>WFKH01011926.1:18475284-18503041 GCA_016163765.1 Magallana hongkongensis
TCTCTCTCTCTCTCTCTCTCTCTCTCTCTCTCTCTCTCTCTCTAATGCTTTTAATATCAGCAAAGCGTCAGAAAGCAACTAAATTTCGTAACAGAAATATCTCTGTTTAGTAGAAAAAAAAATCAACATAGCATTGAATTTTGAAATGAGCATGTAATACCAATCCCTCATTTTTTCATTGTGCAGCCGAATACCAAAGCTTTGTAAAATAATTCATGCAATTTTATGCGCATTATGCATAGTATTGTTTTTAAAACATGTAATTGATAATTAAACCAAAAATCTCCTCGCAAAATTTATTCGCAAAAAACCAGTAGAATTGACACAACATGGTATAGCTGTATGGATGGGTAATATTCCTTTGTAGTTTATGAATTGAAATATTGACTGTCGCACTATGAGTAAATCAAACTCTCTCTCTCTCTCTCTCTCTCTCTCTCTCTCTCTCTCTCTCTCCTCTCTCTCTCTCTATTTGATATGTGTCTATACCCAAGAATTTTTTTTAATGTTATGATATTATGACTTGATATGCGAATTTGGTTTTTGTACTGCCTAAATGTTAATGTAAGGTATTGGGATAGGTCATACTTATTACACTGCATGGTCAGTGTATTTCTTCCAAAAAAATATTCATATATTTATTATGCATATGTTAATGTAACACAGCTATTAGTAGTATGTTAACACATCTAATTGACTTTTTTTTTAATTTCAGCTCAAAATGGACTCTTTTTCCCACCTGGCCACATGGTTTTACCTGTTGATTCGTGTGGTTCGGCTCTTGAGGTTAACCTGTCTCCCCTACCTACATGCATATTCCTTGTGTTCTACAGACTATTTAATTTAAATTAAATTGGATAATGCATGAACAGTAATGGAACTCTAAGAAAGCATCATGCCTTGTTGTGGTTTGTATTTGATAAGAAATTATTACAAACAAAATAAAGCTGTTTAAAGAAATTTACAATTGTTAGTTGTGAAAGTTTATTTTTAATAAAAGTATGCAATTATGTTTCCTTTATTTTGTACTTTATAATGATAAAATGTATCAATTTAGATGTGTTTAGCTAGTTGAAAAATCACCACGTAGGACCATGTAGGATATATGTAAATTTACATTTGACCTTGAAATAACATTTCTGCTATGATAATTACTTTTAAAATGAACAAGAAAATACACATTCTTACCTTTGTAAAGAGTATAAAAATGTGGAAAAACATGTAAAATCTGAACATTTTTCATGGAATTCTCATCTGCCTCCAGCTACCTGGGTGTGTTTGAATTTAATTTTAATTTTAATTTAAGGCAGATGTCAGACTTGTACATGTTTTCCCTGGGTTAGCATGGTTAAAAGATGACAAGAAACCAGAGTAGATAAGATACATGTATTTACTAAATATGATTGTTTGCTTACTTTAAATTTTTCATGGAAACAAGAAATCGCATGCTGGAGAGCATTTGTTAATAAAATGGTACAAATCATCCAATAAACAAAAAAAAAAAGTTTTTTTTAGTATCATTGACAATTATTTTCAGTGAGAAATGACAAAAAGAAATTGCCACAAGTTTCATAATACTACTAGGTAAAAGATTTCAAACCATGCCTTTTTATGAAAATCAAAAGATAGGGGGAGGGTATACATTTAAGGGCATTTCTAAGTGATGTGATGCTTTTATCATGATAATATCATGTAGATGTATGTTATACTGAATAAAGTTTCTTATTAAAGGAGGTTGAACAACAATTGACCTCTAAAAGGTCGGGCAAAGATGTTTTACAATGGAGAACCCTATGAATCTGTGTTAAATAGAGGAAAGTGGAAATGGTGGGTTCACTTAAATGGCCATATTTTTATTAAACCTCAATGGAATTAGCAATATTTGGTAAACTTTTTCTCAGAATTGTATTAGGTTTCTAATTCTAAAACAAAACATCTTTTCATAAAATGTTAGTGTATTAAGTTAAAGGTAGCAAGGGACAGTTTCGGATAATGTACCCGTTAATATTTTTGTAAAATTGAGAGTTGCTGTACTTGATGGCTTATGAGTGTTGCTAAGATTCATGAAATGAATTTTGATGATTATCATTAGTTAGAGGGATGTCTCTTGTTGGAATTGGGATGCAATATGAAGGCCACTAATGTTAAGTACATGAGAAACAGAAGTAAATTGTGAGACTTGACTATGACTGTTGTGTTCACTGTACACTGTGAAATTACAGGTTACAAACAGGAGATTATATAACTCGATATGTAGGTGGATGGGACATTATATACCTATTTACTGGCTTAGAGTAAATAGGTTTTTTATTATACCAAAGAAAACTTTATTTGTCGGCGATGCAGAATTTCTGGATGATAAACAAATAAGAGTTATCGGACTTTGAATTTAATGCAGCGATCGGATTACGTCAGAGGTGTTCCGAGTTTAACAAGGAGGGAAATCGAATGTCGCCGGTGAATAGTTTCGATGACTATTCACCATGGGCAGATAGCACGGAAACTATTTCATGGTTAGATAGAATAGCATGTTTATTCATTGTAATTTTACATAGAAAATATTCGCAGAGGTGTAATAAAGTAATTTATACATCAGTAAGTTTCTGACATGTGATGGTGCAACAAGCACACAGTACGGAAGGTCAACCCTTTGAAAAGCAGTGTAGATGAAAAGTTCCTCAGAATAATGTTTTAAACAAAATGCTATCTAAATGTTTTTAGGTCACCTGAGTCACTCAGGTGACCTATTGCAATTGGTCTTCGTCTATCGTCGTGCGTCGTGCATCGATATTACTTGTGAACTACTAGACCAATTTGCATGAAATTTCCAGGACTGAGAGAACATTAAAAGATCTTGATGTTACAAAATCTTGGGCTGATGACGTCACTTCGGTTTTGAGATTTTAGGGATTTAGTGAATTTTTAAGGACTATTTTGTCCACTTTATCTTAACTCCTCCAAAACTAATTAAGATAAAAACGTCAAACTTTCAGGGATAGTAGACGAATGTCTGTAGATGATCCTATTTATTTGATAATTTGAAATATGCGCAAGGCGCCGAAGCTCACTTGAGCTCGAAAATTTGCAGCAATTTTTTTTTACGAAATTTTTGCCCATTTTCTGAAAAAGTTTTGAATGTGTAAATATATTTTAAAACATGTAACGCAAAAGTTGTTAAGATTTACATGCTCTTTCATTTGAAAGCAGCCAAAAGGGGCTGGTTCCTCAAATTTGAGGCTAAGAGGGCTTTAAAGTCTTTTTATAATAACTTTTTACTGAGCAATAATTTGTTATTAATTATGGAAGCAAAAATGTTCATTGTACAGCTGTTTACCTAAACAGTACCATACTGAAATCACATGTTATGTAATTAGGGGTTTTAAGGGGCCAGAAGTTCAAAACTTTGATCATTTATATCTGAAAAAGGAGAAATATTTTGAAAAGCAGTGTAGAAGAAAAGTTGCTCAGAATAATGTTGTCAACAATATTCTCCCTTAAAATTATTGGTTTTTGGCCCCAGTAAGGAGTTTAAGAGTTGGCCCCTAAAACACAGTTGTTCAGATATCTCTAGAACAATCAACAATTCTTGAGCACTTGTTGACCAAAATATGTTTATATTTACAAGACCTTTTATTTGATATCAAGAAAAAGGGACTGGTCCCTTAAATTATGGGCCAAGAGGGCCCTAAAGTCTTTTTATATTAACTGTTTATTGAACAATAATTTGTTATTCATTATAGAAGCAACAATGTTCACTGTACAGCTGTTTACCTATACAGTACCATACTTAAATCATATGTTATGTAATTAGGAGTTTCAAGGGGCCATAAATAAGAAACTTTGATCAGTCATATCTAGAAAAGGAGAAATATTTTGAAAACCAGTGTAGAACAGAAGTTGCTCAGAAAATTGTTCTGAACAATATCCTACCTAAGAATTTTTAGTTGGTGGCCCCGGTAAGGGGTTTAAGGGTCAACCCCTAAAACACAGTTGTTCAGATATCTCTAGAACGGTCAAGAAATCTTGAACAATTGTTGAACAAAATATGTTTATATTTACGTGTCCTTCTATTTGATATGAAAAAGGGGCTGGCGCCTCAAATTAGAGGCCAGGAAGGCTTCAATTTTTTTTTTAATAATAACTATTTACTGAGCGATAATTTTTTATAAATCATAGAAGCAAAAAAGAGCTTATTTAGCTAAATCTAACACTGAAATCCGTTTCAAAATCGGACGATGCATTATATAGATATTGGGGTTTAAAAATTGATTTTTCAGGACATTTAGATTCTGCGTTCTTGGTTCAAAAAATAGTGTTGTTAAAAGATAAAATAACTCGTACCTCAAATGATTCGGTAATTGCTAAGTCGTATTTAAACACATTCTGATTTTTTGGGTTTAAGTCGTTCTTAAAATCGTTAAGGTTTATGTTAATTCGTACTCAGAATCGTTCGGATTTTGTTAAGTCGTACCGAAAAGTATTCGTTTTTTTATCTTTTTGATTTAGTTACTCTAGTTATTGGTTTAAGAACGCTGCTTCTTACAGGAATTTCTAGCTTTACTCCCGACATTAACGAAAGACCCACTCGTTGCTTTGCAACGAGCATTGCTCTAGTTATAATTCTTTTTCTTTTTTTTCTGACTTTTTTGAAGCTTCATATCTCAAGAAGTTTTCAACCGATTTCAATAAAACTTTCAAAAGTAATGTGCCTTAATCGTCCCCTCATGCTATTAAAGTTTCCATTACAACGTCACTTCCGTTTTTACGTTACGTAAATTTTAAAATTTTAAAAAAGTGATTTTTTCCAGGGCGTTTTTCGAAAACGTTTTAAGACAGAGACTTTTTTGTGTTAGTACATTTATCATTTTTTATGGAAATAATGCTGGAATTTACATTCCGTCACTTCCGGTCAAAACCGGAAGTCTTTAAAAAATTTCGAAATTTCGAATTTTTTGTTTGAATTTTAAAAAATTAAGATCTTTGTAAAATTTATAATGCTGAATACGAAACTAAAATCCGTTTTAAAATCGGACGATGCATTGCAGAGATATTGGGGTTTAAAAATTGATTTTTCAGGAAATTTTGATTCCGCGTTCTTGGTTTAAAAAATAGCGTAAAGTTCAAAGTGAAATTAACTCGTACCAAAATTAATTCGATTTTTGTTAAGTCGTACTATGACGCATTCGGATTTTCTTTTGTTAGGTCGTTCTTGAAATCGTTAAGGTTTTTGTTAATTCGTACTCAGAACCATTCGGAGTTTGTTAAGTCGTACCAAGAATTATTCGATTTTTTATCTTTTTGTTTTAGTTACTCTTTTTTATTGGTTTAAGAACTTTGCTCCTTACAGGATTATATCTAGCTTTACTCTCGACATTGACGGAAGACCCACTCGTTGCTTTGCAACGAGCTTTGCTCTAGCTATTATTATTAGGGTCTTCCGTTTCCAACGGAAGACCCTCTTGTTATTCTATTGGTTTTTTTTAATTATAATTAGGGTCTTCCGTTTGCAACGGAAGACCCTGTTGTTTTTCTTCGGTTTCTTTTTATATGTCAGAAGCTTCAAAACAAGAGTCGTGCATTGCATTAGGTATACTTTATGCCCGATTAGAACATAGCACTTTCGAAAGGCGTACTCAAGAATTGGGAATACCTTTCTTAAGCAAAGAGATCACGGGGGATGAAAACTGTTTTTTCAGAGCAATTTCATACTGCCTCACATATTCAAAAGATCACCATCTTGTTGTTCGACGTTCAATATGCCATCATATTTTGAAAAATGGGGATATTTTTCAGTCGTTTTTGAGATCTAACGAAGATTCTATCGAAAAACATGTGTCATCAATGGAAAAAGAAGGGCATTGGGCAACAGAGTTAGAAATTTTAGCATAAGCTCACATGCTGTCTGTCAATATTTTCACATTTTCAAACGGTATTTGGCTGAAGTTCTCGGGACAAAATATCTCTGCATCTCTCCAATCAGAACACGATGGGTTGTATTTAAGGTATCCGATCCATAATAGCCCCAGATTCCTTGAATTTGGATGCATAACAGATATATATGGGCTTAATACTTAGTATACTTGGACATAATTTTCATGTTTAAGTGTCAGTACGTAAGAGCAGAATGTGTCATAATAATTGACCTTTTCCTTTTTTTGAAGAGTTGCTCGCCTTTGCTTTTAATTTATAAAAATTAATTCTAAAAAAATATATACGGCATAAATTTTATTTTCAATAGTTTTTGTATTCCTAATGATAAAATGCATCTTTTCACCGAAGCATTTATTGATATTCTTAATATTTAATTTTTATTTTAAAAATACGCATGTCCCCATAGACATTAATGTAATTTTCATTAATTAATTACTGCTTAGTTAATAATATTTTTGAAAATTTCTCTCGGTAAATCTTTTTCTACCCTAAAATGCTTTAGATTAATATCAGAGTATTTAATACATGATTGGTATTCAGGGTTAGAAAAATTAGGTCCTAATATGGGTCGGATACCTTAAACCACAAAAATGAAAATCATTATGACGTTGTCCTCGATGTTGGTCAATTATTTGTTAATGATGAAAACAACAAAAAATGGACTTGATGAATGTAGAAACAGATACTTGTATTGATAAAGACGAAAAGAAACGTCAATACAAAAGAGAAAAGTATAGAAAAAAGTACAACGAAAATTTGGACTTCAAAAAGCAAAAGCTTAGAAATGCTACACAGAGGTACAAAAAGGATGATGAATTCAGAATCTCTTTGAAAGAAAACAATAAAAAAAAGATATCAAAATGATCAAGCATTTCAGGACAAGACCGATTCAAAAGTGTGATTAGAAGTCGAGCACAGTACGCTCAAAAAGATCACAGAGAAAAGGTGTTGAGAAAAGCAAATTTTCTGTATCGAACTGATGCTAAACACAGAGAGAATATCAAGCAGAAGAGTATTATAAAGTATAAAACAGACAGTGTACATAGAACAAATTGTCGGGAGAAAAGCACCAAAAAGTACAAAATTGATAACGTTCATAGACAAAATATAAAATCAAGAAGTAAACAGAAGTACCAAACCGATGATGTACATAGACAAGACATGAAAATGAGAAGCTCAAAAAAGTACAAACTGAATGAAAAGCACAGACTAAATGTGAAAGAAATAAGCACAAAAAAATATCGCACTGATGATATCCATATAGAAAAGGTTAAAAGAGCAAGTGTTCAGAAATATAACAGTAATGAAAAATTCAGAGAAAAAGACCTTCGTACTAGTTCATTGAAATACAAAACCAATGAAAATTTCAGATCGAAGTCTAAAGAAAACAGTAAGCACTATTACTACTCCAGTCCCCTTGTTCAGAAAAAGAAAATGGAAAAGTCTCAGCGAAATAGGTTGAATAAGAAAATGAAACTTGAAAATGTGGAAGAAGTACTTCACCTATTCAAAAGAAACACTGGTAGAGGTCCCGATTTTGCGTGCTGTAGCTGTCATAGATTAATGTTTCAGAATTAAGTACAAATGTGTAATAGAGACGTGTATGCGAAAACTGAAAAATCGGCAGAAGTAGCTGGTGCGTGCATTAAAGATACGTTTTGGCATCAATGTAAATCATCGTGTTCCAAAGATTGTACAAAGTCTTCACTATGGATTTGCTACACGTGTCACCGAAAAATCATTAGTGGTGAAATTCCATCTGAAGCAGCAGCAAACAATATGTATCTTGAGCCTGTCCCTGAAGAACTTTCCCGCTAAAACAGTTTGGAACAACATTTGATTTCCCTACATATTCCTTTCATGAAGGTCATGGCTCTTCCAAAAGGGGGACAGAAAAATATCCATGGTCCAGTTGTTTGTGTGCCATCTAATTTGAAAAAGACAACATCTTCACCATTGAACAATGACGAAAACCTTTTGCTTCGACTAAAACTAAAGAGGAAATTGAGCTACAAATGTTATTATAAATATCAGTTCATTAACCCAACACATGTTGTCACTGCGCTAGAATACTTGAAACAAAACAACAAATGGTATTCAAGAATCTCCATCAATAGAGACATTGACAGTTCAAAACCTAACGAAGATGTTGATCAAGCTGAAGTTCAAGCAACTAATGAAGATTTTGATCAAGCTGAAGTTCAAACATCAACGGAAGAAAATGAACAAGTTCAGATAGCAGTTGACACCTGTCTTCAACCAGTTGATATTGCGCAAGAAGTTTTAGACCATTATTTTGATGATGTCTTCAATATTGCTCCGGCAGAAGGAAATAATCCGGTACGAATGCTTCAGGATTTAGGAAATGAAGCAAAAACTTTTCCATATCACTTTCCGTCAGGGAAATTCACATTTAATGAGCAAAGAGACAAAAGACTGACACTTGCTCGATACTTCAATAATAGTCTTATGAATGCAGATAATAGATTTGCAAAGGATACAAACTACATTTTTTTCAGCCAGTATTTGTCGGAACTAAATCAAGTTATTGAAAAAACTCAAATTTCAATTCGAAAGACTATCTCAAATAATGAAAAAGGGAAAGCATTCAATTCTCATAAGCTACGAGATCCAGAAATTCTCTCGAAATTGTTGAGGAACGATGGAGCAATAAGATTTATGCAACCGATTAGAGGTACTCCAGCATACTGGTCAGCGATACAGAAAGATCTTTTTGCTATTCTAAGACAGCTTGGAATTCCAACATAATTTTGCCCGTTCTTATCTGCAGAATAAAGATGGAATGATGCCATCAGTTCTATGCTCAAACAACAATGTGATGAAAGAAATCCGGATATGCTAGACTGGACAGAAAAAAATGAGATTTTGCGTAGCAATCCAGTTACTGTGGCTAGAATGTTCGAACACAGATTTCGTATATTTCTGCGAGACGTAATTCATTCACCATCAGAACCTATTGGGAAGATAGTAGATTTCTTTCAAAGGGTTGAATTTCAACAAAGAGGTCCACCACACATGCATTGTTTATTTTGGGTTGAAAATGCTCCAAAAATAGATGTAAATGGCAAACAAGCTGTGGCTGACTTTATCGACAAATATGTGACATGCGCAGTACCAGATGAAAATGAAGATTCCGAACTGAGAAGAATTGTACTGGATGTACAGCAACACAGTAAGACTCACTGTAAAAAAAAAAATGGATCAGAATGTAGATTTAACTTTCCTAGGCCACCATCACAGCGTACATTTATTACAGAAATGCATGATGACGATGATATTGATGAAACTCCAGATGTGCACCAAAGTGATTTTTATCTACATCTTACCAAGTCTCAAGCAAAAGAAATTTTATTGAGTGTGTGGAATAACATCCAAATTGATTCCAGTGAATTTGAAACAACAGATGATGTGTTTGATGACCTTTCTCTGACGCAAGAAATGTACGAAAATGCGCTGAATGTTTTGTCAAAAAAATTAACAGTTGTTCTCAAAAGGCATCCAAATGAATTGTGGACCAATCAATACAATCCATGTCTTCTTAAATGCTGGAATGCAAATATGGACATCAATACGTTTTGGATCCCTTTAGTTGCATCGTATATATTGTCTCTTACATATCGAAGTCTGAAAGAGAAACGGGGATGCTATTGAAACAAACAAAACTTGAAGCCCAAGAAGGAAATCTTGATGCCAAACAAACATTGAAAAAGATAGGATCTGCATACATGACACACAGAGAAGTTTCTGCACAAGAAGCTGTGTACAGAGTTTGCAATTTGAGAATGAAAGAAGCGTCAAGAAAAGTCATCTTTATACCAGTTGGAGAAAACCCTACTCGGATGACAAAACCCCTTTCTCAAATGAAACCAAAACGCCAAGTATCAGAAAGTGATCTGGAAGATGAACACGACGATGACCAAATCTTCATGACAAACATTGTTGAAAGGTATGAAAACCGACCAAACAGCAGGACGTTTCATAACATGTGTCTAGCTGAGTTCTGTTCTGATTATCGTGTACTTGCCAAATCCCAAGTTCCAAAAGGAGCTAGCGAAAACGTCTTCGAACTTCAAAATTCTAAGGGATTTGTTCAGAAGAGAACGAGAACAAAACAGGCAGTTGTGAGATATCCTAGATTTAGTGCAGAGAAAGCACCAGAGAAATTTTATCAATCTCGTCTACAGCTTTTCCTTCCATATCGGAATGAATCACAGTTAAAACCAGAATCATTCGATTTGTACGAGACGTTTTATGAAAAAGGATTTGTGAAATTGCATGGCACAAAATGTGAAAAATCGGTCAAAGTTATTGTGGAATCAAATCATGCTCGTTATGCTGAAAATGAAAATGTTATAGATGAAGCTCAAGAAAAGACGAAAACATCGGAGAACCAGAGGACGCATGGGCAAATCTTTGTCCCGAAACAGAGCGTGATAGAGATGAATGTGTTATTATAAAGTCTCAACTGCACAATTCCAATGATTTTGTCGAAAAAAAATTCCAGATATAGAAAATGACGTGAACAAATCTGATGAATTATATCACGTACAACAAATCAGTGTCTAAAATGAAGAAATGTTGAACATACTGCAAAGCTTAAATGAAATCCAACAGAAAGTGTTCTACTTTGTGCGAGACTGGTGTATAAGGAAACTTGTAAATGAAAATCCAGCTCCATTTCATATATTTCTGACTGGTAGGGCAGGTACAGGAAAAAGCCAAATTGTAAATGCTATCAATTTTGAAGCATCACTCCTTTTCTCTAGAAGTTTGTAATCACCAGAAGCTTTATCAGTTTTGCTGACAGCGTTTACCGGCACAGCTGCATTCAACATTGGTGGCAGTACCATTCATAGCGTTTTCTCTTTGACAAAGTTTTTGCCTCTGCCATACGAACCATTAAAAGAACAAACTTTAAGTGAAATCAGAATGAAACTCGCAGACTTGCAGATTCTTGTAATTGATGAGGTATCGATGGTATACAAAAGGCTTTTATTCTACATTCATGAGAGACTGGTGCAAATCAAGAAATGCAAAGATCCATTTGGAGGGGTTAGTGTGCTTGCTGTTGGTGACTTTTTCCAACTTCCACCTGTAAAACAAAGAAAAGACGAGAGACTATACAAAGATAATGCATCGTATCCCATTGACTTATGGCGAGATTTGTTCCACGAAGTTGAATTGACTGAAATTATGCGTCAACGCGATGATGTCCCTTTCGCAATAGCTTTAAATCTGCTGCGTACAAGAACTTTGGAAGAACCTCTAGCAATCGAAACATTAATCACAGTGAATGAATGTCTCAGAGATGGTCCCGAAGATGTCCTCCATGTATTCTCTACCAATGATGAGGTAAACACGCACAATCTAGATATGTTGAAACAAAAATGCAAAGATTTCAAACAGATCGATGCAAAAGATTATCAAAAGATAAAACCTCAGGGAAACTTTGCCTTCGAGATAAACCATGCCAAACCAAAAATGACAGTTTATCAAGCTCCCTACTGTTTGCAGTTATTGCTCGTGTCATGCTAACAAGGAATTGCGATGTCAAAGATGGCTTAGTAAATGGTATCATGGGATACATTTAACACTTTGAACACGGAGATGCAGAACAATCAAATAATAGAGCTATAGCTGTTATCTTTGACAGTAAAAATATACTGGAAAGCGAACTAAAAATGGAAACATGGTTTTAATTGAAAGAATCCAAGAAGAAATAGTTATTAGGAAGTCGATCGCAATAGTAAGACAACAATTTCAATTAAAGCTCTCGTAGGCCTGTACAGCTCACAAAGTACAAGGTATGACTGTGGAAGAAGTTGTTGTCAACCTTGACAAAACATTTGCTCCCGGTCAAGCTTATGTGGCATTAACAAGGGTAACATCAAAAATGGATTATTCATCGAAACAAACGACAAAACAAAGTTAATGAACAAGTTGTACGCCGATCCAGATGTCAAATCAGCCATGAAAGACATGCAAAAACTTGAACTTTAACTTGACTTTGAGATCCACTCCAACAGCACAATAGTTGTACTTCATAACATTCAAAGTCTGAACAAACACTTTAGCTACATGAGACATGGTTAAAATTTGAACAAGAAACCACTCAGCTTAACCTAAATGGCTTTAAGTTTCACCATCTTGCAAGGATACAAGCATATAGCAACAACGATGAACACATGAGGTCGTTGCGCAATTCAAAAGGAGGCGGAATTGCTTTTTATCTCAAAGAAAATGATGATGAAAAACAAATTATTCATCATTCAATCCAAAACATAGAAAGCATTGCTGTTAAGTTTTTGAAAAAAAACCATAGTACTGGTCAATGTTTATCGACCGCCTACTTTAAACATAACCACGTTTTTGTAATCTTTGAAATCTCTCGTAGACACATTAAAGTTACAAGGCGATACTTGCATTTTCTTAGGAGATTTCAACGAAGATACCAAAACTAAAGGACCAATACAAGCTTTTATGGAAAACAACGGGTTTAACCAAATAGTATTTTTTTTTACTACAGAAGATGGAACCACTTTAGATCATGTTTATATATCAAATTCATTTCAAGCACACACTGGAAGAATGTCCACTTTTTACAGTTATCACGAAGCTGTAGTTCTCTTACTTTGAAAACGTAATGGTGTTCTGATGCTAGAAACAAAGGGGGTGTCATGATTACAGGAGGATACATTGCTGTAAAAAACTTCATTTTAAATGAAATTATACAAACTTGTATCATATTCTTACAATGCTACTTTTTTCAGTTCAGTATGACCTCGATAGCATGAAATGAATAAGTAATTTAAAAATGAAAATTCAAACTAACGCTTAAAAAAATCCAATCAATGTCTCGATGAAGTTACTTTGTAGTACTGAAGGTATATTGTATATAATATATATCATGGACACTGTAAAACAGTGGCTTTTATTTCAATTTTAAATTTAATGACTCATGAATGCGAAAGTTTTCCCAAATACATAATAAATGTTATCATTTTATGTCTAGCTCAATATGAATATAGCCCATGTCATACTTTTCTCATATTCAAGTGCAGTATAAGTGCATGGTAGACTTTGAAAGAAACTTAGAATATTTTAATTTAAAAGCCTATGAAATAGGTGAACTTTACACCCAAAAATAGTCATTGTTACGTGATAAAAAATCATTTTCCAGATCTGAATGTAAACAAATTTCAGAGAGAATTCATGTATATTTAACCATAACTTGTCCTCTCTTCAATAATATATTACGTCCCGATAAAATCGGTACATCTTTTAAACTTTTGTCAATTGTGAAAATTGTCTTCTCAAGTTGTTTTAGCTTATAAAAAAGCCAGCAATATATATTATAAAATGTCATTCATGGACATATTTCAAAGCTGAAATGAAATATCAATTATCAGGTATCTGATCTCTATATTATTTTTTTTATCTCTTCACAACTTCTAAAGGTTTGTACACGCTGGCCAATGTCCTTGAATCATTGTGAATCAATGTGATTTCACGGTCTGCTGCATGAACTTCAAAATCCATACACTTTATATTTCACAAATACACTCATTAGAAATGTTGCTTTAAAGAAGAATTGGTCAGCCCTTCCAATTGGGACTAAATGGCCTCCAAAGTCTTTTGATAATGCCGTATATTAAGCATTTTCCGCGTCATGCTTTTTCAGCGAATCAGAACCTAGGACAGTATATAAAAGTAAGGCAAGTCAAATTTTCACTGTTTCCAAAGTCATAGTGAAAAAATTATTTACAGTTATTTAAACTTGTGAAGTAAGAAGGCGAAAAGTATCGTAGTTGTTACTCTTAATAGTGAACAATTCGGACAAAGAGACCATTTAATTTCTGAAATAGGAAACAATTGCAAAAAAAAATTCAGAGATACAAACAAAAATAGATCAAAAAGATCATGTATCGTTACAAATACCAGTAGCTCAGGTATGATTAGACATCGATTTACGCAAATAACGTGACCACTTTAACAGGGTTGTCAATGTTCATTGATGAACAACATCTTGTACTACATCATAAATTTAAAAATGTTTATTGCACTGTTCTTTACCTAACCTGCAGCACATTTAATTCATATAGAAAAGTCATAAAGACGAGATGATTATCTTAATGTTTTAAAAATACGCCTTCTAGAAGTTATTTTCTACTAACCTTCCTGGTAAGGAGATAAAGGATTGGTTCCTGACACTCATATTGTCCACATATCTTTAAAAAACGGTTTAACACTTGATAAACATAATATATTTTAGTTTTAAAAGTCTTGACATTTAAGGACACACGAGACGTTCCTCAATTTTATATAATTTTCCTTGATATATTATTCCTTATTTATTAACATTTAAACCTGTTAATTCCCAAAAATTCAGGCTACATTACCAGGCTATTTTCGGAGCTAGAATATTTAGAAAATTCAATTCCTTAAAATAGCATCCAAAATGCATTTGAATGCTTATAAATAAAGTCATAGTATAAATTTTCAATTGAACACTTTATATCTAAATAAAAAAGTATCATAAAACATGAAAATATGATTATGGATTAACTTTGTGGAAATCTTCACATTGCGGAGATAGGAAAAATAGAAAAAAAACTGGAAGATAGGTCGCGTCTGACCTTAAAGAAAAAGTACGTGTATTTTATTTCAGATTTTACCCATAAGATTGTATCGTTAGGAATTAAGATATAAGGTTGATTGTGACAGATGAAGAACGTAAAAATGCCTTTCATACACCTTATTAATGTAATTATGAGCCTTCGGAAATTGAAGGATCGTACAAACCGGATTAATCTTATATCGTTTATTTATACCACATGAAATTTGAATGACAGTAATTGACAGTAAGATGTACGCCCGACTACGGACATCATGAAATACGAGATTAAAGTGACTCTCTAAACGGATTGGATCATCATTCCTTCGAAAATTATAAATGGTGTACCTATTTCTGTTCATTTTAACATGAGGAGACATATATATGTCCTATATATGCCTTACAGTGCCTCACTTACAAAATAATTTAGTTTGTAGCAACTCCTGTGATAAAATATAAAAAAAGAAAACGCAAAATACATACTTACAAAATAATAATTCTGGTTATTTTAAAAACTTTGAACAATTATCACCTAGGAGAAGTAGAAAAGACAAATTTCAATCAACAAACATGTCTAGGAGAATCCTCGCGAGCGCTACATGTGTTTTGTTTATAGTAAAAACGAATGCGTAATAGTAAAGAAGGCGGAACTCCGTAACACGTTGCGATGTATATATTTATGGATAATATTTAATATTTAATTTTAATGAAATAATTGAAAAGACTTAATAAAGAAATTGGTAATTTACTGAAAGTTTATGCTCAGTAGTGCAAAATACCGAACCCGATCAACAATTTTTTTCAAGTCGGTTTTTAAAGATGTGCCGTACTGTCTCTTCAAAAAGTATGGTCATTCAAATTAGAGATCCAAATGGCTCGACAGTCTTCAGCCAGGATCGTTCGATATGTAATGTGTATTGTACGAGATCTCAAAAGCAATCTACTCAAATAGTGAAAATACCGACACATTGCTTCTAAGTATTATCCGCGGTTTGAAATACATAATTTTAATATCTGAATCAAATTTCTGAAATGCATCAGGGAACGTTGATTTAGGTAGATCTCTAAGGCACTGATTAATGGCTGAGTCAATGGCTTGTCAAGACATGAAGTACGATCAGATAACACCTTTTCAAGTGTGGGAAAATGAAAAAGTCGAATAGTGCTAGATCTGGAGAGTACAGTGGATGTGACAAGAGATTAACCATCTTTAAGTTTAAAAATTCTTCACACGCTCAGATGTATATGATGGAGCATTATCATAAAGAAGACAAACATGCCTAATTCTTGACCCAGGGCATTATGACAATATTTGAGGTTTTTTGCATAACGTCTCGGTAATACCGACCTGTAACACGTTTGCTCTTCGGCAGCGAAAGAAGAAGAGGCAATAAATATCATATTTGTGCATATGGCTTTTTTTAACAACTACAGGCCCCCGCCCGCGCTCCCTAATGTGTTTAATTAGCCATATTTTTTTCAAATTTTTTAACTGGTACGAAATAGTGAACCAATGTTTCGTCACCTGTAATTCCTTTCCAATTTTCTTTCATTGAATTTGGGACACATTTTCAGCAATATCTTAGCGGTCTGTATTTTGGTAATCTGTTTATGCAGTATCCATCTGGTATAAATCATTCGTACTTTTAAAATATGCTAATAAGTGAAATGCACGAGCGACTGCGACATATCAATAGCTCTAGCAATATTTCGAGTCGTGTATCTGCAACAATTTTCAATTATGTCCCTGACGTTTAAGACATCTGCCTTCCTTTTATAGTCACAGGTCGGCCAGATTTTGCTGAATTTTTGACGGTCTCTCAGTGTGACTCATAATTACCCCTATTTAGTAAAAATATGCATTCCGAATGAATGAGTTTTGTGTGAACGTTCATAAAAGCTCTAATTTATTCAATATTCTCAATCAGTTTTCAAACCATTTTACAACAGTGGTGATAAATGACTATAAGTTTGACACTATGTCATGTTGAAATTGTCGAGTCTCCTACATTAGTCTAGTTGTATATAATCCCATATGATGTCCGCATAGTCGAGCAATGGTCTAACATAAACATTAGAAAAATATAATAATTCAAAGGATCTCAGGTTGGGTAATTACTCATTTTTCCAGAGTATATTGAGTATTTATGAAGCTTTTAAAATAATGATTCTACATGATTATTATAATGATTTTGTTTTTAAAAGATTAGACCAAGATATTTATGGGATTTTAATTCCTGGATGAGACTTCCATTGAAGTATTTAGAAGGGTGAATGGTAGGATGTTTTTCTTAAGAAATAAGAGGCTCTTAGTTTTTGAACGATTAAATATTACTAGCCACCAACTGCTATTTTCCAGATCACAATTAATGCTACTACAGGAATATCAACAACTATATTAACAAGGTTATGTCATCTGACGTATGCTCGAGCAAATATAATTAACAATACCATTGATATAGACCAAGAAGAGAATGCGTCAAAGTGTACAACCCTTAAGGACGCCCGTTTTAAAACATATTGCTTTCCATGGAACCATTCCGTCAAAGAGCCTGAGTTACCAGCCTGAATAACTTTGTAGAGTTAGCCTCTATGCCATACCCTGTCAAATGCTTTACGAATATTACTGAAGACAGCTCTTACTTTTTCGCCGGAGTCAACAGCTTCAAAAATTCTGTTTGTAATATCCAGTATTTGATTGACAGTAGAATGTTCTGGTCAAAAGCCTGATTGGTTACTGCATAAAAATATTATAATCAAGATAGTCTATAAGATAATTTAAAATATATCTTTCCAGGACTTTACCGATAACATGTGGAGATCTGTTGAAAAGTTGATATAGGGGATAACTAATGACGGAAAAGATCATTAAAGGTAAATTGGAACCGAGAGACACAATAGCACAGTTTTTCAACTTAAAAATAAAAAATTAGAATAATTGACAAGTGATCAAATAGAGCAATGCTGGTGAGATAGATGACGACTGATGATTTACCGGAAAGTTGATTGAACGTTGTGCATAAAGGACGAGTGCACTTATGGCCCCGAAAAAGAGTGAAAAGATAAATATTCAAGTTAAGCATAATTTCTTACCTCACATCATCTATTGAAGCTTCATATCTTAAAAAGTTTCCAACCGAGTTCAATAAAACTTTCAGAGGTTTTGTGACTTTATCGTCCTTCAAAGATGTTACAGTTTCCATTATAACATCACTTCCGTTTTTACGTTACGTAAATTTTAAATTTTTGAAAAAGTTATTTTGTTCAGGGCGTTTTTCAAAAACGCTTTAAGATAAAGACTTGAAATTTTCTGTGTTCATACATTTATCATTTTTATTGGGACATAAGGCTGCAATTCACCTTCCGTCACTTCCGGTCCAAACCGGGAGTATTTCAAAATACTCCTGTTTTAAGTTAAAAAGTTGATGTCATTTGTAGTGTTTTACATGCTAAATATGAAAGTGAAATCCGTTTTAAAATCGGACCATGCATTGCAAAGATATCAGGGTTTAGAAATTGATTTTTCCGGAAATTTTGATTCCGCGTTCTTGGTTAAGAAAATAGTTTAAAGTTCAAAGTCAAATTAACTTGTACCAAAAATGATTTACAAATTGTTATGTCGTACTTAAATACGTTCGGATTTGTTTTTGTTAAGTTCTTGAAATCGTTAAGGTTTTGATAATTCATACTGTTTTGTAGAGCTCATTAGGCCGAATCTAGCACTGAAAACCGTTTTAAAATCGGACGATGCATTACAGAGATATTGGGGTTTTAAAAAATGATTTTTCCGGAATTTTTGATTCCGCATTCTGGGTTAAGGAAATAGTCTTCAGTTCAAAGTGGTATTCTTTTTTGCTTCGTAACTCAAAAAGTTTTCAACCGATTTCGATGAAACTTTCAGAGATTGTTTGACAATATCGTCCCTCATTGATGTTTAAGTTTTAATGACAACGTCACTTTCGTTTAGACGTTACGTCATTTTTAAAATTTTAACAGTCATTTTGTCCGCGGCTTTTCTCAAAAATGCTTTAAGATAGAGGCTTTAAATTTTCCATGTTTATACATTCGGTCGAAACCGGAAGTGAATCAATTTTTTTGAAAATTTGAATATTTTGGTCAAATTAAAATACGTGTTTTGTAGAGCTCATTAAGCTGAATCTAACACTGAAAACCGTTTAAAAATCAGACGATGCATTACAGAGATATTGGGGCTTAAAACTTGATTTTTCAGAAAAGAAATTTTGATTCCGCTTTCTGGGTTAAGAAAATAGTCTTAAGTTCAAAGGTAAATTAACTCGTACCTAAAATAATTCGAAATTTGTTAAGTCGTACTTGAACACATTCGGAATTTTTTGGTTAAGTCGTTCTAAAAATCGTTTAGGTTTTTGCTAAGTCGTACTTATAATCATTCGGATTTTGTTAAGTCGTACCAAGTCTTATTCGATTTTTTTTTTTAATCTTTTTGTTTAAAATACTTTTTTATTATTAGTTTAAGAACTCTACTTCTTACAGGAACTTCGAGCTTTACTTTCGACATTAACGGAAGACCCACTCGTTGCTTTGCAATGAGCTTTGCTCTAGTTATTATACTTTTTCTTTTTTTCTGACCCCTATTTGGCTTCATAACTCAAAAAGTTTTCAACCGATTTCTATTAAATTTTCAGCGATTGTTGCACGTTTGTGGTCCTAAAAGATGTTAGAGTTTCAATGACAACGTCACCTCCGTTTTGACGTAACGTCATTTTTAAAATTTAAAATAAGTAATTTTTCGGGGCTTTTCTCAAAAATGCTTTTAGGTAGAGGCTTAAAATTTTCAATGGTTATGATTTTTGTAAATTTACCTCTGTAATAAGGCTGAAAATGTAAATCCGTCACTTCCGGTCGAAACCGGAAGTGAATCAAATTTTTCGAAAAATTGAATTTTTTGATCTAATCAAAAACGTATTTTTTTCAAGCTGAATCTAACACTGAAAGCCGTTTAAAAATTGGACGAAGCATTACAAAGATATTTGGGTTAAAAATTGATTTTTCCGGAAATTTTGATTCCGCTTTCTTGGTTTAAAAATAAGCGTTAAGTTCATAGTGAAATTAACTCGTACCAAAGATAATTCTATAATTGTTAAGTCGTACTTAAACACATTCGGATTTTTTTTGTTAAGTCGTTCTTGAAATTGTAAAGGTATTTGTTAATTCGTACCTAAAATCAATCGGATTTTGTTAAGTCGTACCAAGAATTATTCGATTTTTTTAATTTTTTTTGTTTTAGTGTCTCTTGTAATTGGTTTAAAAACTCTTCTTCTTACAGGAACTTCAAGCAATACTTTTGACATTAACGGAAGACCAACTCGTTGCTTTGCAACGAGCTTTGCTCTAGTTATTATTCTTTTTCTTTTTTTTCTGACTTTTTTGAAGCTTCATATCTCAAAAAGTTTTCAACACATTTCAATAAAACTTTCAGAGGTTATGTGCCTTTATCGTCTCTTTCCCCTATTAAAGTTTCCATTACATCGTCACTTCCGTTTTTACGTTACGTCAATTTTAGATTTTTTAAAAAGTGATTTTGTCCAGGGCATTTTCCGAAAACTCTTCAAGATTGACACTTGAATTTTTTTGTGTTTGTACATTTATCATTTTCATTTGAAAATAAGGCTGGAATTAAATTACTTTATTTCCGGTCCAAACCGCAAGTCTTTTAAATTTTTCGAAGTTTTGAATTTTATGTTTGAATTTTAAATATTTATGATCTTTATATAATTGATAAAGCTGAATACGAAACTGAAATCCGTTTTCAAATCGGTCGATGCATTACAGAGATATTGGGGTTCAAAAATTGATTTTTCCGGAAATTTTCATTTCGCGTTCTTGGTAAAAAATAGCGTAAAGTTCAAAGTGAAATTAACTCGTACCAAAATTTATTCGATTTTTGTTAAGTCGTACTTTGAAACATTTGGATTTTTTTTGTTAAGTCGTTCTTAAAATCGTAAAGGTTTTTGTTATTTGTACTTAAAACCATTCGGATTTTGTTAAGTCGTACCAAGAATTATTCGATTTTCTATCTTTCTGTTTTAGTTACTCTTGCCATTGGTTTAGGAGCTTTGCTCCTTAACGGGATATCTAGCTTTACTCTCGACATTAACGGAAGACCCACTCTTTGCTTTGCAACGAGCTTTGCTCTAGATTTCTTTTTTTTCTTTACAAATTTTTGTGCAGAAGATTTCTCGGAGATGGGTCGTCTGATTTTTGTCAAAATTTTAGCATTGATCTATTATTATTCGAAGTTAATACCCCATGTTCGATTGCGCAAAAATCACTTCCGGTTCGGATTATCCCCCCAATTTGTCTTTTTTTCTTGACTTCTTGTCCACGCAACTCCTCAGAGACGCGTGAAGATAGAAAGCTGAAATTTTCAAGAATGATAGAGGACATGCTCGTCTAGTCGCTCCTGTAATAATTATTTCCCGGAAATTTCGAGTACGGAAGCTAGCTGGGATCAAATATAGGTCAAAAATTTGCAACGAATTTTCTTTACTCAACGCATCTCCTTAAACACGATAAAAGATATAATACTGAATATTTGAGGAATGATAAATTCTGCGTCTGATGACATCTTTCTCGAAATGATTGGATGAAATTTAATTTTTTAAAAAATTTTAAACTCATTTAAATCGTGTTAAAATAACCTCAGACTAATTTTGAAACTTATATATCTAAGTTGCGCTTGCAATTCTGCGTTTGATGACATTTTCTCGAATTGATTTGATAAAATTTAAATATTTCAAAAATTTTAAACTAATTTAAATCGTGTTAAAATGACCTCATACTTATTTTAAAACAAGATATCTAAGTTGCGCTTGCAATTCTGCGTCTGATGACACCTTTCTCGAACCGATTGGATGAAATTTAAAATTTTTCAAATATTTTAAACTTATATAAATCGTGATAATATGACCACAGACTAATTTTAAAACCTGACATATAAGTTGCGCTTGCAATTCTGCGTCAGATGACATCTTTTTCGAATCGATTGGATGAAATTCAAATTTTTCAAAAATTTTAAACTAATTTAAATCGTGTTAAAATAATCTCACACATATTTTAAAACATGATATCTAAGTTGCGCTTGCAACTCTGCGTCTGATGACATCTTTTTCGAATTGATTGGATGAAATTTAAATTTTTCAAAAATTTTAAATTCATTTAAATCGTGGTAAAATGATCTCATACTAATTTTGAAACATAATATATAAGTTGCGCTTGCAATTCTGCGTCTGATGACATCTTTCTCGAATTGATTGGATGAAATTTAAATTTTTCAAAAATTTTAAACTAATTTAAATCGCTGTAAAATGATCTCAGACTCATTTTAAAACATGATATCTAAGTTGCGCTTGCATTTCTGCGTCTGATGACATCTTTCTCGAATTGATTGGATGAAATTTAAATTTTTCAAAAATTTTAAACTAATTTAAATCGTGATAAAATGACCTCAGACTCATTTTAAAACATGATATCTAAGTTGTGCTTGCAATTCTGCGTCTGATGACATCTTTCTTGAATTGATTGGATGAAATTCAGATTTTTCAAAAATTTTAAACTCATTTAAATCGTGTCAAAATGATCTCATACATATTTTAAAACCTGATATCTAAGTTGCGCTTGCAATTTTGCGTCTAATGACATTTTAGAATCGATTGGATGCATTTTAAATTTTTCAAACATTTTAAACTTATTTAAATCGCGTTAAAATGACCTCAGACTAATTTTAAAACACGACTTTTGTACTGCTCTTGCATTTCTGCGTTTATAGACATCTTTTTTTTAATCAAAATCATTGGATGAATTATAGGATTTTCAAAATTTTCAAACTCATTTAAATAGAGATAACATGACACCAGAAATATTTAAATCTCAGCTAAAATCTCATATCATCGCTTCTTATGAGAAATCGAACGGAAGACCCACTCGTTGCTCGCAACGAGATCGCATCTAGTTATACTTTTTCTTTTTTTTTCTGACTCCTTTTCGGCTCAAAAAGTTTTCCTTCGATTTTGATGAAACTTTCAGAGATTATGTGCAACCATCATACCTCAAAGTTTTAAAAGTTGCCATGAAAACGTCACTTTCGTTTTTACTTTACGTCATTTTTTAAATTTTAAAAAAGGCATTTTGTCCGCGGCGTTTTAAAAAAAACCGCTTTGAGAGAAAGGCTTGAAATTTTGCGTGATAATACATTTATCGATTTACCTCTGTAATAAGGCTGGATATGAGAATCCGTAACTCCCGGTCGAAACCGGAAGTGAATCAAATTTTTGGAAAAATTAAATTTTTTGATCAAATCAAAAACGTACACATGTTTTGTAGAATTTTGCAAGCTGAATCTAACACTGAAATCCGTTTTAAATTCGGACGATGCATTACAGAGATATTGGGAATTAAAAATTGATTTTTCCGGAAATTTTGATTCCGCGTTCTTGGTTAAGAAAGTAGTGTTAATGTCTAAGTTAAATTAAGTCGTACCTAAAATTATTGGTAAGTCGTACCTGAACCGATTTTTTTGTTAAGTCGTTCATGAAATCGATAAGGTTTTTGTTAAGTCGTACTTAAAATTATTCGGATTTTGTAAAGTCATACCAAGAATTATTCGATTTTTTTTACCTTTTTATTTAGTAACTCTTTTTATTGGTTTAAGATCTCTGCTTCTTACAGGAACTTCTAGCATAACTTTCGACATTAACGGAAGACCCACTCGTTGCTTTGCAACGAGCTTTGCTCTAGTTATTATTTTTTTCCAAAATTTGTACACGCGATTTTTCTATTCGACCGATTTAAACCATTTTTTCACAGATTATGGGACGTGACCTTAATATTATATGTTTTCGAAATTTTTGACGTCGTCAGCGATTTATCGTCCATTTTGTAATTTTTTCGACCTTTTTTGTGCAGAGCTGATCTCAGAAACTATCAAAGATATGACTATCAAATTTTCAGGATATGTAGACTATAGCTTGAAGTTGAGCCCCATTAAGTTTTATGCCAGTGTCCCATTTCTTGGAGCTCAACGAGGCACAAAATTTGGGTACACATTTTGTTATTCTTTTTTCCCCCGTTTTTCCTCGGGAGAATATCTCCGAGATGACTGAATAGAATTTCCTAAAATTTTCAGGAATTATAGATTGTGATAATATCTCCAGGCTTTTTTATTGTTTTTTTTTAATTCATTTCCGGTTGTCCGTTTCCTGTCCCACGATAGGAACCTTGTTTCCTCGATATTTCAGAAACGAAAAGGACTTGAATATCCAAACTTTGTAGGATGATAAACTAATGTCTGTAGACGTGTTTCAATTTTTTTGTTTTGTTCGTCGTAACTTCCGGTCATCACCGGAAGTAACTAAAAAATTTTTTTTATGTCTTTAAGTTATTATACATAGAATGAATATATTAGTATAAATTATTACTTATGTCATCTATGCGATGTTGAATAAACAAAACAGGTCTGCTTCCGGTGAGATATCTCAATTTTCTCAGGTAGCTTTTTAAAAACAAATTTTGTACCCGCGTGATCTCAGAAATTGTAAGTGATTAAGACACAAAACTTACATGCATGATAGACATTTGATAGAAAATTCGTTTAACCGCTTTCAATTTGTCCATCGTCACTTCCGGTCCAAACCGGAAGGGTTCAAACAAATCAAGTTGTTTGAAAGTTATAATGTTTTTCTTTGATAATTTTTGTTTAGTTGATAAACAATAAAGAACAGTTGTCTAATATTAGAGAAATACTAACTTTTTTTTCACTGAGCACTTCCGTTTGTCCGTTTCCTGTCAAGAGACAAACAAACATTGACTCCACGAGATCTCAAAAACGGTGACGACTTGAACAACCAAACTTTGTGGGATGATAGCCCTATGTATGTAACTATGTTTACATTATTTTGTTTGATTCGTCGTAACATCCGGTCGTCACCGAAGCACTTCAAAAATTATTTTTTTCTTATTTTTTTTATTTTACAGGGAATGAATATATCAGTATTAAATCTTATATATGTTATCTTTACAATGTTAAATAAGCAAATATTCTACTTCCGGTGAGATATATCAAATATCTTAGGTAGCTTTCTTTTTTTACAAATTTGATACTCGCAAGATTTTAGTCACTAAGTGATTGAGACACGAAACTTTTATGAATGATAGACATTTCATTGAAGATGTGTTTGACGGGTTTATATTGTCAGCCGTCACTTCCGGTTCTCACCGGAAGGGTTCAAACAAGTCATGTATTAACAAGTTTAACAGAGTATTTTTGGTGTTTCATCTAGCCCGATAAACAGTTATGTACACTAGGCAAATGTACAAGAAATGTCGGCGTTTCTTTTCATTCATCAATTCCGTTCGTCCGTTTCCGGTCCCGAGACAAAAAACCTGGTTTCAACGAGTTCTCAGATTTGGCAGAGAGTATCGATCTTTCATCATATCATATAAAACAAATCGGACGGAAGACCTACTCGTTACTCGTAACGAGATCTAGTTGTTATTATTTTTTTCAAAATTTTGTGCACGCGATTTCTCAAAAACTTTTCGGCAGATTTCAACCATTTTTACACAGATGATGAGGCATGATCTGAAATTTATATGTTTTTGAAATTTTAGTTGTCGTCACTTCCGGTACCGATTTATCGGCCATTTTGTAGTTTTTGCGACCTATTTTGTGCAGAGCTGATCTCAGAAACTATTAGAGATATGACTGTGAAATTTTCAGGATAGGTAGTCTATAGTCTGAAGTTGTGCACTATTATTTTGTTTTACGCCAGTGGCGCCGTTTTTTGGAGCTCGCTCAGGCACGAAAATTGGGTACGAAATTTTATTCAAAATTTTCATACGTTTTGATCTATATATTTTTATCAGTTGATATTTTGTTACGTCATATAAAACAAAAGTGGTAGAAAATTAAAAGTTCTTTTCAACGAAATCAAGAAAAAGGGGCTGGCCCCTTAAGTTAGGGGCCAAGACACTCGTAAACTCTATTACAAATAACTTAAAAACGATAAAGATTTTGTAATGCATTATAGAAGCAAAGTTGTTGATCGTAACAATATATATCAGAGAAAATCATTGCCACGCCCATATATTACATAATTAGGGATTTTTAGGGGCCAAAGTACTTAAACTTTAATGCAATATATCTAGAGAAGTAGACATATTTTGTTAGGCATTGTAAAAGAGAAAATGTTTGTATTAATGATTCTAATCGATTGCACCAATCAAAACACCAATGTCTGTCCCCATTAAGGATCTAGAGGGCTGGCCCCTAAAATATCCAATCATATGTATCTCAAAAATGAACAACAGTTTCTGATAAGTGTAAGAACGAAATATGTTAGTATTTGTGAGACCTTTTGAACAAAATCAAGGGGCTGGCCCCTTTAATTAGGGGTCAAGACACTCGTAAACTCTATTACAAATAACTTAAAAACGATAAGGATTTTGTAATGCATTATAGAAGCAAAGTTGTCGATCGTAACAATATCTATCAGAGAAAATCATTGCCACGCCCATTTATGACGTAATTAGGGATTTTTAGGGCCAGAGTACTTAAACTTTGACGCAATATATCTAGAGAAGGAGACATATTTTGTTAAGCATTGTAAAATAGAAAATGACTGTATTGAAAATACTAATCGATTCCACTAATCAAAATACCAATGTCTGTCCCCATTAAGGATCTAGAGGGATGGCCCCTTAAATATTCAATCGTTTGCATCTCAAAAATGAACAATTTAAGAGTCATTCTCTGTAAGGACCTCGGATTGGGTTCAAATGATTGTCACCAAATTTAATGAAACTTATATGAAAAATCAAAAGTGTATATGAGATTTATTATGTATGAAATTTTTTTTGGTTGAGACACATCTTAGGGGTTATGGGCGAAAAATTCATTTCAGGTCTAACCCATAGCAAACAGACTGAACAATCAACACTTCAGTGTCATTTTATGAAATATCCCAAGATAAGTCTATAAAATTTGAGCAATAATTTAAAAGTAAACATACTTTATTTATTATTTATTATCATTTTGGATATGTGTTTTGTGTATAAAGAAAACGAAATGCATATGAAAACTTTGAAAGTGTTGGTTTTGGCTAAAAGAGTTGTCGCCCTTTGTGAAACTCTCTAGTGACCACAGTGAAAGAAGGTAAAAAAAAGTCCGATTTGTAAGCATGTCGTCTGGAGTATCTTTATACAAACCTTCGTTTTTTACTTGTTTTATAGCAGTTTACAGTATTTTTATGACTTTACATTGATAACTTTGAAAGAAAGTACCCAACATGCAATGCAGCTTCGTTGGGAGATGTGAATTAGACTGTTCTGAAGAAATACAGCATCTGGTGAATTTCGGCTCGGATCATGTTTGTATTATTTTATCTGAAGTAGGCCTTAAACCGTGTGTTGCACTCGCTAAATACAACAACTATGAAATATGTACGAGCCATTTTAACTTTTATTTGAAATCAAATACAAAGCGGTCAAGAAGAAAACTGTCAAATCCCAAGTTTACTAAGTTCCCACCGTCACATAGACAACACCAGAGAAGATGGACTTAGATCTCTTCCTATTCGTACGCATATAAAAAGTGCAAGCAGGGGATTAAAGGGGAGTGATATTATCCTTTTGATTAGTCAAGCTGGTATAACACTTCCTGTGAAAACACGTAAGTAACTTATAAAGATTATTAGTTCTTATTTATATATTGATATGTTGATAAAAAAAAAAGATCAAACTTGTGTTCATTATGTGTGTGAGTGTAAATTAAATTGTGCATTACACATGTCATGTACATGCAAATGATAAGGGTTTCTGTTTAATTATGATTTTACATTTTCATGATTAAAATCCATATTTTGATAAAATGCCAATTTTAAAAACGTTTTATTATGCAAAATTAATGTTAACATATCTTTGATTTACTTGAATTGTATGATCATCAAAAATTCCTGCAAAGTTTATTAAATTATTATTTATATAAATAGACCCATTTTTGCAATCTGTCACCATAAAAAAAGGCTTTGTAATTTTTTTTGAATTTATTGTTCATGTAGCTGTACCATGTGTCTTAAGAAAATAAGAGAGGAACATGAGAATGAGGATCATTACATGGAGTGTTCAACATCAGACAAAGACAAGGTACAGTAGCAA
>WFKH01011926.1:18556384-18566561 GCA_016163765.1 Magallana hongkongensis
AAAACGCTATTATTGTAACATCTTTTATTAAATCAAAACGGAAAAGAACAGAATCCATCATTTTAAAGATAAAATCGTAGGTCTTATCGGAAAATGAGTTAAAAAAAATTTCGGCACTCGGGGCTTGAACCCGGGTCGCCTGGGCACATGTCCACGACTCTAACGACTGAGCTACTCGGACTCTCGCTTCAGGACTTTGACGCTTAATATCTCGAGACTGCGTTGATCGATTTTAAAACAAATTACATATTCTGAATCAGTAAAAGGGTCACTATAGAGTGTAAAAATTTCAAAGAAAAATCTTAAAAAATAAAAAAGTTGAAAAATTCAATTTTTCAAATTTCCTTCCGGTGACGACCGGAAGTGACGGCTGACATTCTCTTGACCGAGGTGCACCAGGAAAACGGTAGATCTATCATCTCTGAAAATTTCAGCCCTATATCTTAGCTCGTTTTTGAGAAACCTGACAGACAAAATTGACTTTTTAAAATCGTAAACGGACGATAACTTCCGACCGGAAGTGTCTTTTCAAACATGGATAAAAAACAATCAACTTCAGATAAAATCGCGTTAATCTTGAAAATTTGAAGGAAATCGATCGAGCCATCTCCGAGAAATCGTCTGCACAAAATCGGTAAGAAAAAAAAAGAATAATAACTAGATCGTTCTCGTTGCGAGCAACGAGTGGGTCTTCCGTCCGATTTTTGAATAAATGAGATAAAACTCATCGTTTTAAAGATAAAATTGTGAGTCTACGCAAAAAAAACGAAAAAAAATTTTTCGGCACTCGGGGCTTGAACCCGGGTCGCCTGGGCACTGTCCACGACCATAACGACTGAGCTACTCGGGCTCTCGCTTCAGGATTTTGACGCTTAATATCTCGAGAATGCGTTGATCGATTTTAAAAATAATTACATTTTCTGAATGAGAAAAAGGGTCACTATCAACTATAAAAAATTCAAAGAAAAATTTAAAAAAATAAAAAAGTCGAAAAATTAAATTTTTTTAATTTCCTTCCGGTGACGACCGGAAGTGACGGCTGACATTCTCTTGACCGAGGTGCACCAGAAAAAAGGTAGATCTATCATCTCTGAAAGTTTCATCTCTATATCTTTACTCGTTTTTGAGAAACCTGACAGACAAAATTGACTGTAAAAAAATCGTTTTACGACGATAACTTCCGACCGGAAGTGACTTTTAAAAAATTGTCACGGCGGTATAAACTTCAGATAGCTAGGCATCATCCCTGAAAATTTTATGAAAATCGCACGAGCCATCTCCGAGAAATCGCCTGCACAAAATGTGTAAGGAAAAAAAGAATAATAATAATAATAATAATAATAATAAGAAAATTGAAAAAGAAACAATAGAATAATAGTAGGGTCTTCCGCTGAAGACGGAAGACCCTAATAATAATAACAATAAGAAAAGTGAAAAAGAAACAATAGAATAATAGAAGGGTCTTCCGCTGAAGACGGAAGACCCTAAAAATAGAGTTTTTTTTATATGAACATCAAAATCATAATCTTATTATCTACAAAATATTTTGAAAGTTTTTTCAGCAGATTATGAGAAAAACTCTTTTTTACTACTTTTACTTCCCAACCTCGTGTAAAGGGGGATGGGGTAAAAAAAATATGGAATAGGGATTTCTTGTAAGTGTCTTTATTACTTAATAGAAAATATTGCCAAATACCTGACAATTCTTTATTCATAATGTAAAAAGGATAAATGGAAAATTTTTAAAATTTTATCCCAATGGCGATAAAATGTGTATATCTTTACCTCTAGAAATAAGACATTCAACTACTATTACTTTGTTTAAAGCCAGTTTACATGTAGAACAAAATCAAGTGTATCAAATTGTTTTACATCACAAATTCAATGGGAATGTAGTCGACACTTTACCTAACAATAATGTTTTACATGAAGACCTTTAATTCTAGTGTTTAAAACAGGGGACTATTCACTCCTGAATTTTTTATTGGATGATTCAAAGAAAATCCATAAAAGTCAATTGCATTTTCTCGGGCCTTTCCTGCAGAGCTCGGAAATCGACCTCGAATGTCTATCGAAAGCATTCTTGACAACTAAAATGACGCGAATATTGAGTAGTATCAATAGTATTTGTTGAATAACGCATTTCTAAATGCACCGTTACAACTGCAATGTTGCAAAGTATTATCTTTCTTTTGGCAAGATTAATTTTAGATCTCATTCATACAACAGTAGTGGGTTAATGGAGAGTGTGCAAAGACTTATAACTCATAAAAAATTCACAGGGATATGAGCAAGGGTGATTACGGGATCAAATCAATCCTGTGAAGCCCGAAGGTTTTCTCAACTTCAACAACTTTTTAATATTGCTGTTTATTACTTTATTTAAATTTAGAAAAGACGAATTGTTCAAAATTATAATCATAACCGTTTTTTTATGTTAACAATAATGCAACTGTCAAACAATAATCGCGTGCGATAATCATTGTGACGTTATTAAAACTTTCATACAGATTCAAACGTTTCTGTTATTTTACAGGTTCATATAAGGAGGCATAATTGCAAACGTACATTGTAAATATTGTCTTACAGTTAACCCATTTGTAAAAATAATAGTAGCTTGCTAAATCTTTATCCTTTAGGTCCTAAAGAGGAAGTAGTGGACCTATCTTTGACTTATTTTTGTCTATGTTTGTCGTTTAAAGGAAAACAAACCAAAAACAGGCCTTTCTTTTTCTCATTCATACTGATACAAAACTTTTTTTTTATAATACAACACTCTTCTAATTAAGCCAATGAGCTTTTGATAAATGCAATTCCGTTTAATATGGTCACTATCTAATCGATTTCTAATAGTCTATTTGTTATGAACTCGTTCGTTCATAATTCTATGTTCTTTATTAAGGTCTTTCGTTTCCAACGGAATACCTTATTGTTTTTATAAGGTTTCTTTTTCTCTATTATTATTCTTTTTTTCCCCTACCATTTTTTAAAAAAAACGCGTCAATGAATTTTCTTGAAACTTTCAGAGGTGATAGACAGTAGGTAAAACTATGTACACTGTAATTTGTAATAATGAGTTCACTTTCGGTTGTCACAATCGTCCGATTTTCGATTTTTAAAATTTGATTTTGTCCGCCAACATATCTAAAACGGTTTGAGATATATAGACTAATTTTCAGAGATGGTAGATATGTCATTTGTAAAGTGCACAGAGGGTATGAGATTGTCGTCTGTCACTTCCAGTCGTCACCGGTAGCGAGACATAAAAATTGGCTTTAAAAAAAGATTGCGCTTTTGATGAATTTGAAATTTTGTTCAAAATCTTATCTAAGGTTTTTATGCAATCCTTAAGAATGAAAGACTTTTTTCTGTTTAGATATCTGAGATATCTCATTAAGATGTTACTTTTTCGATTTTGTCAGCGCGAGATTTCAAAAACGGTAAGTGATTGAGCAACCAAACTTTATGCTATATGATAGACCTTAATATTCAGATGTGCAGAACAGGTATCAATAATCTGGAATCCGGAAACAGACAAAATAAACGGTAAGTGATTGAGCAACTAGATTTTTCAATATATGCAAGTAAATATGCAGAATAGGTATCAATAATCTGTCCGTCACCTCCGATCGTCACTGGAAGCAGATAAATGTTATACTCTACTTTGTAATTTTCGATATAGAATTTTCCAGCGCAAGATTTCAATAATGGCTAGTGACTGAGGAACTATACTTTTGCCATAAAATAGAACTGAATATGTGCAGAATAGGTAGCCCTGACGTCTCTTTTTTGTTTGTTATTGTTATGTTTTAATTAAGTTGTCAGAGAGGACGAAAAATACCTTTTATTGGCTTTGGGTTCTCTATATCAGTCTGAGATTCAAGGTTTTTTTCTTTCTTTTTTTGTCATGGTCTTTGCAATTGGAATTTGGTGTCTAATGAGACATTTGTAATTGCAATGAGTTTTGGGATTTATTGTACATTATCATTTCAAAATCCACGGAAGACCTATTCGTTGCTCGCAACGAGATCGCGGCTAGTTAATCTATTTTTTTTTCTACAGAACAAAGCTTGCCCTGAGGGAACATTCTTAAGAGCTCAAGGAATACACAAGAACAGTAAGTTGATGCTCAGAGGTAACATCACTGTTATAAAAGCTATGTTATATCTGTAATTTATATAGTTAAGACATATTTTAACTCAATAATAAAAGTACCGTGGTCCCGTTTCTCTAAACACGACATTGAGGTACAGAGGTAAATACTGTATAATTTATATTTTACTTCTCTATAATTCTGATACACTTGTATTATGGAAGCAATTTCGTGTTGGTCTATCCAGTGTCCTTCCAATTAAGAAGTTATTTGCAGATATCATTTTAGTACTCTCATTAAAACCAGACAAATCGGGGGGGGGGGGGGTGGTTGTGGAGGGGGGACTAGAAGTCTTTGTCTTGGTTTGCCTTCTTCTTTTTCAAGACGTTTTTCGTTCTGGTGTGGTAATTTATTTCAAACTTATTGTGTACCTTCATAATGATGCAATAATGATGATGTATGAATATTTTTACTTTTAGTCAACAGGTGTTTACGTAATTAAATTTTAAATGTGACTCCTATATACGATCGGGTTCGATAGGTGTTTCAAAAAAACAAAGGCGAGAAAAGAAAAAATGATTTTTTTTCCGTGCAGATATTACTGTGCAATTCCACCCCAAACAGCAATTCGACTTGCGTTACATATACGTCCTCTGGTTTAAAAGTTATTATTTTTTTCGTATATATAATTGGGGAATAAAAAGTGCTGAGCGGGTGCCTCTATTTACCCGATAGACCCAAAGATGGTAAAGAATTCACTTTAAGCAATTCGTTGTTGGGTTGTCATTAAAAAATATTAAACCAAATCGTTTTAGACCTTTTTAGGTAAAAATTTAGGGTGCCGTGAAATGCATTGCTTATGCAATCAGCAGTTGCATGCATAAGCTTTGGATTAGAGAAGGAGCTAGAGTCATTATATGGTACGACTTGTTTTTCCTTTGAAACAAAAAAGTCAGTCTGTGCGCATTGCATTTTTCCCCCAAAATACTATTTGCACGGATCACATTTAATTTTAAAAAATTGTGTATTAAGCTGTGACAAAAGCGGTCGAGAACAAAATATCCGACATATGCACAAAAATTTCTAATTTTAACCATACAAATAGAGATCCAAAGGGGGTATTATCTTCCATGATTTTCGCATATAGAGTCTAATGGAAACAATTTTTGGAGAGAAAGGGTCACTGTGGTAGAACGGGCACGGTTTCGGCAATACTTTAATTGTTTTTTTTTCTTTCAAATTCTGTTTTTCAATCAACCTGTGCGTGCACAGTTTAAAATCTAGTTATTAAATGGAACATCAAACCTATGACACACTAATGCGGTGCAGACAAATTGAATACCGCGCGTTATGATAATTTGTCTGCACCGCATTGGTGTGTCATTGGACCGACGACATCCAAAAATAAGCATTCAATGCTTATATTTATATTCATACTGATGTTTTTTTTAATATATCGTCGCTGTAAAACCATTATATACGCTCTCAGTCAGGGATATGAAACATACATGGAACAGCCATATTTACATGTTATTTAGTACGCTTCCACGGTTAAAAATATAGTGCCATAAACTTTGTAGAGAAAAATCTGTTTAATTAAGGAGTAGATATAATTTAATGATTATTTTTCAAAAGTACATATCAAATTGGTTATGTAAGGTTGAACGTTTCATCTAATCTTACAAAAATAGATATACTCAAAACACGTGCTGACGTTTATAATTGTGCTCATGACGCATGAATTAGCAAAGTGTATTCATAGGAAATGGAACGTCGCAGATTTCCAATGCAAACATAAGGGGAAATATACACTGAATGTAAATAAAGAGTTATAACTATATCATTACAGGGCTGTGCGACATCTATGTACATAAGGGCAGGGCCAAGTTTGTTAAATTTTGACAATTTTCCAAAAATAGTTTTTTTCTTTTCCTATGCTCATCTGTATATTAAAATAAATAAAATAATGTAGACTTATTATCTCTCTACCAATTTGTACATTTCATGTCTCCAAGATTAGGGTTGATGCCACAATGTAGTATTACTGTATACATGTATATAATGTTTCAAAATCGCTTCTTTTCATTTGCTGACACTGAAAAGAATATGACTGTATATTCAGAAAGACTATAAGTTCTTTACCAAAATTTTAACATTTCATGAACCCTGGACATATTCCAGATCAGGGCCATAATGGGCATGTATTATAATTTATACATATAAAATGTTCAAAAATCTTTTTTTTTTTCTGCTGAAACTAAGTAGAAACTGACCACATATTTAGCCATCATCACAATAATAAATTGCCTGACCACCGGGATTCAAAAAAACACATGTACATCATTGTTTTCGTATGTTATCGTATGTCAGTGTAGTATAAAATGCTTATTTATGTTATAGTTACATAGCGGAATAACAAACCTTTCTTATTTTCATTTCGTTGTTTTTAATGAAATCGCTAATTTCAAATACTTTTCAGATACATGTTGTGCTTACGACTGTAAAGAATGTTTTTTTCAGATTTTTTGTAGATGCCAAGGTAATCTTTATGCATATATCATTAATGACTGTTTCCTATGTGCAACGTAAGGATCGACAATAGTAATGCTTGTACTTACTCCTTTTTGATACATTTTATTTATATGGTGATTCTGATAACAGATTAAAAATCAAAGTACGGAAGTACTGATGGGAGTTGATTTTATGGATTATTACATGTACTTGGATTAAAATCAACGATATGTAATTTTGAATGGCAAGTAGTTTCTTAGCTGAATAAGAACTAAGCACATTTTTTTCTAATACCGGTATGAAGTTTGGGGGGGTTTCCGACAAGAATTCCGATAAAACCCCATAGGAATCATGTCGTGTAATATTTATAGAATTAATTTCATCAAATTATGTACCAGTAATCGAAATATTTCTTGATATTTAAGGATCCGAGCAATATTGAACTCTTGTCTTGTTCAACCAGACGTTCGGCTGTCTCTGTAAATTTCCGACAAGAAGAGATTCTCTCTGCTTGCCAGAGATTTACGGAGACAGCCGAGCGTTTGGTTGAAAGAGACTACAATAAACTCTGGCGTAGGAATTATTCCTACACCAGAGTTCAATATAGTCTCGTATTCCGAATGCATACATCTACAAAATTTCTAAATTGTTCGTACCATTTAAAATCTGACTATTTTAAAGGTATTTATATTATATAATTTTCCTTACAAAACAATGCTTCTGAATACATTACGTCGAATTTACCGATTATTCTCAAGTACTAAGTCTGGTCAGCGGTTATGATTTGTGCTTTCGTCTAAACACTGCTTCACTTCCGGTTTGCCAGAGTAACTGCATAGGAGAGTTGATTAAAATCAACTCCCAATAAAGATAAAAGGGTTTCTTTTGTGCTTTTCAGGCTATAAAGGTAAGGTTTATTCAGAATACACAGATACACAACTTGTTAACTAGGTTTACGTATATTTTAGCAAATATATAAGTTAAATTTGTTTCATTCATCAAAATCATTCATTGAGACTACTAAAAGTTGCGACGTTTTAGTAAGCTATTTAGTAAAACAATGTAAAGAAGCATCATTTTTGCTTGATTCGTCAACACATCGAAAAAAAGTATATGCTACATGTACTTAAGTGAATGCTACATCTGTTATACGCACGGTCACTGTATTGTATTTTATTATCATTTCAATTTGTTTAACAGTTCTACAGAACATCGCATTAGGTAAACCAGCCGAACAGTCGGCAACGTTAACATACCACGGGGCCGAGTATGCAGTGGATGGCAACAGGGGTACAGACCTTATTCAAGACAAATGTGCAACAACAAATGATGGCGACACAAATCCCTGGTGGAGGGTGGATCTACTGGATGTGTATACCATCACATCTGTCCGAATACTCAACAGAGGGATGGATAAGTACGGAACGGGTAAGCGTACTGAGGGTTGACATTGCAAAATCGAAATATCTTTTATCTTTCAAATATAATAGATGTATACAGTAGGGTTGCTTAATAGGTTGAAAAAAATGGAATGCCACTCTTTTTCTTTTTCCGATCTTTCGTGCTTTTTTTTGGTTTTTTGTTATCTCTGCAAGTAGAAGTAACATTACCAAATTTTATTTTGTCACAAATATATTTGGTCGTGAAATGATTAGTGTTCGAACAAATACATGATGCAACTAAGTAATATAATTAGGGTATATACATGTACAGGTAATTCCTGACAGGTCCAAATTTTGTGTATAATTGTGACTTATCTATTGTCATTGGCGTATCCGGTAGTAGATTGTTATTCTGAGCTGTATTTGTTTTTGTCTGTCTTATTATTGCTTTATGAAAATGTCAGTGCAAAGCAATCAAAATATTAATATCATATACTGAACTTGGCATAATATGTTTACGATGCAGGAAAAAATAAAAGACGCCATAGTGTTATGGGAAAATAGGAAATCGTTTACCGTTGTCGTTAAACAAAAAACTCTTGAGAAAAAAATCATTTGTAACACCGAATCTTTCAAGAAAACGTGGGTAATTTGACAAATGTACAGAAAAAAGAATAGAACTTGGTCAGTTTTTCGATTAAAATCTTTGCAAATATCGCTGACCTAATAACTGTCCGGAACTACCCGGACATCCCCTAATAAATAAATTTTAATCTGAAAACAATGCAGTCCTTCTTAAAAGTCAAATTGTATCTATATATTTTAACTGTCCATTATAATATCTGTTTTTACTTACTTTATGTGGTTTCTTAGACGTGTCAGACCGGCTGCGGGATGTTACCGTCACTGTAGGGCTGACAGAATCTGATGTCAACACTCCCTGTGGTTTCTTTGCTGGTCCCGGTACTCTGTCACAGCTGGTTGTCATCCACTGTTTGACGACACCACAGGGAAGATTCGTAAAGATCTCCAAGACAACCGAGTTTCTTACACTGTGTGAAGTTGACGTGTTTGGCCTCCCCGTCTAACTAACATCATTGCTGATGTCTTGGCTAAAACGTCACCGTTTATTGTTTTATTTTTGCTCATGTATTGTGTATTCTTGTTTATGAGAACTTTGGTGTCCCGTCAGATTATTTTTTCAGCTGTGACAAATCTAAGACGTATATTTATTCGTTAAATTGGATGATTTATCTGTCTTTTATTTAAAATACTGCATGTGTTGGTGATAAAACATTCAAAAGCTTTTTCTTTTATCTTCATATTCAATTCATCATTTAAAAAATAATTCTGATCAGAACGTATTGGTTCTAATTCTGTTACTTGGAAGCCAATAGAAAACAACCACTATTTTAATTTCTTCTAAACAAGGCTGTACATAGAACATAGTAATTATTTTCACAGAGGAATTACTTTGAAATGGGATATATTTAAGTGCAAAGATTTAGTCAAGGGGAAGTCTTCAGTCAAGGTTGAGAAAAGACTTAGCAACTCTTACTATGATAACATAGCAACTATGACATAACAACTTTACGGAAATGACATTTTTTAACCCTTGGTAAAGTGACATTGCATTTTTAGGCAAATACCAACTACATTAATTTGACCTTGCAACTTTTAGGCAAATATCTGCAGGAAGTGTTAGGCAACCTTTTTTGAAGCCCGAATAAAATTACAGCATTATTTAAAAATCTATATAAAAGAGCTAAATTTTCAAAATGTATTCACAGTTTAATCTCGTGCAAGTGTAAAGAAAAGATCATCAAAGTTTTTCATTTTCTAAAGGTATATTTTTTTTACAAATATGAACAACAAACATTTTAGGTCACCTGAGTTGAAAGCTAAAGTGAGCTTTTCTGATCACTTTTTGTCCGGCGTCCGTCTGTCTGTCCGTTCTCACGAAATAATGGTTAAGTGACAGTTTTTGTGCCCATTTAAAATTTATGTGACTCTTTTGTTTTATGTGACTGTCACATACAAATTTGATTTTTTTTTAGCAGAAATGAGTGTTATGTGACTTAAAAAATCATTCTAAAGGAGTGTCACATAAAAAAATACGGACGATATTGTCCGTTATATGGACGTCCGTCAAAGGGTTTTGAGAGTTACCTCCCGTACCCCATGCATCATG
>WFKH01011926.1:18585052-18633106 GCA_016163765.1 Magallana hongkongensis
TATTCTACGCGGTCAAAAGTCTGATTGTGAACGAATTTCATATTATTCTTTAGTAACCTATTTTCTAGCTCTGCTTTTTTTTTTTTTTTTTTCCTTTTTTTTTTTTCCTTCCCTCTGCTTTTTTCTGTTCTTCTTTAAGATGTTCATTTGAAGCCTCGTCAGTAGAAGGGCTCCAACCATCTTTAGCAAGGTTAGGAAAAACCCTCCTAACTTCGGGTATACAGGCTAACCAAACGTCACTAAAAGTTAATTTGATACCGAGATTGATTTCATTAAGCAATTCGTCAATCTTATCAAAATCACCAGCCTTAAAACGAATTCTAATAATTTCCAATTTAAATCAGCGTCTGGTACTGCTTTTGGACCTTTTTTTTTTTTTTTTACATTTTTTCTATCATAAAAAGAGTCGTCCCATTTAGTTAGAGGCATGATATTTTGCAGCTCAAGACCTGCTATTTGTTCTATACTATAACGACCATTTCTGCTTCTATCTGGATTGTTTATTAGATGCTTAAATCTCCTTTCATAGAGTACATCTACGTAGGCTTCGTAAGATGAAACGTTTTCAATAGAATTGCCATACATGACTTCAGTAAGACCAACTTCCCATTCTGCATCTGTTAAGTTTATCGTTTGAGGTAATAACGTTTTCAATTGGGCTAAAGTATTCTTTGGAAATGTTTGATATGACCCATCACTGGGTAAAGTCATGAAAAAACCTTCTCCCGCATCCATGATCAATGCAAAATGAATAAAAAATAAAAATAACAAGTTTTTATATATAATGAACTGATTTAATTTTTTTCAAACAAACATACAACAATTTTTAAAAATGAACATTTTTTCAGAAAGTTTCAAAAATAACATTTAATTCACCTCTGCTCCGTGTCTTCTTTTTTCTCTTGCATGACCCTCTCCATTTTCTGAACGGCTTTTTCGTCAATTTCGGGGAAATCCTTTTTCTTCTCTCTTTTTCTCCTCTCCTTCTTCTTTCTCCTCTTCTCTTTCTTTCACATCGATTACTCCCTGATCCATGGGGTCGTATTCAATTTCTTTGACGGGTACGACTGTGGATTTCTCATCAAAGGGAGGAAGATTCTCTATAGGAAAAGGTTTTCTCATATACAGGTACTCGACGGGATCACAACAATCCACGTAACTGTATCCCGCTTTTCTAATTTTTTTTCAATTCCAGCAAAGTTTTGCCTAGTCTTTTTCCCCATTTCGATTCGTAGATGGTCCACATTGGTTCTTGACGGTAAAAGGCAGCTTTAATTTTGTACTTGTATTGGTTATACCTGGTTTTTCCAAAGACCAGAAAGTGTTCAGGCAAAACGACTCTCTTGTACAGATAAGCCAGGCGGTTTCCAATCACTTTATCATTCTGCTTTAAAAAATCTTTGTAGCATTCTGTCTTGGAAGTCACCCATTCCCCCTTGAGAGAAGGTTTGTTGTCAGTTCTATAATAACTGCCAGGAAGCTCAATTTTCCAACGATATTGATATCTTGAACTCATTTTTGTCCACTGAATGCCGATAACAGCTTAGAGTGTTCTTTATATGGGTTTTTTTCAAGGTTAAATGACGCAATTGTTTATTCAAAAAATACTAGGCCAGGTGTCAGGTGTTGTTTTTGTTATGGTAGTTCCTGTTTAGACTTGGGAGGGCTGGGACTGGGCATGATGTAACCCACGACAGAGCTAAGAATAACCATCCAGAAATCTCGATTTGCATCGTGTAAGGCTAACATTGCAATAGAGGCAATAATTAAAGTAATACAAATAAATAATTGAGCAAAAAAGATAATTTCTGCTCTAGGCAATTTTCCACCGCATAGTGTCCAATATTCTATTTTATGAGATCCGCTTGGGGAATCCATGAATCAAAACTAAAAGGAAATCCCTTCCAGCTGACTTTGACTAGGGGAATGACTTTTTTCCCGACACGTCCCTTTTTATAGCCTAAAATTTCCTCCACTTCATACACTTCGTCTTTTTTAGTCACTTTCTGTAATTCTGACTCGTAAAAAAGTTCCTTCTAATTCTTCTCCGTAAAAATCTTGTACCTTATATCGATAAGGTACAGATCCCTGGATTAAACGAGATACTTTAAACATCTCTCTGGTCCAATTCGGTAAATAACCTTTTTCAAAAGTACGTTTCGCTTTACTGATTCTCACTCGATCCCCCTCTTTAAACTTAGGTTTTTTGAGACTTATTTTCTTTTCATACAATGTTTTCCACACTTCTTACACATTGGAGGAATTAACGTCAGCAGATGCTCTCTTGATACTTCGATGGTAACTGTGATTATAAGCATACACTAAATCTGGTAAAATATCTACATGGCGCCGAGTTTTATGACGAGTGAAATACCGCCACATCCTTCCTTTGAGGGTACGTTGAAATCGTTCTACGATACTAGCTTTGGTTTCTGCATTACGAGTAGTAAAAAAATGAATGGATTTAAAAGCACTTTTAAATTTCTTGTTCGTAAATTCCTGTCCTTGATCCGATTGAATCCGTAGAGGTTGTCTTCCGTCTTGTTTTATAATTTCCTTTAATCCCCGAATCATTTCTTTCCCCGATTTCTGTTTTAAGGGTACTACCCAAGCATATTTAGATAAAACGTCGATAGCACACAGTAAAAAAGTATATCCATTATTATCTTTTTTCAATTGAGACACATCTGCTAAATCCAATTGCCATTGTTCGTCGATACCGGTCACTCTCGTTTGTTCTCTTATGAATTTTCTTTTTATGGGTTTATGCAGAGTATAAGCTTCTTGTTCTTTGAGCCATTTTCTAATTTCAGATAAAGAAACAGAATAGCCTTTGGCCCGTAATTGACGATATAAAGACTGTACTCCGCCATACCCTGTTTTAGGATTATAATAAATATCTTCTAACACAAATTCTAAATTCTTTTCTTTTTTCTCTTCTTTTTTTATTTTCTCTTCTTTTTTTAGTTTCTTAGGACGTCCCATCTAAGAGTTTTTCTCTGTCTTCCAATATTTGAGGGTTCAGGAGAAAAAACGTAGTCTAAGATGTCAGTTTTTTTCTGGATATTTTAGGAGTCATAAAGGTACTACTACTAGGGGTAATACTAGAAGCATCATGAAATCCAGTATCATCATCATCATCATATTCTTTTACAGGAGCAAGGGCTTTAGGGGTACTGATTTTTCCAGGTCTTTGCATAGCTTTTATAACGTTAGGATTTTGCACGTAATCTCTAGGAACATTAGTTTCTTTTAAGGTATCCGATCCATAATGGCCCAAGATTCAATAAATCTGGATGCATAACATATATGTATGGGCTTAATACTCAGTATACTTGGACATAATTTTTTATTATTAAGTATCAGTATGTAGGAATGGAATGTGTCCTAATAAATGACCTTTTCCTGTTCTTGAAGAGTTGCCCCCCTTTGATTTTAACCTTTAAAACTCAATTTTAAAAAAAAATATATACGGTATAAAATTTATTTTCAGTAGTTTTTGTATTCCTAAGGATTAAATTCATCTTTTCACCAAAGCATTTATTGATATTCTTAGTATTTACTTTTTTATTTTAAAAAATGTGCTTGTCCCCATAGACCTTAATGCAATCTTCATTAATTAATTACTGCTTAGTTAATAATATTTTTGAAAATTTCTCTCGGTAAATCTTTTTCTACTCTAAAAAGCTTTGAAATAATATCAGAGTATTTATTACATGATGGATATACAGGGTTAGAAAAATTAGGTCCTAATATGGGTCGGAAACCTTAAAGCTTGAGCAAATTCATTAGAACCTGCCAGGGAAGGTAATCTAGCACTAGGTCTAGCTTTCATTGTATTTGTAACTAAATCTACAATATTAGAATCAGGAATGGGTTCTCCTCGATAACTAATTTCTCCATCCTCATTCCATTGTATGACTCTAGATTTCTTAAGGTGATCTAAAATAGTCCTGCTTTCTTTTGCATATTGCTAGGAACACTTCTGATCACTTGTTGGTCCATTTCCCTAGTTTCAGGAACAGCCGCAGGGACAGCAGCAGCAGCATCCCCAACAGGAACATTTTCACTCTCGCTTGCAGATATAGCTCTTTCAAAACTAGGAGTTGGCTTTTGTTGTTCACGAGCTTGAGCTAAATAATTTCGATAGCGGTATAATTGTTGCCCATAAAGAGCTGCTTTTTCTTCAGGGGTCAAATCTGTTCTCGTTTCAATCTGATCTAATTGTTGTCCTAACCCAATGGCAGCAGAAAATTCGGGAGGTTTAGGTAATTTACCTTTCAAAAACATACTCTCGGGAACCAATACCATTTTACGACTCATTTTGCTACAATTTTCCTTAAAACTAAATTAACAACAGACCCTCCTTTTTGTTTCAACAATAAATTTCTTCTTTTTTTTATTACTCTGGGGTTTAACTAGTTTTCTCAAGATGTGCTTCTTAGTAGAGAGTTCTTGCTTCTGAGAAGGGGACAAAGGAATGTTACCTTTTAATACGTTATAAACAACCTCACAAATTTTATGAATGCAATCACTACTGCAATGTTTTAAAACTTGTTTTTTTAAATACAAGACACTAACACTTGAAACACTGGCATGTGAGGTCTCAATCGGCATTCACAAGACGTATTCTTCTTTTTCTTCTTCATATCTGAAGCCATGACGAAAAACTGATAAAAAACTCTTTTTTAAATGTCTTTTATAGGGATTTTTTTTATCTATTCAAAAAGCTACCGATAGAAGGAATATGAGCAGTAGCCATATGACGGTCGTAATTTTCTTTCAATCTGAATCCAATTCCATCGTAAGGACAAAAATATTTTAAACCTGTCAATCCTTGATTAACAGGAAAAGGATCATAAACTTTCTCCCATGGTTTTTTTAACCCAGCAAAAGGATCTTTTGCTTTCTTCTTTAATTTCAGAGAGGGTCGACGCTTAGGGGTAGAGGCAGCAGGTAAGTCAGGTAAGTCAGGAGAAACAGGTGCCGTTAAAGGAGAGAAAGGAAGAATGTGATCAAATATTGAGGCTGACGGAGAAGATCTTATGGGGGTAGAAGTCAACACATTGTCACTGGATCTGGCAGCTCCTATGGGGCCTGTCATGGCCCTATCCATTATCTTAAGGGGCTTACCCTCAACGTAGGGAAGGGTGGCATCGGTCTCTGATAAGGCAATCTAACCATTAATTGCATCTTACCCCCAGGAGTTCTAGTTATTTTATCCAAAGGGATTTTATGCTTTCTTTTCTTAAAAGGAAATTTAACAATCAATTTCTCTCTCTTACCCCTTTTCTTTTTCTTTGGCTCAGGAGGGGCTACCTCTTGATTTTGACCTGTTTGATCTTGTCGATATAAATCTACTTGTTCCTGAACCCAATCAGGTAAATCTTTCCTTAGGGGAGGGGTTTTTACAAAGTCTTTTATATTTAATTTCTGGGTTATTTTCTTCTTTGATTTACGCTTTCTAGGTTGAGCAATTCTCTCTTTATTTAAATTCCATTTCAATAAATTACGAATGATCACCCCTCCCAAGAATCCCGCTCCTCCTCGTTTCAAGATCGCTTTTAATCTATTATCTTCATTGGCTTTTTTATCAGCAATGGTTTTCAAATCCTCCCGATGTTTCTCAATAAAACGTTGAGTCTTTTTATCCACAGAAATCGACCCTGTCAGTAAATTCTTAGCTCCAATCAAAAACCATTTCAATAAAGTCTTACGTCTTCATTGGCTTTTTTATCAGCAATGGTTTTCAAATCCTCCCGATGTTTCTCAATAAAACGTTGAGTCTGTTTATCCACAGAAATCGACCCTGTCAGTAAATTCTTAGCTCCAATCAAAAACCATTTCAATAAAGTCTTACGACTCAATTCGATGATTTCTTGTCTTTTTTGAGGATCTCTTTCTCCCTGTAAAAGTTTCAGGAGTCTCAAAATTTTATTTTGTCTTGCCATGATGTCCTATGTCGTAATGATGGTCACCCCCTTATGGGTCCATTATTTATATTCCTCTGGGCATGTAAACGACTAAATCCTCAAACATTCGACTTCGCAATCTTAATTCGTCGGGAGTTTGTGAACTTAAATCCACTAACAAATACCCGTGAGGAACACGAGTAGCATCTAAATAAGGAGACATTAAATTGGGCATGTCTATTTGTCGACTCAATACCGTGATTTGAGATTTATCTCCAGGATTTTTAAACACCATGTAATGAGTATTCAAACTAATCGTCCGATGTTGAACGGCTCGATCAAACACATTCTGAGTAATGTAAATCACACTAGTATTGCGGTGATGAGCTTTGCGAGTAAACCAATCGACAATAGATTCAATGGCTTTCCCTCCCATCATATCATCAAAAATTAAAAGGTGACGAATGCTAAAATCACTAATTCCTCGTCGTTTTCTGGTATATCGCGAATAAATTGAACTTGATCCCGTAAACTTTCATAGGCCGGTTGCCATTCTCGATAACACCAAACAATTTTTTCGGGGGGAGGGGAGATCCAATGTTTATTTAATATTAACTTTTCAACAAATTCTGTTTTCCCCGATTTAAAAGGACCCGCTACGACCATATTAAATTCGTGTTTTAATTGAAAAGGAGAGAGTGACTCGTGAGAATACATGTTCGTGTATGAGGGAAATGTGACTGGTGTTTCATATTTTATTTCTATTTGCAATGTAATAAAAAGCATCTTTTCGTAAAATATGGGTGGCCCTAAAGAGGACCGTTGGGGGCTTGATGGAATTAGCCCTGCCTGAAAACTGCTGGGACTGCTGGGCTCTCTAAAATTTCCCCCGGAACCGACACGTCGGGCAGGAATTGATAGATTGGTAGATCCCTACCACACACACGCAGCACACTTTTTGGGCGGCACAGTTCCGGCAGCATATCTGCAGATGGTTGTTTTCGGCATAACAGATTACGCACTCTCCCATCACTTCCTTTTCCGCCTTTATGGCCCAGCTAGGCACAATAGTGAGGTGGCTCCTCTTATCCACTGGGTGGCGGCTATGCGAGTAAACCTCCTGCATAATGTCAGGCGATGGTGTCCTGGAAGGCGGGAGAGGCTGAGGTGACGGAGTTCTAAGCCCAGGAAAGGTCATCACCATGGGCGGAGGCAGGATGTTGGGCACGAAATCCGCGAAGAGGTTCCGCACTCTCTGGAATGGAGGAGGAGGAGGGCGAACTGCTGGCGACTGCTGGCTCCCTGGCCTCTCGTACGGGATGCTGCTGCTGCCGCTGGCCTCAGAATCCCTCTCCCTCTGCCTCTGGGTCCGGGAGGGGGTGGCACCCTTCTCCGCCGGGGCTCCGGAGGGGGCTGCAAAGGCGGGTTGGCAGCAGAAAATGGCTGTGGTGGTGTAGCCGGATGATCCGGGCAGCCCAGAGGCAGGGCAAACAGGTGGTCCTGTCTCGCCACGTAAAGAGATCGGTCGCAATGGAGCCGGTCAGGAGACCATGGCGGAGAAGCTGGGCTCCTCTTGGTGGGGGTGTCAGTGGGCGAATACGGCTCCGAAGGGTCCGGGCTCTCCGGCGACTCCCTGGCGGCTGGACTGGCAGGACTCTGTTCTCTTCTCTGACCGAAGTTGGGTGGCGGTGGTCTTGGAGGAGGAACTGCTCGAACTCCGGGCGGAGGCAAAGGTGGTGGTGGTGGTGGTGGTGATGAAAAGTCAATTCTCCTCTGCACGCTGATAGGATTGGCTGCGTAAAAATCCCTCACGTCGTAGAATACGTCGGGAGGGTTCATCGTCTGTATGTAATATATGAATACAATGATCATCCTGCAAAGACAATGGCTGTTAATATGGATGCCTTTAAAGTATAATGAGCAATTTTTGGTGTGACGTCTTTAGTTAGTTGTATGAAATTGTATGTGATGGTTTGTGTACATGTATAATATTAACGTTTTTTTAAGTAAATACTGACTTATACTGTTGGAAATAATTTACCATTATACCAGTTTGTATCGATCATACACGGCTTCTTGCACTGTATTTCAAATTGTATCTGAAGGTATGATTCAATTTAATCGATAAAACAAGTATGTTTGTTGAATAAATTCCTTAACATATTTATAACACACACTATGCGATAAAATATTTTTAAAAAACAGAAACAAATAATACTTACCTTTATCTTTATCTCATTATTCGTCCTTGATATCTGTATGTTTTTAAGCGCTTATATGATCCAGATAGAATGTAAACTTCCGTTTAACGCGTGCATGCGCGTTACACTTTGTGGTGTGTATACCGCCATGCTGACGAGCTGATTATTATATACACACATATACACAACGGAAAAATACCTCCAACTGGTCCATGCACCAATTTTCACATATATGGTTTATGGCATGGTTCTAAGCATTTCTAAGGTGAAATTCAAGTGAGGACCGGATTTTTGTCCTCACTTGAATTTTGTGTTCTCAGTTGTTGCTGTGTAACTTGACGTCGGCTCTTAGTTGGCAGTGTTTACGAACGCACACATGCACACGCACTTACCATCCCATGGATAAATATGAACATAATCTAAATGCAACTTAAACAGGTTTCAAGAAGTTCTATGTTTGAAAGAGAGTCTTCGTTTAGCCACGAGAGATTAGGCAGGGACAGAGGCAGTGGGATAGCAAGATGGCGGGGTCCAGCTCGGAGACGGGGGGGGGGGGGGCTGGATGAACATGCAGGGAGCCAAACAGAAACAAGACGCTCAGACAACGTGTAATAGACAGAAATCTTCAACTAAGAGTACATAGTACGAGATACTATGATAGCTTTTAACATTTTTCATCTCCTTGGAGAAGTGTCTTTTTTTTTCTTGTTTAATCGATTTTGTATTTTCATTAAAAATAGAATCGTGTTGTCGAGATGACGGAGGTGGCATTGAGAAGATTAGTGATAAACGTCTGTAGGAGACCCATCACTTATTCTCGACATCGTCGATCGGGCATCCCATGTTGAAGCTCAGGGTGAGTATTATCCACTGCCCCGTAGGATTTGCGTGTGTGCAGCAAGTGCCCGGAGATGTCCACAGAGGAGGAGAGAGTTTGCCGCAGGTGAATACCTGCCAATGCCTCTCTACTTTGCCAGTAAGTAGTTCTGTAAAACGTAGTTAAAACTTAATTTCAAAAAATAAGAACATTTCAAAAGAAATGTATAACATGAACATAAATACACATAATTTCGGGATTTCGATCCGATAGTTCTAGATCATTTTGTATTGATTATTCCTATGACTTTAATTTTTTGATTGAATGTTGTGCCTGCCTTATTACTGAAATGCAATTTAATTTTTTTTTCATCTCTTTAAACAGACAGGATGTCCTTGCTGCTGGTGAGGACGACGACTTCAACCGGAGCAATCGCCACGCATGATACTGACAGTTTTGGATAATATAAGCGGTTTGAGGATCGCTGTCTGGGGTTATATATATTAAATAATATTTTTGGAGGCACACATGTTATTGAATATATTAAACACTGAATAAAGAAAAATGTAGAAATTTGATTTGGTGGTTCTTCTTTATACAAGCTCAGTGATTTTCTTTTCTTCAGTAGCTTATTTATATAGCAGTTTTTCTGTCAATCTTTTTTTGTTTTTTTTTAAGTCAGATGAATTGATTTAATCGAATGAAAATAATGACAACATTATATTCTAAAGTCAAGTTAAATGAATTACACTGATAGTTGGCACTAAAATTAGAAAATTAACGCCAAAACTCGATTTATTTTTTTTTATAATTCTGCTAAATTCTCTATTATTCAGTACATTTACACAGGTTTGCCACTCTATTTATTTTTCATTTTAATGAATATTAAATGTCTTTTTAATTACTTTTGGTGTGCTTAATTTATGTTGTATTTTTCTCTTCTTATATACAATGTATGCAAATTTATACTTCTTCTTTCATATTCATATCGTTTTTATGATATCTATCGTACTTACCTACCTGAATTCGATTACGCTAAAACATGAAGCCAATTAAACGAAGACAAACAACAGTCCTGTTTATTTAATGCCGTATCAAAACGCCACACGGCAGTATGTAAGCTTCATGTACTACTTCCTTTTACAAAATAAAAATGTAAGAATGTGGGATGTTTGTGTCTGAAATACGTTTCGCACCTGAACCATTTGCATGGATTTGTATATGCACATCTTAAGAAGATTTAAACAAGGGGGGAGAGTGAGAGGACAGCTAGATACTTATAACTTTGTTTGCCGGTGGTAAGGGAAGTCCGAGGCCTATTTTCAGTTACTTCAAAAGCGTTTGAATTTTCCACAACGGAGCTAGGATGTCTGTATCCCCCATTGGGGGGGGGGGGGCTTACCATTTCGAAATTAAATCTGTTGATAATTATAATACAAATTATACATAATGTAATGCTTACCATTCCGAAATTAAATCTGTTGATAATTATAATACAAATTATGCATAATGTATGCCATTTTTGATGGAAATGGCATATAAAGTCGCATCGAACACGCTTTTCAAAGTTAATTTCACGTGCAAGCTTGGAACATATGAGTATCAGTATGAAAGCTAATTCGGGTTTACTAGGCTAAACACAATCAATTTATTAAGGGTAAGGCACACTTAACTTCTGCATTATTTGAAAATACATATGAACCCATTAAAACATAATTTTTCTCTTTTCACTTAAAAATATATTTTGACAAAATACATTGACCATCTGAAGGAGATAAATGTACCTAAATGCGCTCGTGTATTTCTGGGGCTTTTAAATGTGCTTAACATCTATGGATGTTGAATGTAAACAGTTTATCCTCACCATAAATAATATTTTTTATCTCCGGTGTTATTGGGGGTTTTCTTGAGAAGAAAAGGCATGCAAAATAAACAAGAGAAAATCCGATAAGCCTATTTACTAGGGGCCATGTTTCACATCACACTTTATCTGAAAAGAAATATTTTGCATTTAAGTTTAAAAAATATTTTGATTTAGTTAGTATATGAGTGAAATTAAGTTCCCATTAAATTGAACTGTATTTTTTTTTCTTCAGTTGTGTAGTACATTAACACATGTTTACCACTAAATGGATTTCATATTTATGCTTATCAAAGTTCTTCTTTTTTTCATGCTGTGCTTAAATTTATGTTGCATTATTCTATTTTTATAACTTATTATTACTTTTTTTTATATATACCAGTTATTTATCTTATTACTTAACTTGTCTTTTTAACAAATCAATCAATTAAACGCTTTCTTTATTGAGGAAAATAATTGCGAATTTAATGCTGCTGAATAGCGCCAGGTGACAGTATTTGTGTTACAATTGATGTTCTCTAATGTTTGTGAAAACTAAACTTGAAATCAATACTGTGATAAGTATATAAACATTTTCAAAAAGACCTAGTCAACGTTTCGACAAGTTCTGATAAATGCGGGCTCGTACGATACATTGACCTTACGTATTTAAACTCTCATAAGGTTTAAATTATATTTTTATTCAATGAACAGTCTTGGAATAACTATTATTCTTTATTTATTACTTTCAACGACATTAATATTTCTAAATAAACAAGGTGTGAATTTGATAGTCAGACTGCATACTTACAGAATATATTTACGTGATAATTTGTGGGATGAAAGAAAAAGAAGTGGTTGACATAAAGCATTTCACAACCACCAAACAGCAAGTATCTAAATTACCGTCAGTGGGATTAGTTAACGAAAGTTGGATTTGATATGATAATCAATAAACAAAATGCAAGATGGTAAGATGGGTCTGCTTCACACTTGATGCGTAAAGTAGACCCAAAAAGCGAACCCCCAGCAAACCCAAGTTAAACCACGCGTGGACTAAAAGTAACCGTCGAGTAGACGCAAATATTCATAAAGCAGAACAAGATTAAACCCGGGGTTTAGTTGGGCTCTCCTCTGGTGTTAGGTTAAGCCTGGTGGGTATTGTTATTTTGTTGTTACTGATTTCTTAAAATTTATAATTTGCTTAAAACTTGATAATTAAAACAGTATTGGCTATATGCTTAAAAATTTAAGGAGACCCTGCGTCTTGATTTGAATAAATTGTTTTTGGAGCTTGTAATTGTTCTAATGGACAGATCTTTTATTGTAGCTTTTTAATTGTTATCTAACATTAGGGTGGTCACATCTCATTACCCGCATTGTTGATTCATTTACTAACAAGGACAAACACACTTAGTGATACACATCATTTTGTCTCTTTCACCAGCAAAATAGACAAAAATATATGCATCTCTCATTCTCTCAATAAAGGAGCTTTAGTGTTATATTTAAGACACATAAGGTTTAATATGTATAAAATATGCAAGGAAACGTGATACGTATAGTTAACAACTTATTATTTGCATATAATATATTCATATATGAAACAATAATGATATTTTAAGTAAAAAAAAAATATCCTATAAATTTATTACCAACAAATGATACAAAAGCATCACAAAATATTATTTATAGAGTTAGCAAAAGTAAACGAAAAAAGTAATTTTAATTGTACTTAATCTTTAAACTGTCGTCGATTTAATTACGATTAGAAGTAATCGAAAATCTCTTTGTTTACAGATTACTGTCGATTACTTGAATTGGAGCAATCATTAAAATTGATTACGATTACTCGATTGCGATTTCACCATGCCTGCACCTGGCGTTATAATGCAGCATTCTTATACTCGGTTATATTGAAAGTGCTTCCTGGATTGCGGTTGTAAATGAGAAAAGTATAATTAAAAAGTTAATATAAAAAAGACAAATTTTACTCGGTAAAATTGAAATTGTGCAACATAAAATTAAGCACAACATAAAAATGAAGATGAAATCAAAAGAAATTTATGGATATGAAAATGTACTGCAGAATGAAGAAGTGGGCAGAATTTGTAAAAAAAAAAAAATAAGCAAAATATATATACTTGTGGCGGTATGGTCTCTCAGTAATTTTCCTCCTTTAGCGAATTCAATTAAAATTTAATCTTGAATTTTCATTTTTTTCATCTAAACTAAATCGTACTCGTATACTAAATAAATTAAAAAATATATGTTTAAGCTTAAATGCAGTGTATTTCTTATTCACATGAATAAAATGTGAAACGAAGCCCCCAGTAAATTTCCTAATTAGTTTTTTCTTTGTTTATATTGCATTTACTTCTTCATAAACAGAAACTATCCCCTTGGATATATAAAATGTTATCTATGCTAGGGTTTCACTGTTTACAATCAATACCCACATATGCTTAGTTCTGTTGCACATTTATAAACCTTAAAAGTACATGAGTGCATTTAGGTACATTTATTTCCTGCAGCTGGTCAATGTATTTTAATAGATTTTATTAAATATTTAGTAATAAATACTCATTTTTTGCATATGTGATACTGATGACATAACAAAACTCTTATCGGCCTCCAAGGCTGATACAGGTTATCAGCCGTCTAGAACTGATACGGATCCGTATCACCCCCCTTGCGGAACGCCTCTTCCGTATTTCGTTTAGGCATTTGTGAATATTTACAGAAAAAAATTGTAACAGTCATCAATTTTAAGCGCAGTTGAAAACTTCATATGCTTTAAAAAAATTGGAGCAGTAAACTTTTAAAACCTGAAGAAATTCCGATTCTGTAGCTACATGACTGTTTGTCAAAACATTTAAATCTTATATTTTTATTCAAAACCTGTAAAACATACTTTTAAGTTATATTTAAAGTCAAGTTTGTGGTTTTTATTTTTTAAAATTTTATTACATAGAATGTAATAATTAAAAAAAAATGAAGTCGCAAACACGTGTAAATGTACTACAGAATAAAGAAGTAAGCAGAATAACATAAAAAAGACACATATACTTCAGGCGGTAATTCTCTTCCATAAATACCAGTTATCAGTTTAATTATTTTTATTTGCCATGGGATCTAAATATACGTCGTATTTGTTGTTATTATTTTCAATGGATTGAAGGCAAACCATTCGACTGGAAAACAAATTGGACAGAAAATATCTATATATAAATGAGCTACTGACAACGAGAAAATCACTTGCGCTTGGGCTTGTATGAAGACGAACCATGGAGAACGTGTTGTACCTCATGACGGTAAAATATTTCTAAAACTTTTTAAAATAAGTTCAGTTGTTAATTGTAACACTATCATTGGGTTTTACAAGTTTTTTTTTTTTTCAAAATATTTTATCGCATTCGAAAAATAATATATTTGTGTATTGTTTGAGTCTTGATGAGTTTTTTTTCCTATCGGTTATGGTACAAAAAAGTAGTAGTTATTCTAAAACGTAGATATTTTGTTTAAATTTCTTTTTGAATTAAGTTTCTTAAACCGTTCTGTGTACTTCATATGTTTTCCATAGGTTTTGAATTTAATTATATGAACAAAAGACTTAATTGTTTTTTTTGTGGTTACCTAAATATTCGTGGGTATCAGTTTTCGTGGATATAGTGGGTCTCACAGTTTCAAGGATACGTAATTCGTGTCCAATAATCCTATCAATACAAAATATAAGTAGTTAGTGTGTAATTCAACGAAAATTCGAATTCCTTGATCAATTTAACAACGAAATCCACGAAAACTGGTATTCAACGAATACTGATGAAACAACAGTTCTTTCACAAATAATTTTTAATCAGAAAAAAATATTTCGACTTCTTATTGATAATGATTATAAGTTACCGAATCTACGTTTGCAATAATATTGCACGTGCTCGAATGTAGACTTAAAACGTATGGAATGGAAATACCGAAAATTTATAAAATTTTTATTCTTACCCATTAATATCATTCTAAGTATAAACAATATGAAAAAAACAACAGATTCATTTTTTTTAAACCTACATGTACATGCAAGATAACTACAGGTCCAAACGATACGCTAGACATCTTACTACTCTCCTTTTAATTATATGTAAAACAATGAAGACTCAAAGTACGTTGATTTGTTGGTATGGTCAAAATAAAGGTGAACATTTCATTTTTTTTGTTTGTAAATAAAAAAAATAGTACTATAAATGTAACGAGTGAAAATGCATTAAATATTGTGGACAAATATTTTGTCGATAGTTATGCTGCATTGTCACTCTCATTATAATATATATAAAAGCAAATTGTCGCATTGCGCGTCCGTTGATTCATTTACGCCACCGTTTACGAATCCACAAATCGGAGGCAATTAAATGAACAGGGGGAACATTCTCTAGATATTATTCCTAGCCGATAATTTAAAAAAAAAAATATCGACAGGTCAATATTTTTCGGACGAGCTAAATTTATAGTGAAAATATACTACTGAATGTCACAAAAAGAAATGTTCATTATTTTTTTTTAATATTAACAATTATAGTTAATGATACAGAGCGTTGTTTTATATTCAGGTTGTTTTGATATCAGTAGCCGACGCAGGGACCCTTTATAAACAAAAAAGAAGCAATGAAAATGGTAAGAATAAAATATATGTATATTTCAAACTTTTTCTTAAAAGTAAAGCTATCTATATTTGATATCAATATATCAATACGCTATGTACTTTTTACATAAATATAACTCACACTAAGACGTTTTTATGGTCATTGTCAATGTGTTTAAGTATGTCGAAACTTTATTTTGAGGTGGAATGTTACACCATTTTTTAATTACATGGATCATCATTTTTGAAACTTGATTTAGTTGTTCAAAGTAGGATACATGTCCTAAATTAATTTATACGAATTTATTTGTCATTTCATAAAATATTTTTTTTCATCTGAATTGGTTGCATGTAACATACTGTACCCGTTAAAATTTGCTGATAATAAATGTATGATATCAATATATAAATCAAAGTACTGAGCTACTGATTATTATTATTTATTTTAAAATCAACGATATGTTATTGTGCATGAAAGTATTTTTCTATATGTACACGTATTTAAATTACGCACATTTTTTTATAATATGAATTCTCCGACAGAAATTTCCTGAAAACCCAATATGAATCATGTTGTGTAATATTCAAAAAAATAATTTCATTAAATTACGTATCAGTAATCGAAATAGTTCTGAGAAATTGTATGGATCTAAGCAATATTAAACTCTAGTCTCGTTCAACCATACGCTCGACTGTCTCAATCTCCGACAAGCAGGAGAGACTTTCTGTTTGTCGGATATTTCCGGAAGCAGCCGAGCATCTAATTGACCGAGACTATATTGAAGTATGGCATAGAATTACATACAATGTACGACTACAAAAAATATCTAAATTATTCGTACAATTAAAAAGTTGATTTTTATAAGGTATTTATAAATACGTTTCCTTGAAAAACACTGATTTAGAACACATTACATCGAATTTACCGATTAGAACTAAATGTTGTCAGCGGTGTTGAATTGAGCTTAGGTTCAAACAGTTTCACTTCCGGATTGACTGAGTGGCTGCATAGGAAATGATAGGTAAAGCCAATAAGACGTGTAAGTTTTTAAATATGTTAATGAAAAAAATCTTGATTTATATTAACTAAACGTATGTATAATATCTGTTTTAAAGACGTCTTTAATGGAAAAAAATATAAAGCAATCATTTTCCTAAAATAAATTGGATAATAAATGGATCAAATAGGTCAAATAATCTCCAACCTTGTTTTGAATTTAGTTACATATCCTTTTCCGGCGGTATGTGTATTAGATACCCGATTATTAAGGTAAAATATTTTTTATTTTTTTTATTAATTTCCTTAACATGTTAAGTCGTTCTATTCTATTTCTTCGAACACGTTCCTTTCAAGAATATCAAAAAACGGAAGAAGGTAGACAAAAATGTTACCGCTCATTCTTTATTTGATTTGTTTAAGAAAAGATAATTCTAAAATTGCTCTGATATGCATTAATATAGTGTTTATTTGATTAGCAAGCAACCTCCTTGTGAAGTCTTAAAGTATGAAAACCAAAAGACCAAAATTATACATATATGTGTCATTAAGACTTGCAATACGTTACAATTTACTTATCTTACCATTTAAAAAAAAATATCGCTGACAAAACTGTCGAAAATAGTAAAAATAAAACAAAACAAACATAATAAATGTTGTTATTTGTATAAGTATAAAAAACTTACATTTCCATGTCTCATACCTCATCATGAAGTCATTGTTATAGTAAAATTTAATTTACAGAATATCGAAAACACTTATAAACATTTCCTTAATCTTTGAAAAAAGTACTGTCTGAAAAATCAAACGTCGGTAGGGTGTGCGACGTCAGCCGTTGGTTGTTTGTTGAAATTATACGTGCATCAATAGCGAATAATAAAACTAAACAGTTGTTAAAACGGGTATAATACACATATATGTTATCAGATCATATATAATCAAACCATATTAAATCAGTATCTGTAAATTATTATTATTTGTTTTATTTCAGATCAGAATCAATGTCTTCCCAACCCATGTCAGAACGGAGGAAATTTCACCACCAACAACGGGGATTTCACATGTACGTGTGCAGATGGATTCGCAGGGCCCGCTGTGATAAAGGTAAATATATACCCACACCTCTCCGTCATTGAAAGAACTATGAAGATAGTAATGGGAACCTAAAGCTCCGAATGTTTTTCCTTTATATTGTTTTCTTTTAAAATATTGTATTAATTCATATATTAAAACAGAAAAAAATGCATCTTGAATAAATATAATTTGTTCCCACCCCTACCTCCCTCCCCCATCCCGCCAACTACTGACTGGTAATGTTTCAATATTGGAAATTGCTTCACATGAGCATATTCTCTAGAAAACCTTGAATTTCTTTTTCTTTTAAATCCCATTTTTTTTTTTATAAAAAGCTTTTTTATTTCAACAAGGTTTATCTACAGGAGGTATATATTCTACACTATATTCTTGATTAATTGTACAAAAAGTATAACATCAATGTTTTCTTCTAATCTTTAAGGTTTCTCTCGTAACAGTGATCTAGTTTTTGAAGAAAGCATGAAATTACTTTATTATGATAGATAGCATTATAGAAACTATATAAAATGTCATATAGGCGAAAATAATATGAAGTTTAAGATTTAAAAAATAATATTTTCAAACATTAAATTCAGTAATTGTAAACAAAAGTCCCAGGCGAATTCTCTATCTGGTGAAAATAAAATAGAACTCTCTACAACGGGTAACCAAGAACTCGGGTAGTCTATTAACGTCATGGTAATGAGTGTAGAACGAGTTCATCATAGATTGTGAACAGATACCTTGGATCGGACAAATTTGCTTTATGCCAAAAAATATGTTTAAAAACTTTAACAATATAACTGCCTGACGCCATGGCATCTGGCATATCAAAGGTTTGTAAGTTGCATTCCCCGAAACAATGCAGGCAATGGGATCAAGCAATATTAAGATTTTCCATAAAAATATAAACCAATGCTTGTTTAACATGTCAACATCTACATTCGCAATTGATTAATATGTTATATGGGATACAATAAGCAACAGTGAGTAATTTTTCAATAACAAGGGCTTTTCACTATGCACGTGAGTAATCCTGATTTTAAAAGATTAGCCTTATTTTAACTGTGAAAAGGGGAGGGGGTTCATCGTAACAGGTTGCTACATAATTTCTATTACGGTACAATTTAGGTGATAATTTGTGTAGGATTATCATCATTAACAATGAATCATCAGTTTGGATTAGAACGTTTTGATCTGACAACAATAAATACATTTTTATACCACAACATATTCTTAGAAAACCTTATACATCAATACGTATACAGTGAACACATTGTGTTCTACATCTGTAAAAATAATGTATGCATAAAATTGGGTAGTAAAAAGGGGTAGGGGTTACCCTCTCTCTGAATTGTTTTTTTGTCAGTCTTTTATCTGAAACTTTTATTTGGGACAAGGATAAAAAGTTAGTGAAATTTTAACCTTAAGAAAAAAAATATATACGAAGCACAAAATACCCATTCATGAGTAAGAAAAAATAGTTTGTTATTATTTTCAGGGAATATTTGGAATTCAGAATAATTTGTTTTTTAATGTTTAATGCAAAGAACGAGAATTTAAAAAGTAGCAAAATTCTTTTTTGTAAAGTTATTTGTTATCAAAATAAATGTACAGAAGACAATATAACATTTTGAATTACCAGCTCTTAAAGTAACTGTTATGTATTGTTTAATATTCGGTCCCTGTTATTTATTGTAATACTAAACAATCTTGTAATATCATTGACAGTTCCGTTGGAACTTGCAAAAGGAAAACCTGTCGAACAGTCGTCAACGTTTTTAACCTATTCGGCCACGCTTGCAGTAGATGGTAACAGAGGTACAAACGTGATCGCAGGCCTTTGTGCTAGTACAGGATGGAATGACTTAAATCCGTGGTGGAGGGTGGATCTGCAGGCTGTGTATTCTATCACATCTGTCAGAATTCTCAACAGAGGACCGGACCAGTATGCAGGTAAACTTACAGTGACGATATTGTGAACTGAAACATAGTGGATAGACATTATAAGCCAAAACTTGCTGAAAATATACAAAACTTTGACTAAATGATTGACAAAAAACAAACTCTTTCAATAGTTACTCTTTTTTCTTCTCAAGTATTATTTTATTAACTATCACATATTCTTTGATCGCAGATACTTTTTATTTATTTCCCACATGTGATATTTGACTTATTTCAGATGTGTCAAACCGACTGCGGGATGTTACCGTCACTGTAGGGCTGACAGAATCAGATGTCAACACTCCCTGTGGTTTCTTTGCTGGTCCTGGCACTCTGTCACAGCTGGTCGTCATCGAATGCCCGGCATTAACACAGGGGAGATTCGTAAAGATCTCCAAAACAACCGAGTATCTCACTATGTGTGAAGTTGAAGTGTTTGGATTCTCTGGTTAATATTATCATAGCTAATGTCTCAACTTTAACGATACTGTATTACCTACCGAATAAGTTTACTCAGGGGTTTATCTATTATTTTTTCTGTCCGAATCGCAAAGTAAAATTCCTACTTGATTTATCAGTATGCTTCTTAAATTATTGGGTTTTTTTCGCGTTTATATAACTGAATGACATTTGAAAGGAGAATTATAGCATCAGTTCAAAAGAAGGGTTCACAATAAGTTATTGATTAGTCCTGTTCAATTTCTATACCAAAATACAAACAAAAAGCTTTAGACCGTCAATTGTACAGCTACTACTAGTCAAATTTTGAAAGATTTGATGAAAAATGGACAGAATCTTAGAATTGTTTTTACTGTTTCAAACCTTTTATATCGTTTATTATTTGTGACAATTCGAAAATATTTTTTCAATAAAACTTCAGATGTAACTAGCATAAAAAAGTAGGTATTTAACCTAGTAAAAAATAGCACTATAAAAGATGGACTGCAATGTGTTATAAGTTGTATTTTGTTTCTAATTGTGAAATTTTATCGACTCTTAGTAGCGTTACCCTAACATTTTTATAACAATAGGAATTGCTTTGATTGGCTTGAGAAAATAAAAATTGAATATCTTTTAAGCATATATTTTTACATTGACATTATTTTTGACAATAAATTAGAGGTAAATTATTCACAGAATTAAAAATAATGCAATGCAATCAAACAAATATTATATATTTATTGCATTTCTTTTTATTTTCTACAATAGAACCTGTCAGGTCAACACCCCCGACTAATAATGGTTAGTAATCTATTTACATTTAGTTTTAAAGCCATTTAATGTTTTAACGGGTTTATTTACATTAACATTATTATTGACAATATATAAGCGAAAATTATTCACAGAGTTAAAACAAGTCAATGCAATCAAAGAAATAGTATACGTTTATTGCATTATTGTGAGGGATTTAAACGAACCCTTTTTTGCATAACTTATAAGTAATTTATCGTTATTATTATTATTATTACAAATTAAATCAGACGTCCACTTTCTATTTCAGCTATAGATAAATCTTTGGCCGATCCATGTTTGAACGGAGGATATCTTGATAGCAACGACGGGTGTTTCACATGTACATGTGCAGACGGATGGGCAGGGGCCCTCTGTAATCAAGGTAAATGTATAGTTATCTCTTTTCTTTATCTCTCTTTCTTTAAATAGAAAGATCTTGCTATTTTTTTTTGGTTTTGGCCGACTTGATTATATCCCTCAATCTGGCTTTTGATTTTATCATGTTCAATAATACAATATATCAGTATTATCTAAAAGCTTTTCTTTGATATATATCTATGTCATTTAAACACCCCCCCCCCCCCCGAAAAAAAATGTTTCATGTTCGAAAAGGTCAGAAAAATATGCAGTAAATGTATTTCCTCTTATATAATATTATACATGTATATGATTATAACACAATTTTTATGATAGCATGAGCGTTGCATTTTCTCGTTATCATGATTCGATGCGATGTTTTCACCACGCGAATAAAGAATACACTCACACCAAACCGATAATGAGAAAATGCTACGCTCATGCACTCTCCAACAAGAGAAACCGCTCATGCAGTTAGTTCATGTCAGAATACAGGACTGTAGTTGAGAGGGTGATTGATCATCCAATAAATGTGCTTCGAACGAGATCGTGTAATATTAAAGAAAGATCAAACGAGTCTCATCGATGAAAGACCGTTGTAACAACATCATTATTGAATCGTGATCAGAATGTTGGACTGCTCATATCTACCACCCCTAACTATGATTACAAATGCAGTTAATTTGATGCTTTACATAAAAAGAAATATCTGAAATTTAGAATTTAAATTCCTCATTTTGGATTAAATATAATGGATCCAGTATTCGTAGTTTGCTATAATTTTTAAAAAAGCTCATGATAACAACATTTCATAAATTTACTTGTTTGATAAATAAATAAATACTTTTACTCAAAATCTGTTCTGGAGTTTTAGGTCACCTTAGTTTACTCTAATGCTATGTTTTCGTCCGTCGTCGTGCGTTAACATTTTACATGTTTAACTTCTTCTTGAACACTACAAGGCCAATTGTTTCCATTTTTGGTGTGAAGCATCTCTATGGTAAGAGGAATGTAAATTGTGAAATTGGTGGCTCTACCACCCCCAAGGTGCCACAGGTGGGGCCAAATATGTAATAAAATAAGCCAAATTTTCAAAAATGTTCTTCTCTACTCCCACACAGTTTAGGAAAAAACTGATTGGATGGTAATGATGTCCTTTACGCCCTCTACCTGAATTGTGAAATTCGTGGCCCTTGGGTCAGGGGTTCAGGCTCTAGGGTTGGGCCAATATGGCCATATAGTAAAAATGTATTAAATCTTCTTTAATCTTCTTCTCTGCTACTGTAGATATTTGTTAAAAACTAAAAACATGGTTATGATGTACATGAAGCCCTTTACCAAAATTGTGAAATTTATGGTCCCTGGGTCAGGAGTTCAGGCTCAAGGGTGGGGCTAATATGGCGATATAGTAAAAATGTATTGGATCTTCTTCTCTACTCCAACAGATATTTTTGAAAAACTAAATGCAAGAATATAATGTCCATGAAGTATTCTACGTAAATTGTGAAATTCATGACCACTGGGACAGGGATTTAGGCCCTAGGGTGGGGCCAATATAGCCATAAAGCAAAAATATATTAAATCTTAGAAAATCTTCTATACTCCCGTAGATATATATCTGTGAAAAACTAAATGCATGGTTATGATGCCCATGGAGTCTTCTACCTAAATGTGAAATTCATGACTCCTGGGCCAGGGGTTTAGGCCCTAGAGTGGGACCCATGTACCCATATAGTAAAAATGTATTAAATCTTAAAAATCTTTACTCCCACACATGCAGGGAAAAATTGAATGCATGGTTATGAACTCCTCTACCTAAATTGTGAAATTCATGACCCCGTAGTCAGGGTTCATGGCCTAGAATTTGGAGAGCATTTGGAAAGAGTTGTAAGGGGGGGGGGTGGTGTTAAACAGTTAACGGAGTTATTTTCCCTTGCTTCTTCCTAATGGAGTTTTCTTTCTTTGTTTGTTCATATGTAGTAATTAGTCATTGAATACAATGTTATTATAAAGAAGTTGTATGATCAAAAGAGTTATGCAAGGATTTTTGTCATTTGAAACTAAACCAGTTTTTGAACTTTCAAAATAAACAAATGGACTTGTTAATAGTAAAGTAATAATTGGCTAACTAAATTCACTGATATAAAGGTAAACAAATTTTGGTATAAATGCCAGATGGTGATAATCAACGAAAGTTGAATATTCAGAAACTGGAACAGGAGAAGTGAGTAACTCATGGTGGCTTTTAAAGCTGTTTTTTTTTTCTAGAGTTTCTAACTGCCCAAGGGGATGGGGGATTGGATGTTGTTTAAGATAAAACATGAATAATAGCCACCTTGTTATAGCATTTCTATGAAAACATATATACTTAAACCCTATCCTGAAAGATAATAAATATGGAAAAATTATTTTGTATCAGAGTCTTGCACCTTTTCAATATCAGGTCATGCACTCTTTTATGAGGTTTTAAGTTTTTTTGCTAAAATTATAGATTTAATAGTCCTTTTTGAAAGATTTCAGGCAGGGATGTGGTCGTCATTTCAAATTAAAAAAAATTTCTACTCCAAATTAAAATTTAAGTAAATGCATATATGAGACTCCTTGACAAGTTTGTGTATGGGTTATGCTACTCAGGTGACCGTTAAGGCCTGGTGTTATTCATGTATGACGAAGATAAACATGAAAGAAATCCATGAAAATTAAGCATACACGAATGACTTCACAGATGACAGTCTACATGTGTTTCCTACGGCTAAATTCAGAGCCAGGTTACGTACCACCAGAATTCTCGCTCCCGCGAAATTTGCTCAATGAGAATAGTTTTGTCAGATGTTTTCAAGAAATCCGCTACCCCCAAAAATATTTATTTATATATACATATACAGTATAGATTTTTATAACCGTCAAGTTTAAATCTCAAAAGTTTCGCTAGTATAATCCGAATAGTCCGCTCTAAATCAAACTTGTCCCCGAGCTTTTCTAACAACCATCGTAACCTTAACCTTTAACCTTTGGAACCAATAAATGGAGCTGGAGAAGATACAAAGGTTAGTTAAACTAAAGATATAAAGTTTGGTACTTGATAGTTATATCTGTGGTACCATTAAATGGTGTTTAGCCTACTTTTAACTCGGACTTTAATTTCAACAAAATGCGGCTGGAAATATGTTTTTTAATGTGTAGGCAAACTTATGCTTCTGTATTTTTCTTACTAAAAAGATGTTCTACAAAATCGACTTTTTTTGCAATAACTTGAAATTTTAATTTCTTCTGAAAAGAAATTATTGAAGATCAAAAAAAAAAAACAACTGGTAAAATCAATTCCAAAGTACCATAATATACTGTTTTTAAATATCTTTTAATGTTATTATTTACAAAATTATCTGATGCTTTTCATATCGCGTTCTACAAGTCTTTCCACAAGATGGTAACGTAAAGGTGAATGAAGTAATTAATTGGGTGAAAAATGAAAAGTACCCCCGCTCTTACATACATAGCACATAAAAATCCCAATTTGAGATTCTCTTTTCTCCTATATAGTTTGAGAAAAATAAATGCTTAATTTTGATGTCAATACCTATAAATTGTGAATTTTGTGATAGGGTAAAGGGCCTAAGGCAGGGCCAATATGGCCATATAGTGAGAATGCAATAAAATAAGAAAATCTTTTCATGTCATTTCACATCAAAGGAATATATCTGCATTGAAGTATTGTCCACCAAGCTCTTTTCTAAAATAGTTAAATTCATGATGCAGTGAAATGGATGATTTTTTTAAATAATTTTATGTACTGTCATACCTTGAAAATACCTTGGAGAAAAATTAAGTGCGTTATTACTATGACCTTTCAATCCAGTTCAGAAATTTTGAAATTCACTTATAATTTATATTTTGTAATACTGTTGACAGCTCTTAAGGAACTTGCGTTGAATAAACCAGCCAAACAATCAACAACGTATTTCACCTACTCTGCCAACTTCGCAGTTGATGGCAACAAAGGTACAGATTTTGTCGTAGACAAGTGTTCGTGCACAAAGGAAGGCGACCTACACCCCTGGTTGAGTGTTGATCTGCAGGCTGTGTATAACATATCATCTGTCAGAATATTCAATAGAGGAATGGACGCTGCGAAAATCGGTAAGCGTACAAAGGAACGGCATTGTAAAACGTAATAGAGTGTTAAATCGATACTTGATATCAAAGATTCATATCAGAAAAAAAATGAAATTTGAAATCGATGCATTTTTTAATATTATGTTTTCAATTTCCCGTTAACATCTGTTATTTTACTTTTGTAGATGTGGCAGCCCGGTTGCGTTATGTTACCGTCACTGTAGGGCCGACAGAATCAGATGTCAACACTCCCTGTGGTTTCTTTGCTGGTCCCGGCACTCTGTCAGAGATGGTCGACATAGATTGCCCAGCATTAACACAGGGGAGATTCGTAAAGATCTCTGCCGAAACAGAGTATCTCACACTTTGTGAAGTTCAAGTGTTTGGATTTTCTGGCTAATTATCATCTTTGCTGATGTCTAGCATAAACGTTACCGTTTGTCGCTGCATTGTAATGATAATCCAATTAAAGCACATAAAGAATCCATGTAGTTTATGTTGTTGATCATCACGAAAATTAACGACAACAAATCGTGGATGTAATTTATCTATATCCTGCTAATTGTAAACTCAAGTGTACACCACGTGAAACCGATTACAAAAGAGAAAAAAACTAGATGCCGTTTACGTATTGTCAGGTATGATTGCATTGAGTATCATGGCCTTTAGACTTACATGTCAGCGAGCCTAGTCATGTTTGATTTTTAAGCTTCATTTTGAAGTTCAAACCCTAATCTGAAACTCCCCTGACTGGTACCTCACATTTATCATTTGATGTTTGAACAAAGACATCGCCAAGTAGAGCATCCCCTTGCATTATGAAATAGTATATTGGGTGTGTGCCCGCTCGTACGCATACACACACACAAACATATATACATACTTGTAAATCTTCGATTCTCACTACACAAGGTTTAATACATCCTTAAAAAAAATTAATAAACAATGTTTCTGCAATGTTAACATTTTCTATTTCTCGTTATTGTGATTCTATGGATGTTTTATCTTCATTAGAGTTTTATTCTGAGGAAATGTTATAAAGTAAAAAAAAATGATTTCTTCCCCTGAATGCCACTACATTGAACACATGAGATATATGTACTACGAATTTATAGATTTGTAAGTAATATTTGTAATCAATATAAATTTCTCAGAGACTACTGCTTAAAGAACTAGCAGGTCACTATATATAATGATGTTCAATGAATAAAGATGAAGGGAATACTGTCTAAGAGTATTCAAAACTGATTTTTTTTACATAATGTAAATGATTACTATACTTATACATGTAATACAAGTTTTTAAAGAGAGGGTGGGGGTAATATATAATACAAATTAAGCACATGACTTGCCTAAACAAAGAGTGTTTTAGATTTTAAGCACAGGTGATGAGTAATTGCTATTTCAATGCGACGATTTTTTTGTTAGAGACAGATACTGTATTATATGAATTATATTTAGCGTGTACGATATTTAGTATAAATTTAATATCAGAATAAGTTGGTGTGGATATGAGTTAGCGTATTCCTGAATGTAAAAATGACAATAACAAACCGTCAACCATCTCCAAAATCCACAAAACGAAAACGAAAAACAGATCCAAAGCAGAGCAACACGCTACTCCAAAAAGATGGAGGTAGGATCAGGTGCCTAGGAGGAGTGAGCATCATCTGCTGACCGATCACACCCGCCGTGTGCTCTTAGTCGTAATCGGGAAAAGACAAAAAAGTCCGAAGACAACACTCCATTCTTAATGAGAAAGTCATGAATATTCATATCGTATTGAAAACGAGCTAAGGTCGGTATCGAAGAACGCAATCATGGCGGAAAACGTAAAAGCGTCGCCACAATGTCGTGTCCTCTCTTACATTCGGATTTTTAGAAGAAACGATGAAAAAAGTCAGAGACATAAATAACAAATGTATTTATGTCTCTGAAAAAGTCATTGGCCAGTCTTGGCATAAAAGAAATAAACAAAGGCTACAATAACTTTAGTGGAAATCAAAAGTAGGTTGTTTTTCTCATGAAGGGGGCGGGCCGACTTTTTAAGAATAAACAAACACTAAACGACGATCTGTAAATAACATCGGTTCTTATTGAATAAGCTAAAACCTATAGCTAGCCATGAGCTTTGCTTCGTGACAGAGCGCTATTTTTCCTCCGAGGTACTTACTTTTTTGAATGTGTTTTATTTTACTACACAAGAACCTGTGGCTCACGTCTATGTTTTAATTAGTTTGACGGTTTCATGTTTATTGATATAACTGCATGCAGACTCCTGTGATATATCGATCCATATATTTGTCTGAACATTTTTCTTTTATTTGCGGTTGATGTGAATTAATTTTACTCAATATAATATAAGCTTTAAACATTATTTTGAAAGAAAAAATGTTAAGACTATTATGTGTGTTGATTTTTATCTTTGTAAATTAAAAAAAAGTAAGAGAGAAGAACGTTTTATTATTTAATAACAAAACATTTAACAAACAATAACAAACATGTCAAATCACACTGCAAAATAAAACGATTCTTATTAAAGTTCACATATTAAAGTTAATAAAATTTTATGCTCCATGAAGAGTTCCCTGCATTCAAACAGCTCAGAACTCTTTCAGTTCAGGATGATTTTCACTCTCTAGCTTGCGAAAAGAAAAACTGTTTACATAGCGGTTTCAAGTGCTCCTTGGCTAACACATGATCACAGGCAGTACTGTCGATCTAGTTCGATACCCAATTTTAGGATATAAACTCGTAGAGAGAGGTATGGTTGGAATATGAAAATCATCATCCAAATGAGTCTGCATGTGTAGATCTAGACTAGGGAATCTGTAGATAAAAAGAAAAAGATAACTTCTTGATGTGGTCGGTCTATGTAGCTACTGCAGATTCCCTCAAAAAGCAATGTTCCACCAACGAGCGAAAAGACGGTTCTACAAATGAGCAAGAAGATAGCTCAACCAATGAGGAAGAATCAATCACTGGCTGTACTGCGTCGAAAGGGCGAACTATATACCAGAGGAGTCCAGGGTCAATGAAATTTGTGGCAATAACCATCTGGCTGGTTGCCTTGGCAATAGTTGCCTCCAGGATGGTAGGGTTTGTCTCCTTATAGATATGATAATTTTATATGGAATGTGGCTCTTCATATCCGACATTCTCTGACCTGTGGACCAGCTCGTGACAGCTTTGAAGAGGGCATACCCACTTTTGAATGTCTCTCTTCCCAGTGAGTTAGAATTTCACCTTCGATAGTTAAGTTCCTCAGAAATTGAAAATCCATAAAGGAGCACTCCGTGCTGGCAACATAGTCCAACTCCTGGTCAAGGTTAAGACCATCTGCATAACTAAAATCTATCTTCCTAAGCCATGAGGTCTAAAACATCTTGTAGATCCATAAAACTAGACATAGTTTCTAAAAATAATAAAAATACATTTAATTTCATTAACTTGTCAAACTAATGCATGTAAATCATAGACGCATCAAAAAGACCTTCATCAGGGGCTAGTCTATAGTTTAGCGAGTACATATCCTCACATTCCTCACAATAAATAAATCAGAACTGGTATGATCTATCACTAAATATATATCACATTATGTTATGTATGTACAAATTAATACAGCTGAGACACAATCGAAAGCACAAGCCCATAGTTTCAAAATAAAGATGTATGCATGTATTATGTACATGTAGGTACAAGAATCTCTACTCACTTCATATGAGTGTAAATATTACTGGTAATGAAAAAATGACAACAACAATCCGTCAACCATCTCAAAAATCCATAAAACAAATACAAATTCAAAGCAGAGCAACACGGACCTCCAAAAAGATGGAGGTAGGATCAGGTGCCTAGGAGGAGTGAGCATCCTCTGCTGACCGGTCACACCCGCTGTGTGCTCTTTGTCGTAATCGGGAAAATAAAAACCGCAAAAGTCCTTAGACAGGTAATTAATTGTGGTCTAACAATGAGTATGAAAAACGTCAGTCAGCATGCGACCCAGTGGAAGATTGTATTTGCTGACAAAATATACAATCTATCATTATATCTATGTAACAAGTTCACGAACATTTCCATGGTTCTACGCTTATAGAACTATGCTCACAGACACTTGTTTCTGAAAAAAAAATAAGCCATACTCTTATAGTACCGGTATAATACATTGTAATTTAACACAAGGTATCCAACACGTTTACCAGTCAGAGCAATGTTTGACCGCATTTAAAGAGAATAAAAGTAAGCATGTCATAGTATATGGTTGTGTAGATAATTTACTGTTTAAGAGATAGTTTCATCTAAAGTAAAACATTTACTAGTTTGCAATATAAACAAAAATTATTTTGGATTTTCAAATGTGAAGAATTAGACACATATTAAATCAACTAACTTGGTAAAGATTTTACAGAAGACATTGCCTTAATTTGTATTTCTGAATCAAATATTACATGTAGTTTCTCATATTATGTGATAAACTATTTTAGATTATGTATGTATTATTTTGACATCGAAAAATTTGAAAATAAATATTTCTAAATCAAATATTACATGTAGTTTCTCATCATGTGATAAAATATTTTAGATTATGTATGTATTATTTTGACATTTTTATTATGGGTGTTTACTGTAGATTCCTTATTTTTCGCGAGTACTTAATTCCGCGATTCAACCGTTTTGCATCAAATCGCGCGAATATGAAATAGCGAACACCAGATTTTTATCATAGTTTCTTGTGTTTATATATCTGTCAGAAAAATAAACGCGAGATTTTAAAATCCACGAGATGTGCCTTTCGCGATTTTAAGCGGATATTAATTCCTCGCGTTTAATTAGGAATTTACAGTAATACAACCTGTATATATAAATAAACATATTAAGTATAGAAATATACATATATGCTTAATAAATGTTTAAGATGTCTTCTTTCAACCATCCAACTCTTTCCCTTTTCAGGGTTGTCAATCTTTTTGATTTGGGTCCAGTATTGATTTGGGTCCAGTAAACAGACCCTTCCTAATTGGGAAACCCCCCTAAATTTCCCAATTTACTTGCTTACAAATTCCCAACATCACAAATTTTACATTAATTGTGTTACTTATTTGTGTATATAAAAATTGTGATCAAATAAAATATGAGCTGTAAAACTTCAATATTTAGAAGTTAACAAAACATTATGCTATGATATTGTAATAGGATAGGAAGAATATTGAAAACATATGGCTGGACCGGGAATCGAAATCGGGACCCCTGTAACTCTAGTCAGGAGCTCTACCACTGATCTACCCAGGCCGATATCCACGGTCCATATAGCCTAGCCGTAACTACTACAATGTATAGATTTCCACGCGGGTAGGTTAAGGCAACTCGGAGTATAATGATCGCCGATATTATGGTCATTTTAAAAATTGTTTATTTTTATGAAAACAGTGCTGAATAATAATATCAAGTGAATGTATTCAACAAGATATTATATTTTTACTTCGGAATCAAGTCGATCTTTAAAGCTGCCGTGCCATGGTATCACATGACAGTTAAATATAGATCATTTTTGTACCTTAACAAAAAATCAAAAAGTGTAACACTACCCCGAAGTTTATTTGTATGCATGATACAATAATTCGATCGGCAATAAGTTCATGTTTATTAGTATTGCTGCTAGAATCCTATAGTTAATCGCATAAAATAAATATTGTCATTATTTACCGGAAACCTCCTCATCTTTTTCAATTTTATTGAAAATACTACGTATTTTTCATTTACAACAACAAACCAAAGGATTCTAGCAGCATTCTTCAAGTATTTAAGGTCATGTGCTATTGATATTTGCCAAATTCATCTTTATAATATTCGGGGTAGTGTTACACTTTTGTCTTTTTTTGTACAGACTGACAGAGGAAAGGCCGGTCAAGCCACATAAATGTCTATCTGCTTATCTTATAACATTCGCTGATAAAACAAAATATCCATGCCTGTATTATCCTGGTTATATCCTAATTGACACTCATCCAAATCTTGGGTATCTGTATTAAATAAGTCTTATTTCGGCATTGTTTACACTGCATTCCGATGATTTGTCTCCCGACATTGATCTTCTCTATTAAACATGCTTGTGACGTCATCAATGTTAACGATACATAATACAGAGAAATCGAAGATATATTCTGTTAAAAGAGCTTCTAGTGACATTTTACGCCTGTAGTTTTCATAATTTGGACCAGAGATAAAGGTAAAATTGACAGATTTCTTGAGTAAAATATGACATCATGCTGCTTATTGTGACGTCATACCGATCAAAGGAATTTTTACTCGATTTGTTGCCTTATCATACCCGCGCAGTCCTTGTGATAATATAAGTAACTATCTTAAATTTTCACAATCTGACAAAAATTGTTGACAATTTTCCCAATTGGAAGGGACCCGGTCCCTGTACCAAAGAGTGCTGTGACAGCCTTGTGCTCCTATGTATTATGTGTTTATTGAGCATTATGAATGTTTATTGTTCAATCTTAATTCCTGTTGCCTCTTGAGGCCCCTTAATATTTGTCAATAAAGAAATTGAATTAAAAAAATTGAACTAGTACTAAACACTTTTTCATTGCATTTTGCATGAGAGCAAAAACTAATGCTAATCATGGGAGGAGGGGTACTCGACATCATTCAGAGTTTGATAATTTGTGTTAATATTATAGTAAGAGGTTTGGTTTGTTTTGTTTTTTTACCAGACAACTAACTATAGTGTTTTTGAATGATAACTACAACAGTAACAGCACCACCAACAAGACAAATTGTTAATAAATGACATAAAATATTTTCAGGGGTTTTCCTAAAGATGTTAACTTTAAAGTCTCCAAACTTGAAATGTTGAGAACAAACAACTCAAATGTAAATATAATAGCTAGTCTTCAAAACTAATTCAGTTATGACCAGTTGTGATAGACAAATTAGTAACTATTTTATTTTAAAAACAAAAAAATAAAGTTTTCCAATATGTCATTTGCACGGGTCGATGAAATAATAATATTGATATTTGCTGAATGAGTTTATTTGGTCATAAAGGGGCCTAAAGTCAACATATACATATAGTACATGTGCAAGTTCTTAGCACACAATGACATTCATCGGCTTACTTCACAGGATACGGCGATTTTATCAATTTGTTGTAAATAAATGAGAAACGGGCAAAAATCCCACCAGTGAGCTTCGCGAGCGTAGCTCACTGGTAGGATTTTGTCTGTTTCTCATTTATTTACAACAAATTGATAAAATCGCCGACTCCTGTGCTTACTTTGAAGTTTAGAGAGGTCAACCGACTAAAACATTTTCAATCAAGCTTTTAAATGCATTTAGATTTCTATGAAAACGCTGGCGCACTATTACCAGAACGTTTTTTCCATAAGAACATAAGATCTGATAACTTTACAATCAAACAATCACAAACACTCACGCCAAATAAAAGGTCCATGGTCTCTACGAATGGCCGATATTCTTTTACTTCTACTCTCAGGATCGGTCGGGAGTTTGTGGAATGACAACTCTGAGTTTATCCCTCTATATCCGTTGCAAAAGGGTACGCAGAATGCAGCAGTGCTCGTTTCACCTTATCCGTCGCTATTTTTGTTTACGTTCTCAACCGACCTTAGCCTCGTTTTGGATTTCGACGCGCGGCTTATGAATATTCTTTGAGAAAGGAGTGATTAATTATGGTCTAACAATAAGTATGAAAAACGTCATTCGGCATGCGAACCAATGGAAGATTGTATTTGCTGACAAGGTCGTTGTATCGACCATAGAACTTACGAAAAGATGAATGTGACTATTCTTATACATATATGCATGGCATTTAGCGATGTTCTTGATTTAGCGGATGACGCATTCCACAAAAAGCGCTAAATAGCGTTTACAGTAGTCAGACAAACAGACTCACACTGTGTACCATCTCTTCTTCGGCACGAGGGTATAAAAATAATACCAACAACAGCTTTCATAAACGCTAATAAATGGGAAAACTATTACAAAGTTAAAACTATTCACAGGTTACAAGGCAAATCAAAGCTACACCTGAAATTTCTGGCCACCCATACTAAATTCAAATGTTTTTTCATTCGTCTACCTTCGGTCGCATTTAAATGTTTAACTGCATATTTGATCTGCATCCAATACAATTTTTTAAACAAGATTCCTTTTTAATATGCTTTGAAAAAATCTAGTTCTCCGGGTTTTTTTCCTTGTGCAAAATATTTCTTGAAATATTTTTTCAAAGCATATTTTCTTCCTTTGTCGATTTATGCCGTTCAGGTAAATCTTAACAAAAGATGAGCATTAAATGTTTAAAACATCATAATATGATATATTATACTATCATCAAAGATACTGCAATTAGGCAGTGAAGAGTACTTTAGACAAATTTCATGACTTTCAATCTAAGATTTATATTATACAATAAGCCAATGCAAATATGTCATTCTGCTAACTTCTACACCTATCAGTTACTGTACATGATAGCCTAACTAACATATTGTTCCTCTTAAAAGAATGAGACTGAATGAGACGCACCAGAACTAAAACGCTTAAGAGACTAAGTCTATAGATGAATTTTCATGCTTCATATCAGTCACATTTTGCGTTACATTTTAAGCAAAAGTGTATTTGGCCATGTTTTTATGAACAAGTGTTCAATTATTAGTGTGATATCAATAAGTGCTCATCTTTTGTTTTTATATCATCAAGCAGGAAGAATGCGAAAATACCAGATGTGTTAAGAGTCTGAAAATATCAGACGTGTGTAATCAATTATATTTAGAAAGAATGTAGGGAAATTATGTGTAGGGACACATAATATACAGGGACTAGGTCGTGTCTCAGTTTCTGTTTTCAAAAAGAAAAAAAATGTTCAAAAAATTACAATAACAAACCGTCAACCATAAAAAAAATCTATAAAACGAAATACAAATTCAAGCAAAGCAACACGGACCTCTAAGATAGAGGTAGGATCAGGTGCCATGGAGGAGCAAGCATCCTCTGCTGACCGGTCACACCCGCCGTGCGCCCATTGTCATATCGGTAAAATGTCATTATCGGGAAAAATGTCCTTATTTTGGAAAAATATTATGATCGGGAAAAACGGAGAGAAATCCGTGGACAATTCGGTATTTAATCAACAGAGCAGAACAATCACGGACCACTGGAAAACCTCAAAGGCAGGACCAGGTACCATGGAGGAGTGAGCATCCTCTGCTGACCGGCCACACCCGCCGTGTGCTCTTTGTCGTAATTGGGAAAATAAATACCGCAAAAGTCCGTAGAGAATTAGGTTATTTATTATGGTCTAACAATTAGTATGAAAAACGTCAGTCAGCATGAGACTCCGTGAACGAGTGTATTTGCTGACAAGGTCGTTGTATCGACCATAGAACTTACGAAAAGATGACTTTAAACGAGACTGTTGATAGTCCTGTTTTATCAACTTGTTTGTGAGTAGCTTGCCTCGTCTTAGAAACTGTTCATACGAAGAACATGCCCTTGCGTATCGAATTAACTGAGAGACAAAAACACCATATACAGGTGATGAAGGTTTATTGCTACATAAGTTAGGAAAGTTGATTATAGAAAAATTGAAGTCATCGCGTTTTTCATAAAGTTGTGTTGTAAGGTTACCAACAATGTCCATTTCCAGTAAAATATCCAAATATGAACCAGATGACGCAGACTCTGTCTAGTTTGATACCTAATTTTAGGATTTAAAATTGTAGAAAGTCTTAACTTAAAAGGTATGGTTGGAATATGAAAACCATCATCCAAATGAGTCATTATATGAACCCATTAAAACACATTTTTTCTCTTTTAACTTAAAAATATATTTTGACAAAATACATTGCCCATCTGAAGGAAATTAATGTACCTAAATGCGCTCGTGTATTTCTGAGGCTTTTAAATGTGCTAAACATCTATAGATGTTGAATGTAAACAGTTTATCCTCACCATAAATAATATTTTTTATCTCCAGTGTTATTGGGGGTTTTCTTGAGAAGAAAGTGCATGCAAAATAAACTAGAGAAAATCCGAGAAGCCTATTTACTAGGGGCCATGTTTCACACCACACTTTATGTGAAATATTTTGCATTTGAGTTTAAAAAAAAATATTTTGATTAAGTTAGTATATGAGTGAAATTAAGTTCACATTAAATTGACCTGTATTTTTTTTTCTTCAGTTGTGTAGTACATTAACACATGTTTACCACTAAATGGATTTTATATTTATGCTTATCAAAGATCTGCTTATTTTCATGCAGTGCTTAAATTTATGTTGCATTATTCTATTTTTATAACTTATTATTACTGTTTTGTATATATACTGGTTATTTATCTTATTACTTTACTTGTCTTTTTAACAATCGCAATCAATAAAACGCTTTCTTTATTGACGAATACAAGAATTGCGAATTTAATGATGCTGAATAGCGCAAGGTGACAGTATTTGTGCTTTAATTGCTGTTCTCCAAGATTCGTGAAAACTTAACTTGCAATCAATACTGTAATAAGTATATAAGCATTTTCAAAAAGACGTAGTCAACGTTTCGACAAGTTCTGATAAATGCGGGCCCGTACGATACATTGACCTTACATATTTTAACTCTCATAAGGTTTAAATTATATTTTTCTTCAATGAACAGTCTTGAAATAACCATTATTCTTTACTTATTACTTTCAACGACATTAATTATCCTAAATGAACAAGGTGTGATTTTGATACTCAGACTGCATACTTCCAGAATATATCTACCTGATAATTTGTGGGATGAAAGAAAAAGAAGTGGTTGACATTAAAGTATTTCACAACCACCAAACAGCAATTGACAATATCTTAATTACCGTCAGTGGGATTAGTTACGAAAGTTGGATTTGATATGATAATCAAAAAAACAAAATGCAAGAAGGTAAGATGGGTCTGCATCACACGTGATGCGTAAAGTAGACCCAAAAAGCGAACCCCCAGCAAACCCAACTTAAACCGAGAGTGGACTAAAAGTAACCGTCCAGTAGACGCAAATATTAATGAAGCAGACCAAGAGTAAACCCGGGGTTTAGTTGGGCTCTGCTCTGGTGTTAGGTTGAGCCTGGTGGGTATTGTAATTCTGTTGTTATTTATTTCTTAAAAATTATAATTTGCTTAAAACTTGACAATTAAAACAGTATTGGTTATATGCTTAGAAATTTAAGGAGACCTTACGTCTAGATTTGAATAAATTGTTTTTGGAGCTTGTAATTGTTCTAATGAACCGATCCTTTATTAGAGCTATTTTATTGTTATCCAACATTAAGGTGGTCACATCTCATTACCCGCATTGTTGATTCATTTACTGACAAGGACAAACACACTTAGTGATACACATCATTTTGTCTCTTTCACCGGCAAAAAAGACAAAAATATATACATCTCTCATTTTCTCGTTCTCTCAATTTGGGAGCTTTAGTGTTATATTCAAGACACATAAGGTTTAATATGTATTAAATGTTGAAGGAAACGTGATACGTATAGTTAACAACTTATTATTTGCATAAAATATACTCATTTATGAAACAATAATGATAATATATAATAATAATATTTTAACTAAAAAAAATATCCTATGAATTTATTACCAACAAATGATACAAAGGCATCACAAAAAAGTTATCAAAAGTAATCGAAAAAAGTAATTTAAATTGTATTTAATCTTTAAAATGTCGTCGATTTAATTACGATTAGAAGAAATCGAAAATCTCTTTGATTACAGATTACTGTCGATTACTAGAATTGGAGCAATCATTAAAATTGATTACGTTTACTCGATTGCGATTTCACCATGCCTGCACCTGGCGTTATAATGCAGCATTCTTATACTCGGTTATATTGAAAGTGCTTCCTAGATTGCGGTTTTAAATGATAAAAGTATAATTACAAAGTTAACATAAAAAGACAAATTTTACACAGAAAAATTAAAAATGTGCAACATAAAATGAAGCACAACATAAACATGAAGATAAAATCAAAAGAAATTTATGGATATGAAAATGAATTGGCAAACATGTGAAAATGTACCGCAGAATGAAGAAGTAGGCAGAATTTAAAAAAATAAGCAAAATATATATACTTTAGGCGGTATAGTCTCTTAATAATTTTCCTCCTTTAGCGAATTCAATTAAAAATTAATCTTGAATTGTAATTTTATTCATCGAAACTAAATCGAACTCGTATACTTAATAAATTATAAAAAAAATATTTGTTTAAGCTTAAATGCAGAGTATTTCTTCTTCACATGAATAAAATGTAAAACGAAGCCCCCAGTAAATTTCCTAATCAGTTTTTTGTGATCGGCTTCGGCCGATCACTGTTGTGTCCATATGAGGCATTCATCTTGTTGTCCAAGATGTTTATACACTTCTTCAAAAACGTTGCCCCGTGTGTAGAGGAGGAAATCAAGGTACAGTTGAGTAATTGTAATGTAGCTGCCATTCCTTAGAGTTCAATTAACACTGTATAGAAATTTGAGTTTTTTTTCACCTACTGATACTTGCCTCACTGATTAAAATACTCAAACTAAGATCAGTTAAAATAGTTTACAACAGCGTAGGAAAATCAGTCTGGTCACTATGTTTCAACGTATGTTTCATCTTTTGTTACTATTTATTATATTATTCCTTGCATGCTTTTCTATCTGATTAGTTATTACTTATATCGACTCGTGTTATCCGGAATATTAAAGAGCTTCTGTATTAACAGTATAATATCGTTTCTTTTACTCCTGATATTACAAAAAAATAGATATGGTATCATTGTTTGTATTCTTATTTAACGGATAAGACCATAACTGTTCGTTATCACCACATACTATTCAGGAAAGCTCTGTTGATAGAATGCTATCAAAACTTGAAGAGGAGCTCGAGGCCCTTTAGTAAGAGTTAAGAACCAAATGCATACTAAGAAAAAAATGCAGCCTGTGTTCCAAGAATAAAAAATCAATTCGGTCACTGTTTCATCAATCGTTTGTATGCAGAAAGTTGGTTTGTCCTCAAGACACTTTTACACAACTGTATAATATGCACAGAGCCATGCTTGTTTTCCATGATATGGAACAAAGGATGTCAACACAAAAACGTAGACTCCACAATAATCAGTTCTTCATTTGCACTCTGCAGACAGTTCTAAAAAAAAAAACAACTCCCAAGATATTCCAATGTAAATTATAAAATAGTCACAATAGTCCAAAAGTTTAAATCCCGGCATTTTACTGTACATAAAATTCGTGTAGTGACTGCACGAGGTGTACCTAAGAACTGAATTTCTTTGTTCACCACTAGCGTCTTTAACGGTCAAGCTGACATGGAGCAGCCTGGTAAATTGCATAACTCCCAAAATCAGCAGTGCTTGCAGTAGTGATAGGTCCGCATCCCCTTGCCACTGACATAGTTAATGCAATAATCTGTACGCATAGCTCAATCTCAGATTTCTTGTATTAAAACAATCTTTTGTTTAAAAACGTAATGTGAAAAAAAAATTATTTAACATTGCATTTCAAAAAAATCATTGATAGTGAAATTGGATGATACAACAATAGAATAATTTTATTTGAAATCGAATAATATAAAAATATATTCGAATTAACATTAATATTTGTAAATCACATTATTTAATGCTTCCATAATTGACAAAAAAATAAGTAAATGCTAAATAAAAAAAAAAATAAAAAGAAAGTTTCAAATTTGAAAATTTGTGTTTAGTTTCATTTATTAAAACGTTGTTTCAACGTAGAAAAGTGGTTGATGTCTTTAATGTTGAAATAAGTTGGGTCTTCAACGTGGAATCAACGTTGAGATGTGATTTGGGTTTCAACGTTGAATAATGGTTGATCAACCTTGCAACTTGATTTGAACGATTCCTCAACGTTGAAACAACGTTGTGTGCCCACTGGTAAATACAATGGTCAACTCAAGAAGAAGAAATGAACATGCAGGATTGAGACAAGTATAGGAAAAGCTTATGTCCATCTACTTTGTGTGACATGCTCATGTACTACTGAAAGTAGCGGATCTGTTAAAGCTTAACAAAAAAAAGCCTTCGACAGAAAGATTCGGAATACACGAACCCTCGAAGCAGATGGCCAAAGGGCATTTTCTCAGACCCTTGTCTTTCAATTACGTTACAATAATACCGTAAATCTTGAAATTTTACGTCGATTAATTTTTGCGAATCCGCGTCATAAAGGTATTGATTAATTTTTACGTTTTAAATTTTTGCGAATTGTCATCGGCGCTAAAAATTAAAAGCACTCAAATATTGAATGTCACACAATTGACATGCACAATGTTAGCTAACCTTCGGATATCGCATATTACCGCCGCCTCTAGAAATGCTGCAACTAGAAAACCAATTTGATCTCTAGCCATGATCGATGGTCGGATTTTGAATTTAACCAACAAGCCTAACGAAGGTGGTGATAATACTTTTGTGAATAAATTGACGTCCATTTTAAGATGGTAGCAGTAACTTTCATAACACTCCCGACTTTTGACTTACGATCCCGTCTCCGGAAAATAAATCTTACTTTGTTTTAATCGGTTAATAAATATAGAATTAAGCGTCCAAACGTGTTTAAAAGTACTGGTTTTGGAAAAATAATTTAAAATAGACATATTGTTGCCAGTAAATCGAAGATATTGATTATAAGTGAAGCCCTTCTCCACACGCGGGTTATAGGGGGTAATTACCTGGTTATAAAAACAGGGTTTTAAAACTAGAGCCGAGCTCGTTGCAAAGAAACGAGGAGGCCTTACGTTGCAGCTTCGTGTCGAAAAAGGATTGTCAATATTATACTAGTAATGCTGTTATATACTTGTGCTTATAAATGAGTAAATGGGTGGCATGTGTCAGCCTCTTATTGAAAAGGACAGCAATTCCACTCCAGCTGTTATAATTCAGTCAGGGAAAAACATGTTGTTTCTCTTTTTAATACATTTGAAAGCGTATTAATGTTTGAAAATGTGTGCGAAATACATGTTTAAAGAATTTATCAGCAACTGCTTAACAGCAAATGCCATATTTTATAGAATAATAATATTTATTTTGCCGCAAAGAGATTGACCGATTAAAAGATTTTAGATCCTATTTTTCATTTATTTTCTGTTCTTTGTATTTCACAAATATACACCACTGGGATCTTGATTTTCTCAAATAGCCCCGCTTTATTAAAGATTGAGACACTGAAAATCACTTTTGTAACAAATCATTGAGAAAAAAATAGGTCACAGCACACCCCTTACTTTTTCTGTAAAACTGGATTTTACAAAAGAAGGAGACATCATAGAATAGACATCTGTTTCACTGATGTCTGTTATGATCTTGACTTTTGAATTATAAACTAAGAACTGGGTACGTTAAGTATTACATATCGCCCCTGTCGAAATGAGAAAAATCAAACACATGAGATCTTCAATCTGTTCGCCGGAATAATTCATGTAGACACCTTATGTATGAAAATAACTTTCGTTTGCTAAAATTCACGTGCGTTTGGTATTTGTAAACTCCGAAACCGGACCTTGTATACGGATTTTGTGAAATATATGGGTTTTCGTAATGATTGATCTGATATTTCTATAAGGCCGCAATCGAGTACATACACCAAAATTTCAGAATAGCACACATTTTGACTGGTCATTAACATAAAAACGGAAAAAAAATATCTACACGACTGCGGCCACTTTCGGGTTTTTTTTTTATTATTTTCTATTTTCAAGATGAACAAGAAATGGATGTTTTCATTGGTCAGCTAAGGCGTAAGATGAGTTTCTTTAATATGACAATGCCTAAAAAAAAATATGTAAATGTAAAAATCGACTTATGATGACAATTGAAATTAAAAGAAAAAGAAAATGGTTCCATAAAAAAATTAAAAGTATTTTTATTAGTTTATTAGTCCTTAGACACAGCGTATTTGAATTACTCACAATTACCTACCGGGTATTGCAGATAAAATGATCAATATTGTTGTGTAGTAAAAAAAAAAAATATACAATATTGATTTCATGACGAATATAAGAAGAACTAGATGCGATCTCGTTGCGAGCAACGAGTGGGTCTTCCGTCCATTTTTTAATCGATAAGATAAAAATGAAAATATTTTGTTCCAAAAAAAATAATTTCATCCACTAAAGAACAGAGTGATACGATTCGACGCGAAATTGCAAGGGAATCTAGATATGACGACCCATCTCCGAGAAATCTTCTACATAAGAATTGTAAGAAAAAACCACCCTATAAAAGTGAAAAAAGAAACAACAGAATAATAGAAGGGTCTTCTGCTAAAGACGGAAGACCCTAATGATAAAAGTGAAAAAGTAACAATAGAATAATAGAAGACGCTGAAGACGGAAGACCCTAAAAAGTATTGTTAAAGGAAAAGTGTTTTCCAACTTGTATTTCAATCCTACAACCCCTTAGTGAAAAAAAAAATTGTTAGCAAATTCAAAAGAAAGAAGAGCACGTGTGTAATCCTGATTAAAAAATAGATAGCCATATTTGTACGTAGAAAGGGGGGGGGGTCATCGCAACAAGTTGTTACATATTGAATATTACGGTACAATATATGTACATGTAATTACTGGTGTTGGATTATCATCATTACCAAAGATTTATCAGTTTGGATTAAAACAAATATACATGTATATTCATAAAACTGAATTCGATAGATTTCCTCAAAAACATTAGATCAAAAGTAAAATATATGTAGCTGATACAAAACAAATGTCAAAAAAATTATTTGACACCCTCCACATGGATCTAGGCCAATGGATAAGTTCATTCAAACCATCAGCTGTTGCGTGAATGGTAAAACGGGACTTCGCGCCATAATATGTCTCATTCATAGTTTTTCCGCGCCGATTAGTGGACGAGTCTAAATTGGAACTAGAGCACACCGGTACCGTAGAGCATCAATCTTCGCTAGCAAAGGGTTTTCAATCCACCCCGTTCCTCATTAATGGGAGCGGAGTGGACCAAAAACCCTTGGCTAGCGAAGATGACCGTAGAGTAAAGACTAGGGTTTCCAGATAAAAATGCTCCGTGTGAACACATCACAGGCACTTAGCATCGGGAAGGGGGGGGGGGTAGACACTTTTCTTAATTAATAAATGAAACTGTAAATAGGGAATTTTAATTGAATTGAATTGAAGTTACTATTAGGATTTTCTTTCATGGTTTTGAGAATTCCCCCTTTTTTTAAGTTGCTTGTCAAAATGTTTTAGATGAGGATGCCCCCACACAGTTTCAAAAACAATGTTACGTGCTTGAATAATTATTTCCTATTCCATCTGGTTGCAAAAAAAAAAAAAAAAAGAAATGCCTTCGATTTTGCATCTTAATATGACAAATACAATTTTAAAAATTGACTGTTTTATCTTCCGTTTTCGAGCTCACATGCAATTTGTTGATACATGTACATTCCAAAAATAGTTTTCATTTAATGAAATAATTGAATTTCAAGTGATATACATGTACACGCACTAGATCGAAGACAAGACTGAAATTTCTTTTTAAATCTTCACGTTCCGTTTATAAATTTACGATTAGCAGCGAAAATAAAAATTAATTTCTTATAAAATAGAAATTGATCAACTAATTTATATATGCATGCTTCCATTGAACGATTTGGTTTAGTCAGGCAAGCTTTTTGGAAAGTATATTATATACCTATTTACTTGCTATGAGGATGATAGCAAGTTTATTGTCCCCCAAGACAGCAACTATTTCACGAGGCGAAGCCGAGGGCAATAGTTGCTGTCGAGGGGGGACAATAAACTTGCTGTCGTCCGAATAGTCAGTAAATAAATATTTTATTATACCGAAGAAAACTTTATTTTTCAGCGATGCAGAATTTCTTGATGATAAACAAATTAGAGTTATCGGACTTTGAATTTAATGTAGCGATCAGATTACGTCAGAGGTGTTCCGAGTTTAAAAAGGAGGAAAATCGAATGCCGCCGGTGAATAGTTTCGATGACTATTCAGCATGGGCAGATAGAACGGAAACTTTCACGATTAGATAAAATAGCATGATTATTTATTGTAATTTTACATAGAAAATATTCATAGAGGTATAATAAAAATAGATATCGGTCGTCATTAACAAGATTACTGTAGCTGGGAAGCGCCTATTTTCAAGACATGTATTTCAGCATTGAAAATTGTTTCCGTGTTGATTACATATGTAGTTTTATTTCAACACGATTGATAAATTCTGATAAATGTAGAAATTCCGAAATAAGTATCATGTAAATTTGTCAGTAAAAAAATCGATGACAGAAAAGTTCACGGTTCTAACATTCAGAAGTAATTCAGATGCTATCGACGATACAGACTAAACGGAAAACAAGAAATATACATGTACCAGAAATATTTTACGGCTGCTTACATCCCGTGTTCTGTGTAAATTTTAATTCCCCGTACAGGCAATGCTCGCCGTTTATCTCAGGAATTTCTTCTAAATTGTTCAATCCGCTGCATATTTGGCAGACAATAAGAATGTGGTACATTTTCACGAATTTTCATTAGGATTGTGTGAAAGGCTCGGGATTTAGAATTTTTTCTTCAGTACATGTCAAGCACGCCAGTTGAAACTCAAAAGCCAAAAATTCATAACTCTGTTAAAAATAAACGAATTGGTCAGATGTTTTGTACAGTGTTTAAAAAGGGAACTAGGTTGTAATTCAAGATCTAAGATCAAAGATCAAAGAAACGCAGGTAAGATAACTTTACGAGTTTTGGGATCGGGGGGGGGGGGGGGGTTGACTTTTATATTAAACTTTCAATATAAAATTTAATATTACATTATAAATTATTACTAAATTAAATGTATACATTAGATCACCGTATAAGCGTTGTAAAATTTTTAAAAAACTATTTCAGTATTAATATGTATCTATGAAACTCAATGTCCATTACTCAAACGAATGACCTACGCGGACTCTGCATTGCCTGTTACGTATGACCGCAGTTCACGTGAATATTCCTAATTTTGATGTGTGTTGTTTCCGAAGGGGGTTGAAAAGGCCCGAGCTTGATTTTCAAGCACATGTGTAACTTCTTCGTAAACACGTGTCGAGTTAAGGAAATAGATCGAAAGGCCAGATCTAAATAAGGTGATACAGGCACTGAAACCGTGTAAGAAATGATAGTATGACATGGGTCAAATCGAAAGTAGAAATTTAAGGTGTGGATATCGGATTCGGTTAACGACAATAAAAAAGACTTAGAACAATGACTGATGTATTTTACACATGTATTTCAGCGTTAAGAATTTTTTCGTGTCGTTTACTATTATGATTGACTGTCTTATTTCAACAGGATTAATCAAATATTTATAAATGTAAAAATAACGAAATCAGTAACATGTAAATTTATTCCGTAAAAGATCGATGACAGTAATTTTCACAGTTCTAACATTTAGAAGTTGTTCACACGCTATCATAGTTACAGACTAAACGCAAAACAAGAAATATACATGTACCAGAAATATTTCACGGCTGCTTACATCCCGTGTACTGTGTAAATTTTAATTCCCCGTACAGGAAATACTCGCCGTTTGATCTCAGGAATTTCTTCTAAATTGTTCAATCCACTGCATATTTGGCAGACAATAAGAATAGGGCCCGAGGTACATTTACGCGAATTTTCTTTAGAATTGTGTGAAAGGCTCGGGAGTTAGAATTTTTTTCTACAGTACATGTCAAGCACGCGAATTGAAACTCAAATGCCAAAAAATTCATAACTCTGTTAAAAATAAACGAATTGGTCTGGTGTTTCGTACAGTCTTTAAAAAGGGTACTAGGTTGTAATTCAAGATCTAAGATCAAAGAACAAAGAAACGCAGGTAAGATAACTTTACGATTTGGGGAATCGGAAGGGGGTGACTTTTATATTAAACTTTCAATATTAAATTCTAAATATTACATTATAAAGGTTTTCATTCAATTATTGCGCTATCGTGCAAACACCTACCACATGTATTGTAACTCTGGACTTAAATTTGGAACTGCATTTTCTTTGAACGCTTTAATTGAGAGTATTTATTTTTACTTTGAACACCATGCTAAATTAGTGCATTCATTTTCAAGTTTGCCACCACCTCTTCCTTATTTTTTTTTTTTTAACAACTGATAAGAAGAACTACACTATTTTTGTTAGCCGAATTATTTCTATTAAATTCTGTATTGTATTTAATATCTTGAATATACAATCTGACAATGATTAGTTGGATTCTCATTCCCTGCTATTATAAGCTCGGAGTCTTTGTCTTCTAACTAAAGACCCTAAACAAATTCTAAGGGGAATAACTCGTTAACGGAAGTGAGATTTTGCAGTTTATGACAAATTATAATTAGTGTTATGTAAAGTCTATTAGTCCTGAAAATTTGGGCAAAAACCGTTAACAATTCACTGAGAAAAAAATAGGTCACAGCACACCCCTTACTTTTTCTGTAAAACTGGATTTGACAAAAGAAGGATACATCATAGAATAGACATCTGTTTCACTGATGTCTGTTATGATCTTGACTTTTGAATTATAAACTAAGAACTGGGTACGTTAAGTATTACATATCGCCCTGTCGAAATGAGAAAAATCAAACACATGAGATCTTCAATCTGTTCGCCGGAATAATTCATGTAGACACCTTATGTATGAAAATAACTTTCGTTTGCTAATATTCACGTGCGTTTGGTAATTGTAAACTCCGAAACCGGACCTTGTATACGGATTTTGTGAAATATATGGGTTTTCGTAATGATTGATCTGATATTTCTATAAGGCCGCATTCGAGTACATTCACCAAAATTTCAGAATAGCACAATTTTATACTGCTTATTAACATAAAAACGGAAAAAATTATGTACAAGACTGCGACCACTTTCGTTTTTTATTATTTTCTATTTTCAAGATGAACAATGAAAATCGGGCCACAACCCGCTTCGGCGATTTAGTTTCTCCAGTACATAATCCAGTTTTATGAATATATATTTGTTTTAATCAAAACTGAAAATTCTTTGGTAATGATGATAATCCAACACCAGTTATTACATGTACTTATATTGTACCGTAATATACAATATGTAACAACTTGTTGCGATGACCCCCTCCCCCTTTCTACCGTACAAATATGGCTTATCTATTTTTAAATCAGGATTACACTTCTTTCTTTTGAATTTGCTAACAAAAATTTTCTTCACTATAATGGGGTTGTTGGATTAGAAAACAAGTTGGAATTAGTTAAGGACACGAGACATTCCTCAATTTTATATAGTTTTCCCTCATATATTATTCCTAATTTATTAACACTTAAACCTGTTAATTCCCAAAAATTCAGGGTACATTACCAGGCTATTTTTAGAGCTAGAATATTTAGAATTTTCCTTAAAATAGCATGTAAAATGCATTTGAATGCTTATAAATAAAGTCATAGTATATATTTTCAATTGAACACTTATATTTAAATAAAAAGTATCATATCACATGAAAATTTAATTATGGAATTACTTCACATTGTGGAGATAGGAAAAATAGAAAAAATGGAAAGTACTAGTTTTGATCTTTTCATATTTCGCCCATTTATCATGAAATTTCAGCTTTTTAGACCTCCTAAAGCTGATTCCCTTCAAAGCTGTGACATTCCGTACCGTGTGCATATGACACCATCACATGTCAGAAACGTGACATTGTATAGTTTACTATGTCCCATCCACCTACTTTTTGCGTTATTTTACCTCCCGTCCATAATTTGAAATTTCACTGTGCAAAGTCAACACAACAGTCATAGCCGCAAGTTTTGCATTTTACTTTTGATTCCCATGTACTTCATGAATTTTAGCAAACTCATAACCCTTCAAGTACAGCAAATCTCAATTTTACAAATATACTTCATCCGAACTGTTGTCCCTTGCTACCTTAGGGGACTTGTTTTTAATTATTTCCAAATTTCTCTTTGTTTTAGCCGATTACATGTACATGTATATACGAGACACTTCCCGATGTTAACACCTGAACTGAAAATCATTCGTGCGAAACAAACAAGTTTGGTATACCCCGTTGTATAACTTTATCGACAGCTAAACTAAAACTGCTGACTTGGTTAAAAATAAACGTGTTGAAATCGCCTCATGTCAGCTATAAGGCAGGTGGCCTTTAATTCTACTGCACACAAATTAATGTTTTGATTTTTCATGAAAAGGTGTGTTTAATTAAAATTACATGTACATATTTTTTTTCGTATGTATTTCATATATTTCACACAATTCATGCTTCCCTGTTACTTGACTACGGTGCTTTCTTTCAGGGTCTACATTGTTTTCACAATCTTCTAGTTCCTTCATTTTTCTTTTTATAATGTTAATTTGAGTTTTTTCCAACTTGAAACGCTTCCGCTATTTTTCGAGACGATATACCCTTTTTTTTCTAGCACTCCGTATCAAGAACTTTCGTCTTTCAGTTAGATTTAATACTTTTCTCTTTACGTTCTGAGAACTGGAAACCATGTTGAAAGTGAACAAAATACAAAGAAAGTTAACATAGTTCAACATATTTATTTAAACACAAAGGGTATAATTTAAACACATTTAAGGTACACAATATTTATTTAATTACCCCAGCGAAGCAATGTTTTCATAACGATCATTATGATTGGGATCTGTAATCAGCTAACTTAGATGAAATATCACTTGACACTATTGTCTGTTATGGACAAAATGGCAGCTAAATACAGTGTTATTAGGTGGTCGGTCTTTAAGAGAAAATTAGAACCAAAACAAAAATCGGCTGCTGATCGGGAAAGTCGGTGATTTCAAGTGGCCGCTAAGACAGCTTTGACTGTACATTCACTATGCTAACGATATAATACTGTACATACCATA
>WFKH01011926.1:18666213-18683734 GCA_016163765.1 Magallana hongkongensis
CTCCAATATTAGATTTAGTTTCAGCAATGGCGGCCTCCATATTAGTGTGGGAACATTTTAATTCCTATCGGTTGAAAAGAAGATAAATCAAGAACTGTTTGTACCTTGTATACCTCACAATAAATAAATTAGGACCAACTTAGGGGGTGACATACTCGCTTTTTGATCGGTAACTTCGCCGGAATTTCCTTCGAAAGAGATGTTGAAGTCGCTCTGTATTCTGAGTTCACAATCGAGGAAATTAAACCCAAAGGCAATAAAATGATAATTATCAATTTCAAAAGGCGTTTTCACAGCCTCATGCAGTTAACCCCTGTTGTGATAAACAACTTGCGACTGTCTTATCTATAGGGGTTATAAATACGGGTGATGCAACTACATACTGTGCATTGTAATTACAACCGATGTCTATTTCTTTTAGTGTTATATTATAATTAGTCTATAGCTTGTAATTAGTTTATAACACTGCCAAATTAATGCTGAAATAATCATAAAACAATTTGTTAACAGTTATTTTCAAGGTCCTCTGCATAACGGTTGTAATTGGGTCAAAGGGTTGGACTAATACCTCCAAACTACACCAAAAAACCAAGACTGATTTTATTTGTTATTAAGCCAACACAAATGCAAAACATTTCATATATAAAATTTATGAATACATCAAATAAATTAAATTCAACAGATTGGATAATTTAAAAAATATCAGATTGTTGTTTTAGTTTTTATTGACTTGTTTCTAATCCAATCTTAATTAATATTAAAGACTTAATCTTTGTATATCATTATTAGCATTATGCTATTGTCAAGAAATAGAAGTATCCCTGATTTCTCAAGCTTCTCCCTATTTTTCTGTTAGATAGAAGTGAATCTCCCTAAAATTTTGCTCTAAGTTGGTCCCTCAATTGAATTTATATGCAATATGCAAGGTAAAGATCATTTTTTAAATTTAAAATGAGAAATGTTGAGATTGACCTTTGTTTAATTGAATCGAATAGAAAAAATAACGAACCATAGCATTCTGAATCAAATTCGTACAAAATCGAATGAACTCTGAATCACCCCAGCCCCAATTAAGGTCAGACGACACGTTCCTCAAAAACTATGATTATTTTTCAAATTTTTAATGGCCTGATAATTTACCATATAAAATTATTATTATTTATTATCATTTTGAAAATGATTAAAATTTTAAAAATATATAAATTTATGGTAACTTTTTTTTATATCAGCAATTCAAATGTATTTTCAATAAGATTATATAGGAAGTTGCATACTCTAGTATCTTGCACAGATGCATGGTAAGGTACCCTGATTTTTTGCAAGAAAGCTTGTCAAAGTAGAAGTAAATCAATAACGAATTCCTGGAAAAAGTTATATAAAATTGAATTGAGGAACGTGTCATCTGACCTTAATACCGAACATTTAATACTTTTTTGTTTTTAAACAAATTATTTTTTATTAGTTTTTGATTTAAAAATATTTGTGTCATAGTTAAAAGCTAGATGCTCCCTACCAATCTTGATTTAGTATATTTATCTAACTAAATACAAATGCCATCTGCAATGCAGTACTAGGTACATGTAGTAAGAAAATCATTTTATACATTTCTAAAAAAAAAAACAAAAACAAAAACAAAACAAAAACACAAAAAAACCTACCTACCTACCCTAATTTTTTTTTTTAGATGTTACCGGAACCACACATATTTTTTTATTTGGCCTAAACAAAATGCAGGGCATTACATGTATAATGTACATGTAGTGATATAAAAAATGTAACTTAAACGCGAAAGCGTGCTTATTTATTTGTAAATTTAATCCAAAGTTGTTCTATCAATGGTATGTGCATGATGCCTGATAAACTGATTTCCCCACGCCTTGATGTAAATTATGGTTGATTATGGTAATAGTTGACATGATGTCAACCCGCGTTCTTGGGTATCCTGTTCGGAAAAGTTTTTATCATCAAAACTAAAACCGCCCATAGATAAAACTGATTGTCTTATTAGTTTTTGTATATACTCTGCAAAATCTCGTATATTATATTCACGTTTTACGTAATTACTAATTATATAATATTATTCTTTTATAATTCATAACCAGTTACTGTAAATTTTGGTTTAAAAAAAAACTCCCACTGACTTGGATCCGCCAAAGCGTGTCATCATCTTTTCCTCAATTTTGCTTTTTCGGGTTTTTTCCCCGCAAATAAAAGAAGGTCTTAATATCAATTCTATGTAAGAATCAAAGATTTATGAAAGGGTCTGGCCACGCATAATCACCAATTTTCCTTATATTTCATACATAGACACACCTTGGTGTAAAACGCAAAAATACACTAAAAGTTGGTTGCTGGGGGTAACCGTTGCCATGGTAACCGAGGCTAAAGATAGAAAAATGGCAAAACTTACCTACTTTGAAGCCATATTAGAAGGTTTTGCCCACTAATATAAATTATCAAAGACATAAAGCAGCCTTTTTCCTATTTTCAATTCTAATAATATACAAGAAAGTTGATGGAGAAACCAATACTTTTAAAATGTTACCATGGAAACCGTTACAATTTTTTGAAATCAGTTTTTTGCGGGTTTTTTTATAAGCCGAAATGGGAAACTATAAAATTATTACATCCTTATCAATGTCCATGCAATATATATTTTATTATGAAAATTGACATCCGTTTCTATGGTAACAACGCCAAGGATCAGGAAAAACTGAGAAATTGAAGATGATTTTGATATGCTTTGATTCCTGATTTTAGAAATTTTTAGCAATTGTTTTAGTTGGAACTTGTAAAAATATATCTAAATTTTTATTGTATACCATAAAAAGCTTTGTTATGTAACAGAGAAGTGTTGTTGCAATGGAAAATTAAGTTGCAAAGAAAATCACACAGAAATTCTTACTTTTTGAAATGTCCATAGCAACGGCAGTTATTTTTAGAAAATGTCAGATTTTTTTCAAAGGTCATTAAATTCTAGGACATACTTGATTTTTTTTTTATCACCAATTGATTTTATATATTTTTTCATTATATGTGAATAATATCCATTCAAAAATGCCTGAAAATATTATTATTTACCTTATTTATGAGCTTGTTACCATAGCAATGGATCTCAATTTTTATATTTCAATTTCTAATTGCACAACCATAAGAGCGTTTACCAAAAACTCCAAGATTTGCACTTTTTATCCAAATTAAATGAAGAAAACATATTTTTAAATTTCTGTTTAGTAACCATAGAAACGCTCTTAAAATATGCGTTTCTCCAAGAACGGTTTTCTTTCTTTTGAAAAATGACAACTATTTCTTATAATATATTCTACCTTGGAAACCCCAAGTTGTGCACATTACTCACAATGTGTTCTCAAATAAGCATTAAAATGCCATTTTTACATCTTTACCCTCTGTTACCATGGAAACAGGATTACATACCAACAAAAATGGCGTTAGGCTTTTTTACTCATCAAAGTTTATCAATTTGTCAAGTATGAAGAAAATCCGTGACTATGCGTGGCCACCGAATTTTGATTCTTACATAGAATTGATCTTAATTTATTTCACAATAATTACTCATTAAGTCTAGTTTTATTTACGTTTACCTACATCATCTCATCTCACCCGTGTTGATTATCAAAAAGGGTTTATACAGTGCAATGTTTAGCTTTGCATTGAAAACATTACAGGTACAATTTACATGTCCTTCATATTCTTTACATCTCCATTAAATAATCGTTAATTTTCAATTAATTTTAAGATATTAAAATGGATCATGTTGTGTTCATGACAAAAATATTGTATCTAAAAAGGAAATCAATTACCTGGAATTTAAAATGGGGTGGGGAAAGGCAATTACTTACTTTAACTATTAGTGCCATACCAAAACTAAATTACATTACACATTTCATATCACACATTCTGAAAACCAGTGGCCAAACGAGAACACGTTATAATATGCCGTTATGTTGCTGGTATAATGGATGAATACGATTTGCCATTCTATTTGAAATAATTAAGTGATTAAAAAACCTATGCTAAATTTAGTATAATTTTTCAAAAGAGGTAGTAAACATTCGCTATGCCGTTTTTAGAGACTTATTTTGTAAAACAATATACAGACGTATACTTTGGGTTGTCTCGTCTACACATTTAAAAAAGTACATTCTAATTAACAGTTAGTCAAGTAAATGCTATATCTTTTTATTATATACGGTGTATGTATTATATTGTATTTCATTAATATTATCACTAGAACTCTGCTTATCAATTACAGTTTCGTTGGAGCTTGCATTTAGTAAACCTGCCGAGCAGTCGTCAACGTATTTAACCTTTGGAGCCGAGTTTGCAGTTGATGGTAACAGAGGTACAGACCTTGTTCAAGACAACTGTACGCACACAGGATACAATGACTTAAGTCCGTGGTGGAAGGTGGATCTGCAGGCTGTGTATTCCATCACATCTGTCAGAATACTCAACAGAGGAACAGATATGTACGGAATAGGTAGGCTTACCTAGTGACGACATTGCAACTCGAATTATCTTGGGTGAAGACAATACTTTTGTTTTATTTTTCTCATCATTTGATATTCTGTTGTCTTCCCCCCAAAAAAACGTTACGATACAAACCTTTTGATCGCAAACGTTTTCGTTATGAAGAAGTTTATATCCTAATAATTGCAACATGCAAAGAAGTTATATATCAAATAAAAAATTTGAATTTAATAATAATGCAGTTCTTTCAACTCTTTTTTAAAATATTTTTTTTCATTGACATATTTTTAGATAAGTCGTACCGGCTTCAGGATGTTATCGTCACTGTAGGGCTGACAGAATTAGATGTGAACACTCCCTGTGGTTTCTTTGCTGGCCCCGGTACTCTGTCACAGCTGGTCCTCATCGACTGTCCGACATCCCCAAAGGGAAGATTCGTAAAGATCTCCAAGACAACTGAGTATCTCACTCTTTGTGAAGTTGACGTGTTTGGATTCTCCGTCTAATCATTATCATAGCTAATGTCATATAATAAGGATTACGTTTACTTAGGGTTTGGGATTTCAAAAAATAGTTTTACAAAGTTCAATATCTGAAGTCAATTTGAAGAAACCCAAAATAGCAGTAGTATAACCAAACATCGACTTTTTTTTTATATTCGAAGACTAAATATGCTATGACCAAGGGACAAAGTTAACTTTCTATGTGTTTTGTCGCATCGTTATACTTATGATTGTATTGTCTCGTGTGTAATTTCAAATTACAGTATATGAGAAATCCAAAATTTACATAATATCAGTTAAAGATAGGATATTTTAAAAATTTGATCAGTGACATTGTATAATTTCGATTAATATGAACAAATTACAGACAGTATAAGTAGTATCAATCAATGGTTTCGAACTCCTTTTAGTCTGTTTTTATACTCTATCAACAAATGGGTAGAATATAGAAAAGTGATGGAATAACTTCGGTATAAATTACATTCAAACTTTGATGTACATTTTTGTTCAAAAATGATATCATTAGTAAAGATATCTATGCTTCACTGTTTCCCATTCTTTTAATTATGGAATTAATGTAGTAGGACTTTTTTTCAAATGTTAAAAATACCCTTTCAGCCCCTACCTTTAAATAGTTTTATAGTTACTGCCCTCTTTTGTATAAAATGCTTGTTACTGGTACCAATCTGAAACTATAAGATACAGACACTTGGAACTTTTTCCAATGTCTTAATTTCACTAAGAGGATTTTTCTTTCAATTCATTACAAAATGACCGATGTCCTCTTTAAGCAGACATTGCCCCTGAAGTTTCGTAACTTTATTAAAAACACAACTTTTGAATCATTCTTCGTAAAAACATCGGACCACTTGAAAATCAAGAGCTGACCTTGACCGAACAAAATGACATAAGTCTAAAAAAAAATGGAAAAAATATAAAATAAATTTTAACTTTTTTTTCTTTAAGCAAAGCAAGCATTTAATAGATTCTATTGAAACACAAATGATTCAAACGTTAAAAACTAAGGTTAAAAGACCTTTAATTGTTCGAGAACAATTAGTCTACAAGTTAAGTGTTTAAATGAAATTTTCTTAATTGTTATTCCCTTAAATTTTAAAAATTATGTAAATGTTTGCACCATTAAAAATTTAAACGAATGCTTTTACACCCTCTCTTTCACAAATTATTTCGTGTTGATGGTTTGTATCTGCAATGTCAGGCTCTAGTTATTTCTTTTTTACCATTTTCAGTGGAATGTGAGTGTCTAATGTATCATCAACCTTTAAAATAGATAAAGATAAAAAGACGGGAAACAGTTGTATCAATTTTTTTTTTTTTTTAAAAAAAAATGTACTTTAATTAAAAAAAAAAAACAGGCTTTATAGTTAAGTAGAAATGATGCATTGCGCTAATTCAAGATTACATTTTTTGAAAGGATACAGTATTTTTGTCAACCTTATGTGTAGTGCTTAATCATGATAATGACAACCGGGTTCATACCTAATGGTTGAGCTAAATTTTGAATTCATAATTTTAGGTATAATATGGTATGTACAGTATTATATCGTTAGCATAGTGAATGTACAGTCAAAGCTGTCTTAGCGGCCACTTGAAATCACCGACTTTCCCGATCAGCAGCCGATTTTTGTTTTGGTTCTAATTTTCTCTTAAAGACCGACCACCTAATAACACTGTATTTAGCTGCCATTTTGTCCATAACAGACAATAGTGTCAAGTGATATTTCATCTAAGTTAGCTGATTACAGATCCCAATCATAATGATCGTTATGAAAACATTGCTTCGCTGGGGTAATTAAATAAATATTGTGTACCTTAAATGTGTTTAAATTATACCCTTTGTGTTTAAATAAATATGTTGAACTATGTTAACTTTCTTTGTATTTTGTTCACTTTCAACATGGTTTCCAGTTCTCCGAACGTAAAGAGAAAAGTATTAAATCTAACTGAAAGACGAAAGTTCTTGATACGGAGTGCTAGAAAAAAAAGGGTATATCGTCTCGAAAAATAGCGGAAGCGTTTCAAGTTAGAAAAACTCAAATTAACATTATAAAAAGAAAAATGAAGGAACTAGAAAATTGTGAAAACAATGTAGACCCTGAAAGAAAGCGCCGTCGTCAAGTAACAGGGAAGCATGAATTGTGTGAAATATATGAAATACATACGAAAAAAAATATGTACATGTAATTTTAATTAAACACACCTTTTTATGAACAATCAAAACATTAATTTGTGTGCAGTAGAATTAAAGGTCACCTGCCTTATAGCTGACATGAGGCGATTTCAACACGTTTATTTTTAACCAAGTCAGCAGTTTTAGTTTAGCTGTCGATAAAGTTATACAACGGGGTATACCAAACTTGTTTGTTTCGCACGAATGATTTTCAGTTCAGGTGTAAACATCGGGAAGTGTCTCGTATATACATGTACATGTAATCGGCTAAAAAAAGAGAAATTTGGAAATAATTAAAAACAAGTCCCCTAAGGTAGCAAGGGACAACAGTTCGGATGAAGTATTTTTGTAAAATTGAGAGTTGCTGTGCTTGAAGGTTTATGAGTTTGCTAAAATTCATGAAGTACATGGGAATCAAAAGTAAAATGCAAAACTTGCGGCTATGACTGTTGTGTTGACTTTGCACAGTGAAATTTCAAATTATGGACGGGAGGTAAAATAACGCAAAAAGTAGGTGGATGGGACATAGTAAACTATACAATGTCACGTTTCTGACATGTGATGGTGTCATATGCACACGGTACGGAATGTCACAGCTTTGAAGGGAATCAGCTTTAGGAGGTCTAAAAAGCTGAAATATCATGATAAATGGGCGAAATATGAAAAGATCAAAACTAGTAATTTTCTTCAGAAATCGGTGACTGGAGTGAATTAAAGGTATATGTGCTGAATGGGAACTGAGCAAATTCTAGTTACAGGGTTTCGAAGACACACATTCCCTGGCTTGAATGAATAAAATAAAAAAAACTGTAGTGTGCAATCTAAGACATCCAATGAAAATGCATGTATTCCATGCTGACAGGGAAAAATCTAATACAAAAAGCAGTATTTTAGAGATAACATTCCTTTGCTTGCACCACGTTCGTGTTCGAGTCGCCAATCATACGGCCACGATATTTACAGAGAAGCCGGTATTTTTACATCCTGAGAATACCTAAAGCGTTTCCGAACTTGCATATAAGCAGTTAGTAAACCTTTTTTATACCCCCCGCAAACAAAGTTTTTTGCTGTTTTTTTTTTTTGGGAAGGGGAGGGGGGAAGGGTTTATAGGAATAACATTGTCTGTCCGTCCGTCTGTCTGTGCAATCGTGTCCAGTCCATATCTTTCCTATGGTGAAACATTGGAAATTCTTACTTCATTCAAAGATTGCTTATGACCTGGGAGTGTGTGATGATTTGACCCAAGGTCATTTGAGTAAGTCAAGGTCACTGGAAGAAAAAGAGCATAATTTGTGTCCGGTCTATTATAAATGTTTCTTATGGAGAATCATTGAAAGTTCTTACTTTAAACAGAGATTGCTAAAGACCTGAGGGGGTGTGTAATGATTTTGACCCAAGGTCATTAGAGCAAGTTCAAGGTCGTTGGAAAGAAAATTCATAATTCGTGTCCGGTCTTTACCTTTCTTAATGAGAAACATTGGACGTGCCTTCTTCGTAACAAGATTGCTTATGACCTGAGGGGATGTCATGATTTTGACCCAAGGTAATTTGAGTAAGTTCAAGGTCATTGAAAAGAAAAAGTTCATAATTTTGTCAGGTCTGTACCTTTCTTATGGACATAATTCGACGTTCCTACTTCACATAAAGATTGCTTATGACCTGAGGTTGTGTCATGAATTTGACCCATGGTCAGTTGTGCAAGTTCAGGGTCATTATTAAAAAATGCATAACTCCTGTCCAGGCCATATCTTGTAATGGAAATGATTAGAAGCTAAAATTTGACACAAAGATTGCTTGTGACCTGGAAATATATTCTGATCGTGAACTCTGGTCATTTTTGCAAGCCCAAGGTCACTATAAAAATGATACATCTATTACTTTCCAATAGAGAAATACCGGTACTTAAGTTTTTATATTTTCTTAGCGGGGTATCATGTGTGGGCTTGCTCACAGTACCTCTAGTTTACTTTCAGAACATAATTACTCCATTCAAAATGATGCCAAATGAGTAGTATAGCGCGAATGTACTTGGATCTCATGCTGATGAAACGCATGGCCATTCTTCTGCACGGAATACTCAAAGTATGAAGTGCGCATGCCCGGAATAAAGAAATTGAAAGTAAAACACGTACATGTGTAAATAGCAACTAAGAAGTCATTACCGGATGTTTGGTTCCAGAAAAGATTAATTCCGTGTATTTACATGGTCATATGAACTAAAATTTGTTTTATGTGGTGTGGTTTATCAAATGTTTTCCATGGGAATGCTACTTGATGTGCTATAAATGGTTTGATTTTATGTGCTGCACATGCATCTTTTGTTTCGAATCAGCTGATTATCAGCCGATTCAAATTTATAATTTTTTTTTAAATTTTGATTATATTTAGAGTGAAAAATGAAAATAACAAACTGTCAACCGCCTCAAAAATCCATATAGCTAAATACAAATTCAAAGCAGAACAATAGGGACATAGAATTGGGATCAGGTGACTTGAAGGAGTAAGCATATTCTGCCGACCGGTCGCACCCGGCGTGTGCTCGTTGTCAAAACCATGAAAAACGGAAGAAACCGTACTTAGTCCGGTGTATAGATAATGCTTCAACAAGTATGAAAAACGTCAGTAACCATATTTCTTAATGAAACATTGTACTTGCTGACAAGTTCATTGTATCCACCATAGAACTTGAGTATAGATGATTATAATCGAGTGTAAATCTTTCGTAATTTCGGTTTCACTAATAGTTTTGATTTACTGTATCAGATAAACTGTAAGTCGTTTTAATTACACGGTGTTAAAATTTCACGATTTCTAATAAAGTACCAATCGCTATGATTTTAATTTCACGCTGCTAGAAAATCAATTGATCAGAATATAAGCATTGAAACATTTTTGAAAACTAATTATAGGTTTCACGATGGATTTAATATCGAGGGAAAATGATAAATCGCGAACATAGTGAAATTAAAACCATTGTGATTATTTGCCAATCTACAGTATATTAATGGAGAACTTTCACGAGGAAGGTATAATTTTGATGACGGATTCAGCTCAGAGGTACAATGTATTACACTGACAGCTATATGAATGTTTCATGCAGACATATAAGGCCAGGTGGAAGGTAAAACTATTTGACTCGCTCATGCTTGTATGTTCATGATTGCTAAACAGTATGGAATTTGTAAGTAAATGTATTTATCTATTAAATACCTTTGTTTAGATGTATTTGGCTATTAAATCTTATTATAATATGTTGAGAGAAATAAAAATTCAAGGTAGATATGCAATGTTAGGAACCTTTTCAAGATTTGACACACCTTCTTTCTTATTACACTGTAGATGCCGTCACTCTGAGGTTGTAACAGAGATTGAAAACAAGAAGTGGTTAAAAAGAGATTCAGAAGCTTACATGCAGATCAGGTTAGTATTAAATTATGACCGGTTATGTGTAGCTCTCAGCATATCAGGTCTCAGCAGCTCAACCCTTAGAGGGCTGGCTCTGGGTTCAAATCCTAGTTTAGAAAATACTTTTCTCAACCTGTTACAAATTTATATGTATTACTGGTTTCTGGATTGCTTATAAAGAAGAAGATGTTTATTTTACATTTTGTGTACATGCAAATATGCACATAAATATCAATCATATTTTGCCTTTTAAAGTGCTAAATATATTTTGCTTCCTTTCAGAAAAAGTGGTCACCAATAGGGAATGGTGTGGCACCATGCAGTTTTATACCCACTGCAGGCAAACCTGGGCCATAGAAAATTTTTTGAGCCACACTTTGTTACATCACTGCCCCAAAGCCAACTCCTACAGTTATGATTCATACAGAATTAGGAACATCTTGGCTGTCATGGATCATAACAACCATCTAGGGAGATTGCCACAATTAGGAGACGATGGTGATTCGTATGCTCAGGCGCAAGTATCGAGACGCACGAAGCAGTGGGTAGCATTTGAGAGGAAAACCCCCAAAGACTTCAAATATATACCAGGTAAAAATTAAAGAATTTTTTCAGACATATCTTGGTAGGTGACCATTGTGTTTATTACAATGTATTTTCAGTATTTACATGTTCTTTCATCTACTATTGATAAAGCATTTTTCTCTTTCTATCAGATATAATGGCTGCCTGCTTGCATAAGACATATGGAGTGCCCGAAAAAGCGTTTTCGAAGAGCAGAAAGTCTTTGGAACTGGAATAGGTTGCTAAAAACTTATCAGGAGACAAAAACCCAGGCTCTAGACTTTTATTGGCTGAAATGAAAAGCAGGAAAAACACTGGTGAGAATTTTAAGAACATTTTAACTACGAAAAGCATAGAAAGAGTATTTACTTCTATACTCTTGAAATCTGTGTTGTACTGTTTAACCTTCAATGATACATAAGCGGCTTCAGTTGGTTAATGATGACTGTAATATCAAAAGCGGAAATTTTTGCTACACCAAGATGTTCTTGAAAATTCATGCATCAATATGGAAAATTCATGCATCAATGTGTGAAAATGACTTCTTTTTTTCAAAGTTCATTAAACATTTTACAAAAATGAAAACAGTAAACTTATCACTGCTTTATATTTTCAGGGACATATGCTAATCACTGATTACGGCTACCTATGCATGTGAGATTATGATTGACCTTGACTACGCCTGGCTTAGTGATGCATGGGTAAAAAAGGCATGAGAAACCATTGAAATATTCCCTCTCGATCTAGGAGGACCTCATCGTGGTAGGAGGGTGAACATCAATATGCAGATGGCCAACACTCCTAGGAATAGTTATAAACATCTATCTACCCAACTTGCACAAACAATTTTACAGTTAATGCATCATATGCATTTGCAAAGCTCAAATCTTGCTTTTCCATTCATTTTATTGTCGTTAACAGTTTTTTAATTCTGAAGCAAAACAATTATTCTTTTGTATCTGTAAGAATTAAACAAACTGTACAGTTATGCTAAGTGGTTTTATAAAAAAAATGTATCATTTACCGCAAAATTGGATCATGAACTTGCTGAATAATATGCATATGGCAAAAAATTAAAAGAAATGGCAACATTGCATATAAAAGACAGAAATTATCTCCCATGTCAGTGTGTTCATGAACTTATGCATATTGCTTTATAATTAATTGTGTCTTAGACCTGCATTTTTTAAGAATTAAATTAAAAATCAACAGTTATCATAATTTCCTCATGTTATTAGACGAATATTTAATGTACGTATACTTCAATTACATACTGATGCTACAATTACTTATGTTATTATGATACGCTTGTAGCACAATCACAATAAAGATGGTGATGAGAACTAGCTTATTTTGGAACACGTGCAGCTTCATTACGACAAAGAAAGTCAACTCTATTCAGTATCATAACAATTATTTGTAGCACAATCACAATAAATATGGCGATGAGAACTAGTTTATTTTGTAACACGTGCAGCAGCATCATGACAAAGAAAGACAACTCTATTCAGTATCAAAACAATCATTAAGAGTTATTGCTCTTGAATCTATAATATATGACAACATTTTGTTAAAACTTATTATTTACCATTTTAGAGCTATGCCACTCTTAAGATTTTGCAGCATATGTGTTTTTCAACACCTTGACGTCTGCGTTAAGTATATGATCAACTACTGTAAGTATTGAGTTGCATAAATTTTAATTATAAATGCAGTATTGACCACTTATAAGTTGATTATCAGGTAATGGCATACATTGATGCGGGTGGCACTAAACCAACACTTTAAACAGTAATTTTTCGTGTTAAGACAAATTTAGATTTAATTTAAATTTATAAATTTTCACGATTTTAATCGTACCCATTTGCTTTAGAATTAACAACCAAGCTTTTATTTACACTTGGCTAAAACTTGTTATACAATATTGTAGAGTATTCCCACAAGTAAATGCTTTCAGCATACATGCCGACCTTAACCATTAGAAGACTTGAAACAGCTTCCTAGCTTGCTGACCGCCGCTTCCTGATGCATTAGGGGTTTGTTCGACCTTTACAAAATCAACATAGAAACCAAACACCAGAGATCTTCTAACAGTGTCTTCCTTATTCAGGTACAACTAAACAACCTCAATCAGTGTGCTTAAAGGTCCTGAAAGGGTCAAAAAAAAAATTAAAAAAAAAATTAAAAAAAAAATAAAAATAAATAAATAAATATAATTTAAAAAAATAAATAAATAAAATAAAAAAAAAAATAAATTAAAAAAAAATAAATAAAAATAAATTAATCTACGGCAATCAAGCATAGCTCTTTCAGTTTATTCTTCCAGTTAACATGTTCCATTATCTTTGAAAACCCGTGCATGTCTAGGTATGAAATGCATATTTAATCCTCGTATTTGCCAGCATTCACTTCTCTGGCCATATTGACTAAGCCCTCATTGCTTAATATAAAGTCTTATTAACACACAAACTCTGGCGCTTGGTGCCAAAACAAACTTTTGACAGGTTTGGCTTGCTCATTGCAGGTAACTACATATATAAATACTGTTTAACCCTTATACATTGCATTTTGTCTTATTATTCACACTTTCTAATTAATACTTAGTATAATCTTTGTCATTATCTTCATGATGTCTTGTTTGCCAACTGTTGACCTTGAATTATTGAGTTAATAGTCCATCCTAATGTTGGTTTTTGGTTCAAATTCTACAGATTTGGGTGTGTTCATCGCTGCTGATAACATGTTTAATCACTTACTAAGGATAGGGAGAAATCCAGTGTTCCGCCACGTCCCACCAGTAGTTCTAATCTCTATAGTTATATATCAGTAACAACATCATATCTTCACTTGCATTACAATTGCACCAGTAATCAATTTGCACCTTGCATATATCTTTACACATTCAGTAAAATGCCAAGCGATCAACTTTATTGTCACAACCACCTGTATTTCTCATCTGATGCATTCATTTAACCCATGTCACTTCTCTGGTAAAACATGGTCTTTATGCACAGATATCAAATTCTTTATACATGTTGATTAAAAGCACCTGCGTTTAATTCCAAGGGACCGGGCTTACATATGATCCAAACACAGGAAATATCCATTAAACCAACATCTCCCATTACAATTAACTTAAGTCTGTTTTATAAATTCAGTCAAAGGCAAATGGCCATGACTAAACGTAGTGTGTTGTAAAAACAGAGGGACATTAGTGTACTGAACCGAATTCGGAGGGTACAAATTTTTCTTTAGCTCATAGGCATACTTAGCATCAATTAATTATAAACATCTAGGGACTTCTGCAGGCAGGGATCAATATTGTCTACCAGCGCAATGATCATAAGTACCCGGATGCATTTTACAAGTTCAAATATTTATCCCAGTTGTCAGGAAGTAGCATTAAGTTGTAGTTTAATCTACCACTTTGTGGACCTCATCTAAAATTTTATACCCCACGTCAGCTTCAGACATTTTATCATCATCTCAAATCCTGGCAATGATACAGCATCGACTTTATCAACTTCTTAAACATCATTCATTACCCATAAGATGTTTTCCTCGTGTCACCCATAGACTTATTGCAGCACTTTCAACATGCAATAATTTAAGTACTCCCTTATTTACAAGATGCATTGTTCATCTCGACTTACCTTCAAGCTTAACCTTGTTTCTTGCGAGTAAAAATATCACATTATGCATCTCATTGCAAGGAATTCAAGCTTTAATCATGTACCTCAGTACAATTACTCCTGAATTCCACAAATAATCAAGTTGGTAAGGCAACTACTTCTCCTCCCAGCCAGGTGGATTCTGCTATTTGACACAAGTTTTAACATAATTTCAGGCATGGCCAACTGCAAACACCAGTCGCTTATCTACTTAACTACCACATTATACCTGTTCGCAGTTTATTCATACTTCACCTTTCACATGGACTTTTAAGTTGCATCATTTCAATTACAAATTTAGTTTAATTGTTTGGGGACAACAGGTTAAGGTACATTACTCACCTAGACTTGTACTTTTCAAGACACATTGCCACAAGCTGGCAATTTAAATGTTTGTTAACCTGTATCAATCCAATTGGTTGGTAGTGGTTTAAATATCTGGCTTGTGAACTGCCTATAATGAGTTCGAATCCGATTGGGAATTTTGTTAATGTTTCGATATCAAAATTTTGAAAATAAATTTCTATATCCAAATAGCAAATTATTTAACCTGTTTGGCTTATATACTCCTTCCATCATAATATCTACAGTCATTTCATGCATGTCTTTACAATTTTATGTTATGTAATTTTAATGATATGCTATGCGATTTCAATGCAATGCTATGAATTTTGTATGCTATGCCTAATTGATTGTTTTTGGAATTTGCAACATGGCAAGGTTTCTCAGGTCTTTGATGTAGGCAACTGTTCCCAGGGCCTGCTCAAAGCTTGGGAATAGGTGGTCAACTGTGCCCAGGGTCTACCAAGCCTAGCCATTAACCCGCTTTAAGCAAAGCGCTATTAATCTACTATTTGATCCATTGATTATTCATTGACTTAATTCATCAATCGACAATGATGATTGATATTGATTGATAGATTGATTGATTATGGATTGATTGATTTAATAATCCTATTGCTAATGTAATTGATTTATATTGATTGATCAAACAATTTCATTGATTGATTTATGGATTGATTGATTTATGGATTGATTGATTGATTGAACAATCCTATTGCTGATGTGATTGATTTATATTTATTAATTGAACAAATGATTTTTGATGTGTTGATTGATTGATTTATTGTGCAGCCATATACCTGCTCACCAATTGGGTAGCAGGTCGGTTGTTAAAATGCATGTTCAATTTCAATAAATAAGCCATGACCAAAAACGCCAGTTGGTGTTCAGCTGTTGTCTTTTATAAATGAACATTTCCATTCACAATTTTCAATACATAATTTAGGATGATCATACAAGTTTGTTTCTACAACTGCATTTTTTCTTAAGGTATCCGACCCATATTAGGACCTAATTTTTCTAACCCTGAATATCCATCATGTATTAAATACTCTGGTATTAATTCAAAGTTTTTTTGAGTAGAAAAAGATTAACCGAGAGAAATTTTCAAAAATATTATTAAATAAGCAGTAATTAATTAATGAAGATTGCATTAAGGTCTATAGGGACAAGGACATTTTTCAAAATAAAAAAGTAAATACTAAGAATATTAATAAATGCTTCGGTGAAAAGATGAATTTAATCCTTAGGAGTTCAAAAATTATTTAAAATAAATTTTATACCTTATAATTTTTTAGATTTGATTTTTAAAGATTAATATCAAAGGGAAGCAACTCTTCAAGAACAGGAAAAGGTAATTAATTAGGACACAATCCACTCCTACATACTGATATTTAAACTTGAAAATTATGTCCAAGGATACTGAGTATTAAGCATACATATATGTTATGCATTCAGATTCATTTAATCTAGGGCTATTATGGATCGGATACCTTAATATACCAGTACTGCATAAACTGATGAAAAAAAATGTGCCTTTTAAACAAAAACACAAAAAGTCTACATGAAAGGCAGCTTTTAACAACACTTAAATATACATAGACTACAAAGCCAGATCATTTTTAGGTTGTGAGCCCATACATGTAGAAGAAAATGAACATTTCCATTCACAATTTCACTTACACTTTAGAATAATCATACTAGCTTACGTTTTTACAATTGCATTTTTTTTTTAAATTTACAGGTAATGATGATCTAAGAAACAAATTGAACAAAAATGAATAATCTTGTCGTATGCAAGGCAGTTTTGATAATGAAAATGTTAACAACACTTAGAAATAATTTAACTTCAACAAGAATATAATTTTCTATTCACAATTTTTAATTCACACTGGAGGATGATACAAGGTGAAGTTTTTTCAACTGCATTTTGTTCTGCATGAACTAAAGAAAAATATGACTTTTTAATAAAAATACAAAACGCCCTTACAAATATTCTCAACAAATTCAAGGCAGCTTTAATACAGAAAATGTTAACACTAAAATATACATAGACTACAAGCCAGTAAATGATTATTTTGAAACCCAATTATCAGGCGAATGAAAATGAATGAACATTTCCATTCACTATTTTCTTTTACACTATATAGGTATCATACTAGCTTTAGTTTCTACGACTGCATTTTTTTCTGAATTTTCCAGTAATGCATGAACTAACAACAAGAGGCCCATGGGCCACATCGCTCACCTGAGGAAGAATAGGTATGATGAAATCAGCTTAAAGGAGTCATAATACAAACTCTCTGGACAATGTAGTATAATACATGTAGATCCTGTATAAATGAAAATCCATT
>WFKH01011926.1:18688734-18715621 GCA_016163765.1 Magallana hongkongensis
ATATTTGCGTTAAGTTTGTGCAACTACATTTACAAGCCAGGAAATGGTTATGTTCAGGCCCATGAACATGAATAAACATTTCCATTAACAAATTCCCACTCACACGGGGGGGGGGGGGGTCATTCCTGCTAGTGGTTCCTCCACCAGAGTGTCCTCTGTATTCAGTGCATCTACAATTATTTGTAATGGTACTTCTAGTGTTTGGAAGTTTTCTCCTTCTTCAATCATTACGGAAATTCACAGTTCACATTTCTTAAAGGCATAAACTGTTCCATGGCTTACTGATGGTGGTGCATGGCTACAACATTAAAAACAAATATTTTCTAAAATAGTTGAGTTGGAGTGAATTTTTAAAAAATCATGATATAAAAGTGACATTATTTTACAAGAGGCCAACAGGCTTATTGCAAATCTAGTATGAAAGTATATGCTATGGCCCATGTAGCATTGTGTTGAGTGATCACACTTTCTAATTGGTGTGTATTTCAATTGCATTTCACAACAAAATTCTGATTGGCGCAATATATATAGACCCATCTATTTCTCAAATGCATGTTGATAACAACATGCTAAGACATGGAACAAATGCGAGAGAAAAAAAAAACTACTTTTAATGAAGTTGTACTTTCAAGTTAAAAATTAGTTATTTGAGAAAAATGCAGTGGGAAAAAAGGTTCTCTAAAATGAAGAACTTTTTGTTTTTTAAATTCTAAAAGTGTGTAAAATGGTGATTGGATCTGCACGTGAATGTTCAATTGGAGGTAGTGTTTGAGAAAAAGTCAGTGGCAAGTAAAGCGTCAACATCAGTTTAAATATTGTCTGATGAATATTGAGGTACAAGTAATAAAGTTAATGTTTCTATGGAGTGAGTGATTACAAAATAAGGTTAATCCCAGATTAGTCCATAATTAGTTTGTGCTATAAAGTTCTCAAAATTTGAAAAGAATTGGCCAAGTAGTCTTTAATAAGACATTTAAACAAGAGGCCCATGGGCCACATTGCTCACCTGAGTAACAATAGGCACACTAAAATCATCTTTATGAAGTCATACACAATACGTGGACAATGCAGAAGAATAGGTGTTGTATAGAATTTTTCAAATTATTCTCTACATGTTCTAATGTTAAATATTAAGCTACGTTTGTAACAGGATTATTTCATATCACACATTGAGCTTTGCAGTTCTCAAGAAAATTTAAAACATCTGCAAACATCTAAATAAAACTCTGAACCCCTTGTGGAGCACTAGAATTGTCCAGGGGTCACAATCTAAACACTTAAGAATCAACGATATGTCAACATGCTTGCATACAAGTAATACCATATAATCCAACATTTGAGCTGTTGAATGTTTTTTTTAATTTCCTATGTAAAATTGAATCCCCTAAAAGGGTCCACCCGATCCCTAAAGAACATGATTTCGACACACTTGAATCATTACACGGTCTGTGGTTGCTTCATTAATGTAACAGCAAAAAGTTCAAGTGATACACAAGATGCACGTCACATGACGACAACAGATTGCAATAGGTCACGTGACTGACTCGTGACCTAATAAAATTTCCAGCATAAAAAACCTTCAAATTAGTCACAAAAATGTACATATATAGCATATACATGAACTTGTATACATTTCATCAAAACTACAGTTTGAAATCACAAACTGTGACATTTTTGTAGTTATTAAAAGGAGCAGAAGAAAGAACATTTATATTAGCACAAGATAACACAGATTTTTACTTGAACACTTTTTACACAATTCACATTTTTTTTTCACAAGGAAAACACAACTGCTTTGCGGCCCAATTATTCGTACATCATCGGCACTCGTCGATAGAGGGCTGGCGCGGATGGCGAGGCGGCTTCTCGCGGAACATCCCCTGCGTTCCTCTGTGGCGTAGACATCGCGGCCTTCTCTTCCACGTATTTACGTGCTAGCTCTGGGTCCGGTCTATAATATTTGGCTCACGGAGATTCTTCATTTTTCTTCTCTCCAAGTAATTGTTGTGCTAGTTTGGTCGAAATTGTCCCCGTACTATTGGTCATTTTGCGAGATCCGAGACTTCCGCTCCGTCGGGGTTTCTCTTGGATCCTAATGTTTTTCGGGATTGGTTTAAGTTCAATGGTGTCACTAGAGGTCCATTTCTCTGGATTCACACAACAAAATGCAGTGTCCTTGGAAGAACCTTTCTTATCTCTGTCACTACCCCTTTTTCGACAACCTGACCAGCAACCACCACAGCATATACCTCCCCACTTTTTAATAGTTTTGCGTTTCTTATACAAAGTCCTAACGTTATTGTTACTGCCAAAGTCAAACACACATAAAACCAAGGACTTCCCACCCAAGATAATTATTCCATGGGTTGCAGATTAGTGACTGGCAATTCCGCCATAAGTTTATTCATAGGGAAAACCTTAATATCTTTTAATTTGTCAGAAATCTTAATTTGTCTTGAATTTTGAAATTACTTTCTTGATTCTAATATTAAGTAATGATATTGAACCATGAAACCCGAGCAACCTTGTCCCATACTCAAGATGTTGATCGTAATATTTTATTGTTTTTAAACCAGTAATCTTAGATCACTTACAAAAAATCAGTCTTATGGTTTCTTTACTTAGTCGCTGTCTCGTGTATTTCGAGTATATGATAAATCTCTTCAACTTAGCATATACAAACAACCGAGGTGCTATGTCCGCGTTTGTTAGTCGGTGTATCTGGTTATCTGTTTTAATGTCACAGGGCGTCATCCTGTCATACCTTTTTAAAAGCGTGCAATATATACAAAGGTAAGCTAATTCAAGATTATTTGCATCTACATATACGATAATATAACTTATTTAGTTTATTAGTTTGGCTAATTCCTTCATTATAGCCAAACAATCTTCAGTATACTTTTGTTTGCTATTTTCTTCACGAGGCTTAGGGATTAGTTTACGCGGTTTAGGGACTGGTTTGAAGCCTAGACATACTTTAGGGACTATTTCATCTATTTCCATATCTTCATTTAAGTTTACATTTTGGTTATCTAAGGGTATTTCATAGTTTTGACCACTATTTTCATCACATTGTTTTGACTCGGGGGTCTCATCCGATTCTGACTCTACGGTCTGATCACTCTCGGTTTTGTACTGCTGATCATCCATGATTTTCTTAGCTCTTATACGTCTTTGAAGTTCTGCTAGGGGAATATCCTCTTCGTCTGAAGATCCTTCTCTTTCCAAGTGGTCGGACTGTATAGCTCTTTCTAATGGTTCTGGTTGCATGTCTTCATTTTCCGATGCCGATTCATCTTCTGGTGGCACCACATAGTTAGTTTTTCTTAGAGTTCTTCCACCGTCTTCAGTAGCTTGTGAAATGGGCCAGTGCGAAATATCTGCCAGTCTTAATTGTCGTGCATGGCGTTTGGTGGTTAATCCAGTCAATTGATCTCTCACCACAAAACTCATGGTCCTTTCTTCTCTATGATTCGATAATATGGTAGCCATTTTTTATCTAACTTATTTTGTCTTCTGTTGTTCTTTAGGTAGACAGGGTCACCTACCTGAAAATCCTCGTCTTTGCTTTTCTTATCGGCTTGAGCTTTCTGTTTCTCTTTGGCTTCCTTCATATTGCGATGTACTAGCATGAAAGCTTTGTGTTGTTCTTGAAGGGCAATCTTGTGTTGGTCTTCTCCTGCATATCTCCTTCTCGGTTTCATTAACGTATTAAGAGGTAATACGACATCTCTGTTGTACATAAGGTAATATGGAGAAAACTTTGACGAATCGTTAGGATGGAAACGAATGGGGTCAACGTCTGATTAAAATGAATATCCCACGTTTGAGCGTTGTCTGTTATTTTTTTAGCCATCACATCATGAAGAGTTATATGAAATCTTTCTACTTTACCATTACCTTGAGGGCTGTAATAAGATGTTTTGATGTGGTTGATGTTCAATTCTTTTAAAGTTTCTTCCACTTTCTTGTTCACATTTTCTGTTCCGTTGTCTGTGAGAATTTGAAGAGGACAGCCATATCTTGGATATATTTCTTCTAAGAGAAGATGTACTATATTGTCAGCTGACTTATCGGGAACAGTGAAGGCTTCTTGCCAACCAGAGTAAATGTCAATAAAAGAGACTATGTACTTGTTTCCTGACAAGGATGTTGGATATGGTCCTGATAAATCCAGTCCTACCTTAGCCATTGGAAAAGGTGGTATGTCTGTCTCTTGAAGTGGAGGTTGCTCCTCGTTTGGCATACTACACATCCTTCTACATAGGAATTCAACCTTTTGTATAAATTTGGTATGTAGTACTTTTGTCTGATTACGTCATATGTTTTGTCTACTCCCATATGTCCAAGTCCGTCATGATATTGCCGCACTACCAAAAGTTCTAACTCACGTGGTATATACAGGCGGAGTCTCTGGCCTTCGGATTCTCCATCTGAAAGATAGTGCATTAAACCATCAATTTCGAGAAACTTCTTTTCTTCGGTTGCCGTTGCGGTTCCTTTATTTAGACGATTTTTCAGTTTCTTGACCTGCTCATCGTTTTGTTGACTTTCTTTGATGTTGATTTCTTCTGGTAGATCAATAAAGAGTTTGATCAATTCGTCGTGTTGCTTAACCTCACATTTGGCCAATCTCATAGGTGACAAGGCATTTGAGTTAAGTACGTTTACTTCAAAGAAATTGTCCTTAACATCTGGTTCATCATGCTCTGACTGCTCTTCCTCTTCATACTCAGGATTGACTGTAGGTAACCTGGATAAAAGATCTGCACAACAATTAAAACTTCCCTCTATGTACTCTACCTTACAGTTATATCCTGCGATACTTAATGCCCATAGTTGAATTTTCTTATTCTGCATTGGAGATTCTAAGATATATTTTAGCGGCTTATGGTCTGTTCTTATAGTAAACTGAGCACCGGGTAAATAATGGTCTAACTTCTGAAGAGCGTAATGGATTGCAAATGCCTCCTTTTCTATGGTTGACCATTTTTCTTGAGTTTTACTCAGCTTATGGGATAAGTAATATATTGGCTTATCTTCTCCTTCATCTGGTCTTTGGGTGAGGCACGCTCCAATACAATTGTCGCTGGCATCGGTGTACAGGATGTACGGCTTATTAGTATCCGGATATGCTAGCAAAGGCACTACTGTTAAACTTTCTTTAATAAAGTCAAACGAGTTTTGGCAACATGGTGTCCATTTAAACCTTGAATACTTTCTGGTTAAGTCAATCAATGGTTCTGCAATCTTAGAGAAGTTTGGTATGAATCTCCTGTAATAACTACACATACCTATAAAGCCACGAACTTCGCGAACTGTAGTGGGCGCAGGTAACTTTCTTATAGCTTCGACTTTCTTTGGATCAGGTGTAACGCCATGTTCATTAATGATGAAACCAATATACTCAGTCTGTTCCTTGAAGAAACTACATTTCTTTAGCTTCATTTTTAGTCCATGCTTTCTATGCAATTAAAAACGTCTTGAATATGACGAAGATGATCTTCCGGTGTCTCTGAGAATATAAGAATGTCATCCAGGTATGCGATGGCAAACTCCTCTTGTCCTTGAAAAACTATGTTCATCAGCTCTTGAAAGACTGCCGGTGCATTACTCAACCCAACCCAAATGGCATCCGATTGAACTGGAATAATCCTTTGTGACATGCGAGGCCGTTTTTTCTTTACTTGAATCTTCTAATCTCACTTGCCAATATCCACTCTTTAAATCTAATGCAGTGAAATATTTTGCCTTACCTAGTAAACATAGGATGTCATCAATCAACGGTAGCGGGAATGATACTGGTTTCACTATCTTATTTAAACTTCTAAAGTCGACGCACATCCGGTCTGATCCGTCTTTTTTCTTCACCACTACTAAGGGAAATGACCAAGGCGACTGTGATCTTTCAATAATCTTTGCGTCCATCATTTCCGGTATGGCCTTGTCGATTATCTGTCTTTTGTTTAAGGGTACACGGTAGGGTCTATTCTTTATTGGGTGATGGTCTCCAGTGTCTATCTTCATTTTAACAGTATCAGTCACTCCAAGATCACTGTCTTTCTTTGCAAATAAATCATTGTTTTTGCTCACAAGTCTTTTGATTGAGTGTTCAAATCTTTTAGGTACATCAATCTCTTCTTTTGTGTCTTGAGTAGTCTGTATTTCTGAGATTTCCTTCTGTTTTAATGCGGTAACACGTCCTACGATGTAGCCTCTTGGAATTTTATAGTTTTTGTTAGTTTGGTTAACGAAGATCATTGGAACTTTCTTATCTTTTAGAACTATACAAACGGTGTATTTTAAATATAGTCCTGGATCTTCCATAATGCAGATATTGTCTATGCTGTTCACTTCAACTAAGTCATTTTCTTCCAGTGGAAAATTGTTATTTATTTTTCCATAGAATACGGTCACCGTGTTTGGCCTCATAATAAGTTTCATAGGTGTTCTTACAATAGTTGAGATGTGTAAATCTTTAAGTTCCGCGTATACTTTGCCATCAATACGCATGAGTCCAAGATCAAAGTATAAACGAACACTGTTTTTCTTGAGCCAATCACGACCGAAAATCATGTTTCGGTTGAGTCCCTTTGTCACATAAAGTTTGTGATCTAAAGTTATTCCTGAAACCTTAAAGGAAATATTTACATACCCTATCGCAATTAAAGAATTACCATTTGCTGCTTGTAAAGAGGGGATGTCATTATCCCCTCTTTACAAGTTGGGGCGGGGAAATAGATTATCATACATTTTCTTACTAATTAGAGATACGGCTGCACCTGTATCTACCAAAGCCCTATATTTATTTTTACCTATTTTCAATAAACAGCTACTGGGGTTGTTAGTAAAATTAATTTCATATGTAGGTCTTTGTTTAAAGTTCTTTCTTCGGGCTACGTCTTAGTTTTCCTGTTTTTGTTTAGCAAAAGAAGAGCGAGGTTTGAAATTTCGAGATGGTCCCTCATTTACTCGGTTTCTAAAATCATATGTTCGGCCTTGGCGATCTGATGATCTGTCCCGATTTTGCTGCGTTCTCTGATACATACGCGAGCTCCAACAATCTGCACGTAAATGACCTACTTTACCACAATTCCAACATTCCACAGGTGACCGGGGATTCTGCTCTATATTATGTACGGGTTTGTTTTGACTGAGTCGTTTATTCATTTGAGGACGGGACCTGATTTGGGGTTTATTTTGAGGACAAAATCGAGCCCTATGACCCTTTTGTTTGCATTTAAAACACCTACTATTTCGCGCATGGTCAATTTCCATTGGTTCTACATGCCTTGTTTCTATTGAGGTAAGATTATCTGCTCTATCCTTTAATAAGGGAAGAGTAGTATCAAAAATTTGAAAGAGTTCGTCCGTTGTCATTACTTTGTACAATTTCTGTCATATTTGACCCTCTTATCGCTAGCCTCTGTCTCAGGTTTTGTTCTCGCATTGCTATTTGAATTGCGGATTCTAAATCTTAAGGATTTTCTCGCAAGATTTTCATTCTGAGGTAGTCGAAAGATATCTACTAACTGTTGTTGTACCAAAGAATCTTTTAGCCTGTCTTTACTGTATGCGTCTTCCGCGATTTGCAATAGTCTCTCAGCGAACAACTGAACACTTTCATTTGAATTTTGTCGAGTCCTACGCATTAATGCTAACGCGTGTTGGGGATCTGTTATTTCTGCAAATCTATTTTTTAAGAGATTCCTTAAGATCGTTCCAAGATGGGATTTCTTCAGACGCATCTGTTTCATCTAAATACCTTTTAATATAATCCCCCACTGAACCCTTACTCGTTATGTATGCAAGCATGGGGATCTCATGACCTTGTTTCCCAGACATAACACTATACTTTTCAACTTCTTTTATCCATTGTTTAATTTTTTTTGCATCTCCTTAAGGTATTCAATGTATAATGAAGGAATATTGAACAATTTTAAATCATTTTAAACTAGTTAAATATGTATTGCTAGATAACAATGAAAGTGAAATGAACCAAATTCACATGACTGATAACATATAAGAAGCCGGTAATTTTGCACCTTAAAATTTTTTAAAGAGTTATCTCCCCTTGATGAAAAAAAGAAAATTTTAATTTCGTCAAAATATCTGCGGTAAATGATAAATTTTATTTCATATTTTAATAAAGAGGAAGTTTATGCATGTATTAACCAAGAGAGTTTTACGAATTTTAAGTTACTTTTTACAATATCTTAATAAAACATACGTTGCCCATAGACTTCAATGCAAAATTCAAGGTGTAATTAGTTTGACCATAATCAAAATTTTGAAAATTCCTTTGGTGGAGTATTTTTATTTGATTACACCTTCAAAATGATATCATGATTAAGAATATCGGACCATTCATTTATTAGGTACAAAATGTGGTCGTTATACATCGAATACCTTAAAAAGGAGTTATCACAGAAAATAGGGGCACTGAAATTGCGGCTGTCATAGCTTTAACTTGACCAATGAAAATATCTTTATCATCATTCTGATTTGGGACTCGGTATCGAGGTTCACGAGTTTCATACAACCTAGCGTCATAATATGTTTCCATTTGCGTTTCAAAAGTATTTTGTTTAACCTGTTCTTTTTCTAAGGATTTTTGACCTGTTTCTTGCCCTTTATTTTCTTTACTCTGACCCAACCCCGCGAATCATTGTTCTAATTGTTCCATTTGATTGTTTAACTCTTATTTTTATAAAATTCATCACCTGTCGCCATATTGGTTGCTTAGACAAAGTTGCTTACTTCGAGATAGTTACAAGAGACATATAGAAATAGTTCTTACCTTATTGTCTTTTCTTACAATGTACATCGTTTTATCCTGGTCACGGGCACCAAGAAAGTTTGTGTAAACCTTCCTCCTGAATAATCACCAAGTCCAATTGTTGGTTACCAAGTAGTTTATTAATCAGCGTGATCGTATAGTCAATTGAAAGCAGCCCAAATCAAGATCTGCTTAACATAATTTTACACAAGTATATATAACATTTTACTTATGATGGACAGTTTTGACTAGTTCGGCCCATCTACAATGATCATGAGTGAACATTTAGTGTTCAAATTCCAGAGTTATATTTTATTTCCAAATAAAGTAACAAAACTGTCAAAACTGTCTATCAAAGAATATAGATGCAGGATTTTAGTCTCCAGTCCAGAGTCTCGGAGTCCCCCATCTGAGTATGAGGCATCACTTACTCATAATACAGTCATTCATACATGGCTAAAAGGTTACAAAGGTTATATAGAATAAGCAATACATGACTCAATATAGAGTACCAGAACTATCTGATGCAGACACAGAATCGCCAAATATGACAATTTGTTTATAAACTCTCAATTTGGATATTATTATGCCCATATTATGCACCTGGCTTCATAACATCATTTAGGAATACTGCGCAGTGCTACAAGAGTCACATAGTTCATTCTGTTAGTTATCATTAACACAATTCATTACGCAGTATCTATGTATACATAAGTATCATAGTGACCAATATGTAATACTAGCAACTCAAGGTCATAGCATGGCTATCTGTTTACAATATACAAGTAGAAGGAATACCATTTAAAAGAAAGGGAAGAAATGGCTTCTGGATGGTTTTAAAAAGGCCAGAAAAGAAATGCTTTTTAAATGGTATTTAATTGAATTTCATCTTGATAAGGGTATACATACTATCCATGATAAAGGTTCAAAAAGATTAAATATTCTTAGAATGCTTAAAGATAAAGTTAATCGCAAAACTCTTGTCAAGATATATATTGCTTTCTTTGACCTGTTTTTGAATACTCTTATGTTGTTTGGGATAACTGTTCAGAAAAAGATGTTAATCTCTTGAAAGATATTGAAGTTGAATCAGCCAGAATAATCACAGGTTTAGGGTTAAGGTGTAATTTCTCTTGTACTAAGTTACATTTATATGATGAATTACAGTAGAACCGTTTAGTAAATAGGAGGAAAACTCACGAGTTAATCTTTTAAAAAAATTATTAAGGGGTTTTCACCCCAGTATTTATATGAATTATTAGAACCATATCGTCCACCAGTTCACACTTATAATCTAAGAACCAGTGATGTAAAATTTAAAATTCCACAAATTAGAAGTACATTCTATATGGACAGTTTTTTCCCCTTCTATTGTCAAACAATTGCTCTATTTACCAAATCACGTTAGAAATGCATTTAAGAGTCTATTAAATTCACATTTTTGTAAGAATTTTAAATTTGGGACACGTAAATGTAATATACAATGGTAACAACGTTATTGTTGACAAGCTAATCCTGTTTAATCGTCCGTGTACCGCTCGTGTACCGTGAGTGTTAGTGCGTGTATTAGAATCGTTAATTTGCGTTTTTAATCGTGCGTTATCGTTTGATTTTTTTTCGTTTTGTTACTTTTTTCGGAATGGTGACTTGAAGGAACCAAAATGGCGGAAATGGAGGTATATTATTAGACATAGACCGTCCTACAACGGAATGCATAAAACAGTGACGTATTATGTTCGGGCATGCGCAGAAGTGTAGACATTTCAAAATGGCAGATGATTCAAATTCAACCTCTTCAAAGGTAAATAAATTATTTTAAATTAATCATTAAGTAAATCACGAATAAAAAAATGGATTGTTACAACCTATAGGTACCAAACCTTTACAATACAAGGTTTAATATATTTATTTTTGACTCTATAACCCCAGGGATATATACTAACTTAGTATATAGGTCTCTGATAGTGATAACCCATTATACTTTAATAAAACCCATGTTTGAGGCCATCCTACTATATAATATTACATGAGATGTTTGTATTGGCTACATGAAAACTATACCACTGTCTTCTGTTACATTCGTCAATAATAATATCTTTTAATAGCGAGCGGTGCTTCGCGCCGCTTCACGGCGAGCTCTAACGACAACGCCTGTGCGAAGAGAAAATTCGGACTGTGCACATTCATCCAAACGATTTTTTTTCCACAGTAACCTCTGGACCCACAATGCAACTCTTATTGCACCTCGCCGCAAACTACGTTCTCACGGTAACAACTAAAGTTCACATAAACTCACCTTTGATTTAAATAATATTGCATACAGAAGTAGAGTAAATGTCCTTTGTTAAAATTTTGCACTTTTCAAACTTCGATTATGTAAATTAAGCTAACATACGACCTCATGTGATGTCACAGTCAAGAGGTTCCAAATCTCTCGTGCGGTTTGAAGAGGCGGATCTAAAACAACTGCGCTTGCCCCAACAGTCGCACGGTCAACATATTATGTTATAAAAGAACATCGTATTTAGAATTCTGCATTGAATGTTGACAGTGCAACCGTTAGGGCCAGCGCAGATACAGCTTTTCAGTGTACTATTTAGACCCGTCTCTTAATTCAAACCGCACATGACATTTGGTGCGTCTAGATACTCTGACGTCACACAACGTTCTATTAAAGTTGCATTACCAAACTGAAGCCTGAACAGAGCTGATTTTAATGAATAAAGTTTTATTTACTAGTTATCTGCAACATATTCATTAAAGCAAGGCGAGTTTATTTTTTGCTGAACTTTTATTGTTATTCTCGCAAGAACGTAGCTTAAACAAGCGATGCATTGTGGGCCCAGAAATTACTGCGGAAAAAATCATTTGGATCAATGTGCAAGTCCGAATTTTCTCTTTGCCCAGGTGTTGTCGCTTTTATTACGGATGGGTATTTCCAAAAAATTGTGTTTCATATCACGATTTTTCCCAAACATACCGATGATACTTTTACACATAATTTTTACTATGATTTCAAATGGATTGCCGTGATTTTTTTTAAAAAACACACGACATATGGTGTTAAAACGCAACTTCACTTTTACTTGATATAGAGAATAATACATACCCTTCTCCATATCACATCCTGTGTCAGGCTCAGACACCAATATCATATGTACTAAGCAGGAATATCTTCAATGCTGATATCTGTATATTTTACATGAGATGTCTGAATCATTAAATCATGTCATTACTGATATCTGTTATATAGGACACGAGATGTCTGAACTGAACAGGAGTATTGTCATTCAATACTGATATCTGATATATAGGTCATGATATGTCTGTACCGAGCTGTTTATCATGTCATTACTGATATCTGTTATATAGAGCATGATATGTCTGAACTGAACAGGAGTATTGTCATTCATTACTGATATCTGTTATATGAGACACGATATGTCTGTATTACAGACATATCATGTCTCATATAACAAAAATGAACTGTTAATCATGTCATAACTGATATCTGTTCTACAGGACACGAGATGTCTGAACCGAACAGGAGTATTGTCATTCAGTACTGATATCTGTTATATAACACATGATATGTCTGTACTGAATTGTTTATAATGTCATTACTGATATCTGTTATATGGGACATGAGAAATCTGTTCTGAACGGTAGTATTGACATGGAAAACCGATATCTGTTATATAGGACAGGATATGTCTGTACTGAACAGGGTTGGAAATAATAGCCCGCCCGACCGCCCGAGACGGTCTGTTTCTCAGGCGGGCGGGGGCGAAACCTCAGATGACAGCCCGGTGGTCGGGCAAATTTTAATAGCCAGGTTCTATTTTTAAACCGAGTATTTCTATTTTTAAATCGTTTACCTCTTTCATAAAAAGTACAGACGCTATCTAGTTGTTAAGTATCGTTGTGAATTAGGTAAGATGTAGAAATTGTAATCTATTCGCTCATTGGTCAGTGTGAATATTATAGCCAACCAGCGTTCGCAATATAAATTTTGTTCGGCAAGATTCTAATGAAGGTCATAAACAACGTGCGAGATGCACAAGTGGTTGGGATTGCCGATTCCCGCAAAACGACCCATAGTTGACACCAAGGAAAAAAACAAAGACTATGATAAAAACAAAAGGCGACGGACGATTGTTCCGAGCTGGAAAGAAGAGTTTAAATGGTTATTAAGTGATGAAACAGTGACGAATAGTGGGAAACTGTATTGTCAGCAATGTCGGGGGGTATATGGACCGCTAGCCATCAGAAAGACTGCATCCGACAGAATAAAGCGATATGGAAGTGGACCGTTTGTGGTAGGTTCAACAAACCTCAGGCATGACGCACTTATAACGCATTAAAAGTCAGAAGGTCACAAATATGCTGTTGAATTTACAGCTTCTAGGAACAAGCCACTAGGCGAAAGCTCTGCAGAAAAAATACTTCATTCATTAAACAAAGCTACTGTTTCAAAATTAGAGAAACTTTTTCGAAATGCACATGCCGTAGCAAAAAAGTCTAGACCTATCACAGATTATGTGTGGTTATGTGAACTTGATGAACAGAAAGGTGTTGATTTAGGTAACACATACAAAAACCACAAAAGTTGTAAAGAGTTCATGGTTTCCATAGCTGAGGTTGAAAGATACAAGATAGAAGAAAAATTAGCTCAAGTTAAATTCTGCACAATTATGTCCGATGGGTCGACAGACGTTTCACTTTCTGAAAATGAGATAGTGTACATTCATTTTGCTCACGGAGGTGTTCCATATTGCTATTTTCTTGGATTGGTTGAATGTGAATCGGCAAATTCAGAAGGAATTTACAATGCTATTAAAGAGGCATTGCATTTTAAAAACATTTTTCTGTAGAAAATATTCTTAAGAAAACTGTTGCATTTGCTGGGGATGGTGCATCAGTGAATACAGGTCATCTCAATGGTGTAATAGCGCATTTTCGCAGGAATGTTAGTCAGTCCATCATGATGGTCCAGTGCATGTCTCACAGAGTTGAGCTGGCTTATAAAGCTGCTCTGAAGGTAAAAGAATTAGACCTAATTTTATAAATAAGTAATCTACTAAATTACTTTGAAAAAATTCTATTTAATTAAATTATTTAATATTATTTTGTTACAGCTTAATAGTTTCATGTACATTTATAGGTAGCACCAGTTTTTACTAAAGTGCATGGCTTGCTGGATGAACTTTTCAAATTTTACCACAAAAGTGCCAGCCAAACCAAAAATTTAAAGAACACTTTCGTTGCCCTGGGCATGTCTCAAAGTCTTCCAACGAGAATAGGCGGAACACGGTGATTGGGCCACGTGCAGACAGCATTAAGGAGCTTGTGGAAAGGCTATAAAGCTTTCGTCATACACCTTAGCCAGGTTTGGAATAATAATTAAGACATTTAATTGTATTTCTTATGCATGTTAGGTTATTTGTTTTTAATGTTAATATTGCTATCAAAGTGACAATATCTGTTTTAAGATTTCAATTCAAATTGTACAGCCATTTACAAGTTAGAATTTAAATTTTTTGTTGAGGTTTAACAAATTAACATGCAGGTTGCATTAAAAAGAAGTGGCCAGTCAGCAACACAGTCAAAGGCAAAGTACTTAGTCAAACTTCTGCGGTCTAAGGATGTTATCATCTTTGCTCATTTCCTGACTGATCTTGTTGCTGTTCTAACCAAGTTGTCTATGTGTCAAAAGAGAGCAACATGTTTTTATGAAGTCCACCAGGAGTTGCAGTGTACCATTGTAAACATTAAGAAGCTAGAAAAGAGGTGAATTTTCTGTATATCCTTGCATGCATGTGTGTTTACCCTTGCTTATTACTACTAGAATGCTCTATTATGATTAATACATTACATTGAAAACCTTTCACTGTCTCACTGCTTGCTTGCACATTTTTATATATGCATGTACTGTATCCTTTAATCATGTGTGTCACTTAGTCTTAGCTACTTTATAACTTTCAAAGTCCAATATAACTATAATTACTTTAGTAGAGTGCATGAGCTAATCAAACTAATATTGGGTGTACAGTTGCACAGCTTTTCTGCTTTGATGTCTAAGCATGCTAGTGATTCACCTTTCCAGGCCTGGTCCTGAACTTAGAAAAATTGTTGATGCTGGAGATCAGTTTGAAGGGGAGACACTCATTGGAAACGATTTATCCTCTGATCAAATAAAAAGAGTGTTGAAAGGTTTGACAGATAGTTTGGAGGGCAGGTTCAGTGATGTTAATGATGGAGTGAAAAATGCAACCAAAATTGCTGATCTCACATCCTGGCCTGCATCACTAGAAGAGGCTACTGGTATTAAATTATTAAAAGTGTAAATTAAATTGTAGGACTAATAATAAGATATTCCTTCCAGTAGCTTGCTTTTATTAAAATCAGTAATCACAATTGGTATATCAGAATACACATAATTATCAAAAATCATTTAAAGTTGGCTTATGGATGTAAGTTTAATTGTATAAACATTTCTAAATAATGAGATCATTTTTCAAATTTGTAGATTTTGGTGATGAGATGGTGCAGACTTTGGTTGATCATTACCGCCAACAACTGCTGGAAAAGGAACTTGATGTGGGACTCATCGAATCAGAATGGACGGTGTTAAGAAATGTTTTGTATAACAAGTATGTATGAATTTACTGATGTTAAGTCATAATGTTTGAAATTTATGGATACTTTCTTGTAAATTTTAATTATGATAAATTAAAATCAACATTACCTTTTATAGCCATAGAGTTCATGGACTGTCCTGGAGTACAGTAAACGATCTGTACATCAGCCGTGTTCCTAACATTCTTAGCCTAGTGGACCTTGTTTTGTCACTGCCAGCAGGGACCTCGGAGTGTGAAAGGGGCTTTTCACAGATGAAAATCATTAAAAGTCAGTGGAGGAACAAGCTGAAGTCATCCTCAATGACTCTCCTGATGACAATTCAGCTAAACTCTGAAAGTGTAGCTGAATGGAATCCAGAGATGTCTATATTTCATTGGAACCGAAATGCAAAGAGAAGACCCTGTTTTATGGAAGCGAGGAAAAGGCCTGTTTCCATTCAGAGAGAAATCTTGGAATTAGATGAGAAGGAGCTGGAGTCAGAAGAAACTGCAGAAGAAGCAGAGGGAGAAAGAGGGGAGAAAGAACACTCAGACTTGGATGACTCGGACTACACTTCAGATTTTTCAGATTTAGACGATGACAGTTGTGATTCTGAAGAATATGATTAAAACAATAAAAGCTTCATCTATTAGAAGTATTGTATAATGTCATAAATAAATGAAATGGATACCAGTAATAAGTATGTAATTTTGGTTGTAAGTAAATGAACACTTCTTATGAAATTATGTTGTTACTTAAAAAAAAATTATAAAAATTTATCAGATGTTTTTGTATTCCCGATCAATATATGGATCTCATTATAGTCTTCAAAATTTTTGTGAAAGTTCAGAATAATTACATGATATATGACATTGTTGGGTGGCTACCAAAAGATGATTTATAATTATAGAGATGAATAGTTTAAATTTTTAAGCATGTAAAACTTAAAAATATGCATTCTTGGGTTATGCTTAGATATGGTTTTAAATACTGTGTAAAAGGTTTAAATTTCCAGTGGCTGTGTTACAACTGTAAACAAGCTTTATAAATTTCCAGTGGCTGTGTTACAACTGTAAACAAGCTTTATTTAGAACATTCATTACATTAACAATAACATTTTTATTAGGACTGGCAGATTTTGAGCAGGGCTGGTTACTTTTAAAAGTAGCCAGCCCTGTGGCTGGCTGCTATTTTCAGTGAATTTCCAACCCTGACTGAACTGTTTATAATGTCATTACTGATATCTGTTATATGGGACATGAGATGTCTGAACCGAATAGGAGCAGGGCTCAACACTAAGGCACGTCCGACCGACTCGATCTAGTAAAAGTTTGGTCCGAGCTAGTAAACAATGCACCATGGTAGCCCGACTGGTCGTGTTAAAATTTCACTCAAGTCATTCAAGCTAACTCAGTGTAATATTATTAAACATCAGAACCAATAATCAACAGCTATGAGTTCAAAAATACATGAAACTTCAACATCAATTGACTGGATTAACCACCAAATACCAAGCGCGACAATTAAGACTGGCAGACATTTCGCACTGGCCCCTTTCACAAACTACTGAAGATGGTGGAAGAACTCTAAGAAAAACTAACTATGTGGTGCCACCAGAAGATGAATCGTCGTCGGAAAATGAAGACATGCAACCAGAACCATTAGGAAGAGCTATACAGTCCAAACAATGGGAAAGAGAAGGATCATCAGACGAAGAGGATATTCCCCTAGCAGAACTTCAAAGACGAATAAGAGCTAAGAAGATCATGGATGATCAGCAGTATAAAAACGAGAGTGATCAGACCGTAGATTCAGAATCGGATGAGACCCCTGAGTCAAAACAATGTGATGAAAATAGTGGTCAAGACTATGAAATACCCTTGGATAACCCAAATGTACACTTAGACGAAGATATGGAAATAGATGAAATAGTCCCTAAAGTATGTCTAGGCTTCAAACCAATCCCTAAACCGCGTAAACTAATCCCTAAGCCCCGTAAGGAAAAAGCGGACAAAGGCATGCTGAGGACTGTTTGGCTATTATGAAGCAATTACTCAATTTAGTAGAGTGAATAAGTTACTTTAATGTAGATGCACATAATCTTGAATAAGCTTAGCTTTGTATATATTGCACGCTTCTACATAGGTATGACAGGATGACCACCTGCGACATTAAACAGATAATGAGATACGCCGACTAGTAAACGCGGACATAGCACCTCGGTTATTTGTATATGCGGAGTTGAAGAGATTTAACATATACTCGAAATACATGACAGCGACCAAGTAAAGAAACGACAAGACTGAATTTTGTAAGTGATATAAGATTATTGGTAAAAACAATCAAATATTAAGATTGACATCTTGAGTATGGGACAAGGTTGCTCGGGTTTTCATGGTTCATTTTCATTAACCCATGTTATAATCATGAAAGTAAATTTCAAAATTACTGATTTTTCAGTATTTCACACAAAATAACTATATATTAGACAAATAAAGATTCCTGACAAACTAAAAGATATTACATGTAAAGTTTTCCCTATAAATGCACTTATGGCGGAATTGTCAATAACTAATCTGCAATCCATGGAATCATCGACTTGGGTGGGAAGTCCTTGGTTTTATGTGGTTTTGACTTTGGCAACACTAATAACGATAGGACTTTGTATTAAGAAACGCAAACCAATTAAAAAGTGGGGAGGTATATGCTGTGGTGGTTGCTGGTCAGGTTGTCGAAAAAGGGGTAGTGACGGAGATAAGAAAGGTTCTTCCAAAGACACTGCATTTTGTTGTGTGAATCCAGAGAAACGGACCTCTAGTGACGCCATTGAACTTAAACCAATTCCAAAAAACATTAAAATCCAAGAAAAGGGCTAAGTGGAGAGCATATATGCTCTTAAGAAAGGATTTTTGTTTGATCTGATATGACCTTGACACATGATCTACAAACATCATTCAAAGTCACTGCATACCCTTTGATCAAAGGCACCATGTGGGTGAAGTATGAGCCTGATTGAAGTAAAGAGAGATAAGATATGCTCCAGACAAGTATTTTTCCTACAATTCTGCTACGACCTTCACATTTGACCTTGAAAATTGGTTCAAGGTTCAAGGGCACTACACACGCGTTAAGCTCTGTTTATGTGAGGTATGAGCTAAATAGGGCTAAGTGAAAAGTATGTATGCTCTGAAAAAAGTATTTCTCATGGTCCGGTATGGCCTTGACCTGTAAACTTCATTCACACCCTTTGACCATAGACACTGTGAGTGAAGTATGAGCTAGATGGGACTAAGGTGAGAGAAAATATGCTCCGGACAAGGATTTTATTTATAATTCTGCCATGACCTTAAACTTAGACCTAGAAAATTGTTTAAGGTCACTACACACCGTTAATCCAAAGGCACGCTGGGTAAAGTATGAGCCAGATTGGGCCAAGGGGAGAGAAGATGTGCCCCGGACAAGCGATCTCGGACGGACAGATGGACGGACAGACTGATCACTATGGGCGTCGCGTCTTACTAAATGTACATTAAACAATTACTAGTCAAGTGTGTGTGTTAATTCAATAGATTTTTTCCAAAACATTCGATCCAAATTATAATATATGTAGTTGTTACAAAACAAATGTCAAAAAATTCATTTTACCCCCTCCCTATGGCACCATCGGGTCGAGATCACCACCGTTACGTGAATGGTAAAGCAGGACTTCGCGCCATAATGTCTCATTCATAGATTTTGCGCGCCGATTAGTAGACGAGTCCAAATTGGTAATGAGAATATTCCAGTGCACACCAATGTACATATCACAGGCACGTAGCATCGGGGGAGGGGGAGGGGGGAGCTGCCTCCTGAATTTTGCACGTTCCTTTTTTGAATTTATGATTAGCAGCGAAAATTAAAATTCATTTCTTACAAGATAGCCGATTTTATACATGCATGCTTCCACTGAATAATTTTGTTTAGTCAGGCAAGCTTTTTGGAAAGCTATTACTTGTAAGAGTACTAGTATTGCGCATGAAAAAAAGTTAACCATTTGACAGAATGTACATGTTTTCTTTAGAAAGTAAATACGGGGGTATTACAAGATCTACCGGTATATTATTTTTAAAATTAGCTTTAAAGCTAAATCTCCTCATGTTGGTTATTTCCCTTTTTAAACATAGTTAGATAAAAAGAATAGAAGTCGTGCATGTACTAAAAGATTGAATCTTTTTACTGCAATAATAAGCTCGCAAATGTGTGTTAAAGATTTTTCCGGAATTCAGAATTTATATCTTTAAAAATTTTGTTTACACCACATGTTAAATCTGTAGAAATTCGTAATCTTGCAGAATGTCACGCTGAATTTTTACAATCGATGCGCTAAGCTTATATTGACCAAAAGGCTGATCTAGCAATATTTACTGTTTGAACCTTCTGAAATGATTACTTTAACGGTAAATTGAGAATTTTTTAAATTTTACAAAGCATTATTTTAAAATTCATGTAAGTTATGGGAAAACTGTCATTTCACGGTATTTGCGCAAAATGAGCTGTAGCGTCTCTTTAATATAAATATTTCATCTGAATAATTTTTGGAAACGCTTAGAAATATATTTGATCACTCTCTGAACTCGAATCATACATTCTGCAAAAGAAAAAGAACGACAACTTTGCGAGATTGAGATCATGCATGTATTACCTATTATATTAGGGGTTTTCAAGCAGGAACGAATTTTTCATATGAAAAAAGTTCGCTGTTCAAGAGTTTTTATAGATTATTTATCATAAAGTTTAGTATATATTGTGAATCATTAATTATAATCGTGACTAACAAAATATTTATCTGTTTTGTAAAATATTAATCTTTGCGTATTCTACAAAAGAGCACAAATATGTAAGCAAAGGAATTTCGATCCTGTAATATTTAGTATTGCAAACTCTTAATTAATACCCTAAACCTTCTATACCTTAAAATTAAAAAAAAAAACATACCCGGGTATATTTTTGGGAGTTGATTTTAATTAACTCTCCTATACAATACTCTGCATGGCAAACCGGAAGTGAAACTGTGTTTGGTCCTAAGCACAAATCATCGCCGTTAACAAGACTTAGTTCTCGAAAATAATCGATAAATTCGATGTAATGTACTCTGAAGCATTGATTTTCAAGGAAACTTATTTATAAATACTTTGAAAATAGTCAGATTTAAATGATACGAACAATTTTGATAATTTTTGTAGTCGTATGTGTTCCTACGCCAGAGTTCAACATAGTCTAGTTCAACCAGACGCTCGGCTGTCTCCGTAAATCTCCGACAAGCAGAGAGTCTCTCTTGCTTGTCGGAAATTAACGTAGACAACCGAGCGTCTTGTTAAACGAGACTAGAGTTAAACATTGCTTGGATCCATACAATTTTCCAGAAATATTTCCATTACTGATACATAGTTTGATGGAATTAATTCTATCGTTAAATATTACAGAACATGATTCATATGGTGTTTTCCCAGAATTCTTAAAATTGTCGTAAAAGCCCGAAAATTTATATTATAAAAATGTGCTTAATTCAAATACGGATAAGAAACTTGTCATTGGAAATTATATATCGTTGATTTTAAGATAAATAATAATCGATAAAATCAACTCCCGTCAGTACGAAATTATATATCGTTGATTTTAAGATAAATAATAATCGATAAAATCAACTCCCGTCAGTACTTCATTACTTTGATTATTAGATTAATCTCCGATGAAATGATGCCTCCGTCTATCAGTACTGTCAGTACTTTGATTATCATTACAATGTTTTCAATGCTGGTGTGTGTACATTACTAATTTTTATGTATCCTTATCAGCACACATCCAAAAAAACTGTAAGCTTGAACATGTCTTTATTGATTTTGTCAATATAAACGACACAATCAGAAAAAAAGTTAGATAGAAATTTCCTCTCTATTCTTTTAAGGTCGGAAGACACGTTCCACAATTTTATATAACTTCTTCCAGGAATTTGTTATTGATTTACCACTACTTCGACAAGCTTTCTTGAAAAAAATTAGGATACCTTACCAGGCAATTACCTGTGTGATACCTTGAAACATAAGTAATTATGATAATTATACGGATACACCAAACACGTCAACTTCACAAAGAGCGAGATCCGAGGTTGTTTTGGAGATCATTACGAATCTCCCCTGTGGTGACGTCGGACAGTCGATGACGACCAGCTGTGACGCAGAACCGGGACCAGCAAAATAACCACAGGGAGTGTTGACGTCTGATTCAGTCAGTCCTACAGTGACGGTAACATTTCGTAGCCGGTTTGAAAAATCTAGAATAGTGAAAAGACATATATATATAAATTAAAAAATAACATTTACAGAAATGCATTTTTCAAATTTAAATAATATTTTCTCATTATATTACACTTGTGCATGTTATATAAGAATATGAAGAACTTCACAACGAACACATTTGAGACAAATTAAACTTGATAAGTAATATAATTCTTCCTGCAAAGAAAACAAGGAACTAAAGATAACGTTTACTTTTACGCTATATACATTCAATGATTTTGTCGAAGTTATGGACCATTACAGCAAAACCATAAAAAACCATAATATATCCATCCATTATAATTCTATTTTGCTATGCTGATACTTTGTACGCTTACCTCCTCTGTTAAGTATTCTGACAGATGTGATGGAATACACAGCCTGCAGATCCACCCTCCACCAAGGATTTGTGTCGCCTATATCTGTGTGTGTACACTTGTCTTGATAAATGTCTGTACCTCTGTTGCCGTCTACTGCATATTCAGGCCCATAGGACCCAAGCGTTGACGACTGTTCCGTATGTTTACGCAATGCAAGACCTAGCAGAACTGTCAACGATATTACAAAAAATTCAGAATTTGACTGATAATAATGCTAAAATACAATAAAGTATAAAATACGAGGAGATAGCATTTAGTTGAACAGGTGCTATTTAAAGATGTACTTTCTTCAATGTGTAGACCAATAGAATCAACTTGTGCTCCTGTATAATATATTTACCCTGACAAAGTCGCAACATTATAAAGTATTGTAGCACTGTTAAGCTTTGGATGGAAGGCTTCCTTACATGTACGTGTCAGGAGGTTGCAATTTACGGTCCACAAGAAACGTGAGCCGGTTAGTCATTTTACCTGATGTCGAGATATTTTTGTGGATTCAATTACAATGTACATTCTTCATAAAGTTGTCGCTTACTTGCCTCGGATTTTCCTTTCAACTGAATGAGGGTGTTGCAGTGTAAAATTATTTGTCAATGAACATACGTTTTTTTATCATTATAATGTCATCTAAAACATAATATTATTATTTTGCAGCCACTTTTATTGCCTTGCAGAGGATATATTTCTATATATTTACCCTCTTTTTTGCATTATTGTTTTTGAAGGAACTTCAATTTTCTTCATTAATTTGCTGATCTGTATTTTCAAATTTTACTAGATAATATCCCGCGCAAGCGCGAGAATAAACTCTTTTAACATTAAAAAGATACAATGCTTAATATGTAGAACCATATTTTTGGTTACTTTTTGTATATACTTCGCCCATTTTTTTTTTTCTGAATTGCTTTCATAAAATACTCTTTAAAATTGAAGTAAAAACATCACGGCTGGATATTTAGAGGAACGGGCAGGGATGAATAATATCAACCGAAAATGAATTATATATATATATATATATATATATATATATATATATATATATATGGAAAGGATGGAAACCCTTCGATTTCGTTACACCCGATTGCACACCTGAAACTCGTGGCCGACGTGTAGTATTCCTTTCGTGGTCTTTGGATTTTATGCTTTAAATTCTTATTCTATGTGCATATTCTGTTTGTAAATTATATTTTGAGCAGTTTATTTTATGTTTTTTATTCTCATGGCTTGAAAAAAGTGCGTAAGATTTCCGTCCACACAGGTGAGACCTCTCCAGCGAAATAGTTTAAACTGTTAAGAGGTCTGCGCCTTGCATAGGAGTTGTAGGGATAACGGTGGTGAAAGAAAAATATGGCGGACAGTGCCTATTTACGAGCGGTGTTCAACTTTAAAATCTTGAAACAAATGCCTTTTGGATTGTTTGTTTTCTCTTCTTAAAAGGATTCAAATATATAATAAAGAAATTAAATTTAAACCGACTCATTTTTTTTATTATCGGGTTTGTCCTTGATGTAAAATTATCATTATGACAGAATTTTCCCAAGACCTATTTAGCACATTAAAAATTTGTTTCTAAATTGAAAATGACGGTAAGAACATGTATTGCTTCCGCGATTAGCTCAGAATGCTTGTTCACTATAGAGAACTAAATTACGTGATGAAGTTTCTGTTGTATTTGACTTGTAGAACATTGGTATTCCACAACAGCTATGTACCGAAAACTTTTCATGTGAGGATAAAAATCTAAACTAATTTTCAAAGGAAGATTCTTTGACCGTCCGAAAAAGTTGAGACAGGACAAGCGACTAAAATAAAAAAAAATGAATAACTGGAGTCCAGGCGCTATTAATGTTCATATTGTATACTGATATTGATATTCTTTTTACGTTTTTGGTATACTGATTTATAAGCAATCAGTAGGAATTGAACATTTAAGTTAATATTTGATAAAAACACGGAAAACTTAAAAAAGTGGCATTGCTTTTTCCATTAATTTCAAACAATATACCTTTTCTTTTATATCTCTTGTTGAACAAAGGCACTTGAAAAATAAATGTGTTAAAAAATCACTCATTATATATTTAGATCAGTGATGTAGCAACGCGATTTGTTTTAGAACTTCAACAATACAGCTGCATGTGAAGCGTGTAGATTATTTTTTTTTATTGTTTAATTGCTTTTCCAAAAATGTCAAATGAGTTAGAAATCGCAATCATCTTTATAAAATCATGATCATTTTTTTGTTGTAACATTTACGTATTTAAGTAATTTTGGTGAAGGGCTTAGTGTACTTGTTTTATTTTTATATTGTAAATGTGCAACACTTTGAATAATGATTGGGCAGCATCTGTTAGCAATATTTCGAGAATATGCTAGAGGCATAGATGCAAATGAGATTAATATAATAAGTGAAAGCCAAACTGATTTCCGAAAAGGTTATTCTACCCTAGATCATGTATTAACTCTACAGTTTTTATCAGAAACCCCTATGAAACAGAAAAAGAAATTATTTTGTGCTTTCATTGATTTCAAGCAAGCATTTGACACTATATGGAGAAGTGGTTTATGGTACAAAATATCAAAAAATGGTATCACTGGAAAATGTTTTGTTTATATTAAAAATATGTATCAGGGTATTAAATCTCTTATTATTGTGGATGGTATCACATCTGCTTTTATAAGCTGCAATGTTGGAGTTCGCCAAGGCGAAAATTTATCACCAATTTTGTTTTCATTATGTATCAGTGATTTGGAGAATTTCTTATTAGATAAAAACATTGAAGGTCTGAAGAGTATTTCTGATGCTATAGAAAACGAATTATTTCTGTATATGAAGCTTTTTATCTTTTTTTATGCTGATAATACTGAAATTATGGCTGAGACTGCCAAAGATCTCCAAATGCACTAAATGAATTTTATCTATATTGCAGTCAATGGAAGTTACAAGTCAATACTCACAAAACAAAAATTTTGATTTTTTCAAAAGGCCCTTTGCCAAAAAAATGTGTTGTATTACAATACGGTTGCTATAGAAAATGTCAAAGATTTTAAATATCTGAGTATTATTTTATTCAAGAACAGGATCATTTGCTAAAGCTAAAAAACATTTGTGTGGACAAGCACAGAAAGCAATGTACAGTGTTATTTGAAAAATAAAACAATTTAATTTACCAGACGATTGTCAGTTTGACTTATTTGACAAAATTGTAGTTCCAGTATTATTGTATGGGTGTGAAATTTGGGGTTACGAAAATACAGAAGTTATTGAACGTGTACATTTGAAATTCTTAAAATATGTTTTCAACTTAAAAAGTAGTACACCATCCTACATGGTTTACGGGGAGACAGGTCGTTTCCCTTTATGTATCAATGTATATACCAGAATGATTTCCTACTGGTCAAAATTATTTACAAACTCTGTAGGCAAAATTGTATCTGTTTTATATAAGTTTTTGGTCTTGCAATATCAAAGGGGAAATATGTCAAACTCCTGGATTGCATGCGTTAAAACTATTTTAGATATGTGTGGTTTTTCAAATATTTGATGTAAACAAAATGCTGTAAATGTAAAGTCGATTTCTGCAATTGTAAAACAAAGGTTAAAAGACCAATATATCCAAAAATGGTCTAGTGAAATTCATAACTCGCCAAAAGTGCAAATATACAAGATTTTGAAGAAAAATTTTAGTTATGAAAATTACATTAATATATTGCCACATAAGCTCAGAAAGATTTTTATGAAATTTAGAACATCAAACCACCATCTCCCAGTGGAGACTGGGAGATGGTCCAATATTCCTTTAAACCAAAGAGTGTTTAAACTGTGTAATACTGGTCAAATTGCTGACGAATTCCATTAGATTCTTGAATGTAAAGAGTTATTGACGTTTAGACATAGATATCTTGAGGATAAATACTGTTCAGCACCAAACACTATAAAGTTATGTGAGCTAATGTCTTGTAATAATGTTACAAATCTGAAAAAATGTTATTTTATTATCAAAAGTTACAGTCTGGTATAATAGTCTGTCCTCCACAATTCTACTTTTTTCCTATTTTCATTGTATATTTATGCTTATTTACTATTTATTTACTGCCTATCTATTCATTTATAAAATGTACCTCTGACTTTTGAACTGTATATACTGATTGACCTCATGTACCATTTCATGGTTTGAGTGAATAAACTAAATTGAAATTGGATGTAATATTACGCAACTACATGTAGATAACCCACCTCGGATACAATGGATTTTTCCACTTGACAGCGTCACACACTGATCGTCTGAGGAGCACGACAGGCACTCATCTGGTACATTGGCAGTCTACAAGACGGTCACGGTGGATTATATTTTTAACTTGGGTCTACCTGTACATGTCTGATGTTTGTAATTGGTTGAGTTTGTTTTTATCAAAGGATTTTTATTTTTTTTTTATCTAATAACGACATCTGCAATCTGCATTCGGGAATCATTTGGAAAATGTGTTAAGTGGGTTTTCCAAAGGAATGTGATAATGACGGGCGGGCGACTGTCAATAGGAGTTACAGTCAAAACAATTATGAATCCGTATGTCAAGATGTTTGTATTTAATATTTTTCTATAGATACTCTAGCCCCCGACCCCCACATTGTGGCCCATCCTATCACCGGGGATAATGATTTTCACCAAAAAGAAGATACACTGCAAGTTCCAGAGAATGCCTCCATAAAAGTTGCAGCTTTTTTTTTTGGCGAAATTGATTTAGAGACAATTTAAAAAAAAATATAACTCATTAACAGCAATTCTTTATTATCT
>WFKH01011926.1:18750737-18762288 GCA_016163765.1 Magallana hongkongensis
TTTTTTCCGACTCTTTAAAATGAATAAAATGTTATCCACTAATAATAGCTTACGTTTGGCCTCTTCTCTCACTATAGGCTATATCACTCCTGCGAATGTTAAATCACTTAAACTCAGATCCTGTCGTTTAAACGGATGTACAATTAAAACTGAATTATCGTCTTTTTAACTATATCACAAGTACAGAACCACTTTCACGGCGCCAGCGATGCCAACAGTTTAGCAAAACGCAGTGAAATTGTTATCACGTATAATGATTGCAAATAGTGTTATTAAACAAATAAAACAGTTGACATGTGAAATGGTTCCTTATACATAAAAAGAACACGTACAACTGTGCAAACAAAATAACACACCAAAGCGTGTATTGTAGTTTTGAAACAACTGATCTTTTTAATATACTATTCAGAATTTAATGTCTTCATATCCATCAAATTTAAAAACATTTTCGTGTTTTGTATTTTCTAAAAATTCCTTTTGTTTACTTTATATTCGTGATGTTTAGATCTGCATTAACATTAACTTAGAAACTATTTAAGTAAACGTAGCGCACGTTAATCCAATTTAACATTAAATTTTCTATAATCGGTTTTTATTTAATCATATTACCGAAAGCAGTTAATTAATATTTTTCATTGAGTTTGGATTATGAATTAGTATCTTCTGTCTAAACATTGCTTATGCGTCTTTTTAAATTCCAAATGTTAAAATCTCTTCTGTAATTTATGTTTCATATATATGTTTATTGTTTTAATAAAAAATATATATGAAAAAAGTTCATGTAACTATGTTTTGATTTGGATCGATGAAAAAACGGGGAAATCATTTTCTGCGAAATTTCAAATTGTGAAAAAAATTATGACAGATTATCTTAACAAAAGTGTCTATAATATCAAGTTGATATCTTTCCTGTTAAAATGGAGATGTTAATGTGGTGGTTATATTAAATATTATTTTCTGCAAAAAAAAATTACTGAGGACATTTTTACTGCGAAATTACGTACAGTAAGGCAAGTCATTAATAATTCTGCCTGTAAGAAAGGGAATTTTTTTCTTAGCAAAGTTTATGGATTTTTTGTAGTTTTGTAAACCTCGAATAAATCTGTTTTTATAACTATGTGTACAATGCAAGGACATCCCTGAGCCTAATGTGTATATTTCTCAACTCTTGGGTAACCATAGTGTAATGATTTTAAACTTTATTCTTCCGTAATTGGTGGCCAAAAAAATATTAATAGGTAATGAGGTGAAAACAGAAAGTATGGTTTTCTGTTATTGATCATTATCCTTAGAAACGACCCCATTTTCCTACTTCTACCTCGGGTAGCACATTTCATTAACTAATTTATTCATTTAGTTCATGGGCTGTTTTCTCATAAACACCAATTTGATGTATTTTTTTTTTTACGTATTTTTAAGCAATTTAAAATTTTGTATGTATTATACCTAAATAATACATATATAATTAAAACGAACACATCTTTGCACAAACATAACCCATATCATATTTTTATATTTTATGGCAAAAGATCCAAAACAAATAAATACTTTTACATACATTTAATCGTTAACATGATACAATTGAACATAAAATTGTCACATATTTAGGCTCAGGTTTAATTACAGTGATTCAGTTAGCTAAATCATACAATAAAAAATTTCATTGGTTGAATGATTCGACAATGGAACTGGCAATCGTGTCAATAAATCTTTGTATGTTTTTTTTCCATCTATTGAATATGCCTTTTTAGTATCACGCAATACTAAAAATATATATTCGTCTGACATTAGGGATGATGTTTACTTAAAATGAAAAAAAATATTCACTGATGATAATGAACAACCATCTATCGTATGTTATAGATCTTTAATTGTAGTGTTACTTTCAAAAAAGTAGGTCAATGACCTACTTTTTGAATTAGTGGACTTTGAATATTTTTTGAAAATTGAGAAAAACACCTCTAAATTTTACTTTATAATTGTTATTTTTTTTTTATTGTGAAAATAATGCATATAACTCAACTCTTCAAAAAATGAAAAAAAAAACAAAACAAAACACTTTTTGAATGGCAGTGTAGCTAAATAGGTACAAAACATTAGGTTTTCAGTCATATTTTGTTAAATATTCCAGTCGGAATTTTTTTTTATCAGTTTTCAAATCTCTACCCATTTTTGATTCCATTTAACCAAAAACTGAATGATGATAACACTAAAACATTTATAATTCTAAATTACTATTGACCTACTGACCTTATTCTGCTGACATAAAATTTACATGAGGTCAATGATCAAAATTTTGAGATATGGTATCATTTATTGTTTTTAAGCATTTATCATTATTTCTGGCATTTCGTGCCACATGACTATCTTAAAGAATAATTAAGATGGAACCAACAAAAAACATGCAGAGTTATATTGACTAACAAATACAATTTTATCTTTAATTATAGTGCCCAAAATATGCTTTAGTGAAAAACAAAATCCGAAAAATTTACTCCGAATTTCCTCTGTTTTGCTATAAGTTGTTTTTTTTTTGTTTGAGGCTAATTCCATAATAAAGTAAAAATATTGAATATAAGATGTCAATATTAATTCATGTTTTTTTATTTATTTTTGTTTTTTTTTGTTTTTAGAATAAATTTTACTTATGACATTGAATTTTATAACAATCTGAATTTGACAACTCAAACCCTGAATAAACATCGTCCTTAAACCCTTTTTATGAAAGATAAGGAAGGAGAACTTGATGATGTATGTAGCTCACTTGAGCTGAAAACTCAAGTGACCTTTTCTGATCACTTTTTGTCCGGAGTTCGACTGTCTATCTGTCTGTCCGTCTGTCTGCCTGTCTGTCCGTCCCTCCGTCTATAAACATTTTACATTTTTGACTTCTTCTCCAGAAACACCTGGCCGATTTCAACCAGACTTTGCTCAAAGCATTATTATGTGTAGGAGATAAAAGTTTGTTAAAATAAAGGGCAACGCCCTCTTTCAAGGGGAGATAATTAGGAATTATTGAAAATTTGTTGGTATTCTTCAAAAATCTTCTCAAAAACCATTTCGCCGAAGAAGCTGAAACTTGTGGGGAAGCATTATCACTTGGTGTAGATTCAAGATTTTAAAATCATGATTCCCGGGGGTAGGGTTGGGTCACAATGGGGGGTTGAAATTTTACATAGGAATATATTGAGAAAAGATTTTAAAATCTTCTTCAAAACCATTTGGCCTGAAAATCTGAAAGTTATATGTGGAATCATCATCAGGTGGTGTAGATTTAAGTTTGTTCAAATCATGATCCCCGGGGGTAGGGTGGGGCCACAACAGTGGGATCGAATTTATACAGGAATATATAAAGAAAGAACTCTGAAAATCTTCTTCTCTTAAACCATTTGGCCAGAAAAGCTGTTACTTGTGTGGAAGCTTCTTTAGGTAGGGTAGATTCAAGTTTGACCAAATCATGATCCCCTTGGTTAGATTGGGGCCAGAACCGGGGAGGGGGGGGGGGGGGGGGGGGGTCGAATTTTTACATTGGAATATATAGAGAAAAATCTTTGAAAAACTTCTACTTCAAAACCAATCAGACAATAAAGTAAAAGCAACCTTATATAGTGTAGATTCAAGTTTGTTAATATCATATCATCATATCAACATCGGGAAGGTTGGGTCCACATGGGGGCGGTCAAATTTTAAATTAGAATATATAGAGAAAAGTCTTCTTATCCAACCAATCAACCAGAAAATCTGTAACGAACGTGAAAGCAATCTTAGATAGTGTAGATTCAAGGTTTTTTTTTAAATCACGATCTTTGTGGGTTTGGTGAAGCCACATAATGGGAGGTGTCAAATTTTTACATAAGTATATATAGAGAACCTTTTTTGAAAAACTTAATAAATATTTGCCTAGAAAAGCTGTTACCTTAATGAAAGCAACAACAGATAGTGTAGATTTAAGTTTGTCAAAATCATGTTCTTCGGGAGTAGGATGGGGCCACTTTAGGGGGGAAATAGGAAAAAAATTATATTATTTTCAAAAACTGAAATGTAATGATAAATGGTATTACACGTACTTATATATATGCAAGCATCTTGACATATTGTTGATTTTTAATTGTTTAGACTGTGGCCCCTGAAAAATTCTTGGGTTCAAAGTTTGATGTAGGTTTATATGTCTAAGATCTTCTTGAGAATTGCAATGCTCAATATGTGATATGACTATGATTTTACCCTGTTACAAAAGAAGCTTAATATTTAACATGAGAACATCCGGAGAAAAATTTGAAAATCTTTTATAGAGGATCTATTTTACTACATTTTCCAGATATTTTGTATGTAACTCCATAAAGCTGATTTTATAATGACTATTATTGATAAGGTGAGTGATGTGGCCCATGGGCCTCTTGTTTTCCGGCCCAATAGTTTTTGAGAAAACGATTTTTTTAAATGCCAACAAAGATTTTATCCGTCTAAATTATCTCCCCTTGAATAAGGGTGTTGCCCTTCATTTTAATACACTGACAAATTGTCAAGATATATTTTGCTTTGATACTATAAAGCTGATCTGATCAGAGTTATGGCTATTGTTGCTCAGGTGAGCAATGTGGTCCATGGGCCTCTTGTTTAATAACCTCTGCTGTCCTATAAACTTAACACATTTTCAACCTAAAAACTATTTTGAGAGAGAGATAGAGAGAAAGAGAGAGAGAGAGAGAGAGAGAGAGAGAGAGAGAGAGAGAACAAGCATGTTATTTATTATCCCCAAATACGACGATATGACTTATCAAAGGAGTGTTCATTAGAAAAAAAAATTAATTTCATTAATCACCTGCGCCGATTGATATGTATCATTAGGGTTCATCAATTTGTAGTGTCAGAATACGCACGTCACGTACGTTAATCAAGAACATCGACGTCACAAAATTGGAAATAAATTGTGCTGAATGTCGCTGCCAAGTATAAAACATTTTTCTAAAAAATACTCCCGGCCAAAGTATTTTTCGTTGATTTAAAAAATACGGTGTCCCGGTAAAATTTTAGCTTCGGGACACCTTAACTTTGCTGCAAAATTCTAAATAGAGGTCAAAGCAGAAAATAAACTGTGCAAAATAAAAATGTAGGCGGGGCCTTTAGGCTATGCGACGTTCGATGACACAGTTGCTTAGTTAAAAAAGAAAAAAATCGGAATCCGTTCGTGAAAATATATATAGTGTATTATCAGGTATGCATATTTTCATCAAAGCTTTTTTTGTTTCCATTGCAAACCTTACTCTTGTTCATTCAGAACCAGATAACAATGTTCAACACTGACGCAATGTACCACAATTTCTTTTTTTCGATTAAATTATTATTGCCATTAGTTGAAACTTTCGTTTTATTACCCAACTCTGGGTTAAAACTCAGAAAATCCTTACTGCGTTAAAAACACTATTACTAAACTATGATGATTTAAAATGTGAATCTACAAAAAATATTTTCGTTATATTTGTTTTATCAAAGTAAACAGTATTCTAGAACTTTTAACACGTTGATACATCATAGGTAACACTATGAAAAAACATCTAGTTGCTTAATAGTTTTGGATAAATGTCATTTAGCGTATACGCTAACCGCTTAAATAGTACATTTTTAATTACAACTATAGCTATCAAAGCATTTTTGCCCATAAGATTGCTGTACTGAATAGTATTTTCTTATCATTATTACAAAAAATCTTTATTTTTTGTATTATCGTTGACAGTTCTGCCGAACATCGCTTTAGGTAAACCTGCCGAACAGTCAACAACGTTACTTGTTTATAACGCCACGTATGCTGTGGATGGCAATAGAGGAACAAATGTTGGTGTAGACAAGTGTGCACATACAGGTGATGGCGACACAAATCCTTGGTGGAGGGTGGATCTGCAGGCTGAGTATAAAATATCATCGGTCAGAATACTTAACAGAGGAATGGACGAATTCAGAACAGGTAAGCGTATCAAAGAACATTACAAAATCGAAATATAGGAAATGGAGAAAATACTGGTGTTTTAATTTTCCTTTTTAGGTCTATAGCTTCAATTAAAAAAGTGAAATTAAAACAAAAAACCCCCTGTTGATTAACTATTTTGTATTCGCGGGTATGTAAAGGCTTCCCAATAGCACATTTTCGGGTTGCTGCTGGAACACCGTTTTTATTCTAGTCTTATACATCGGGGTCACGTGACTTCGCGATTTTGTTAGCCATTGACACTTCCGGTGATGGCTGAAACTGGTGAAGGAGGAAAAGCGCGGTATTTTTGTGCAGCCGAGGGGTGTCATGAAGACACGTTAAAGAAAGGAAGGTTTGGATACATGCACGATATTGAATTTTTCCCTTTTCCAACACAAAAGAAGGACCCAAAAGGCAGGCGAACATGGATTAATTTGTTACGACGAAAAGATTATGATCCGCCCAGACACCACCGGGTACGATATATTTGTAAAATCTCAAAATTGCATAGACTTACATTTTATCTTTTAAGCGTTAACGTTACGTAATATTTTTTAATTTATAACTTTACTATTTAAATGTAGGTGTGTTCCCGTCATTTTGAGGATGGTAGGCCTACAACTGAAAATCCATACCCTACGTTGTTTTCTTACAACAATTACAAAGAACCCCTAAATAGCAGAAGTGAGGCAGCAATCAACAAACGAGCATGTATAATACATGACCAACAAGACGCTGATGAAAGCCAGAGTGAGACAGACTTCGGAGCCAGTAATGTACGTTTTGTAATGGTGTTTTTAATAAACACTTTGAACAAAAAGTTGGTTAGAATACACCTTGTGAAATTCTTGTATTTGCCTGTGCAAGAGGTGTAATTAATTATTAATGTTTCTATGTGCCTGTGCAAGAGGTGTCATTAATTTTTAATGTTTAATCAATTCAGAGAATATATACTTATTATTTTTTACATCAAGTGTTGTCTTGTTAATTAGATAAATCATTCACATGTCATGTATGCTTGTAAAAACCATTTAATAATTTCTTTATATATTAATTTTTTAAACAGAGATGTGAATTGTTAGTTAACATGAATTCAAAAAACCATGGAAACCCCCTTGTAGTGTCAAAGGAGATTGTTACTACTGCTGAGTCGGAGATCACAGGTTTATTCTTTCATTCATATGTAACTGTAACATAACTGCCAAATAAATAAATATATGTAATATTGCTGTAATTTTGAATATCTTGCAATTACAGCTGTCTGCAGAAAGTATGACACAAAAAAGAAAATATATTTATATAGTTACAAGTTGTTGAACAGTGGGTTAATTTTACAGTTGCATCTGTTTTAGGTGTGTCACAGTGCCCACCTGATCATACATATGCATTGACATCCTCTTCACATGACAACATAACTCCTCTAGAGACTGTGGAAATAGGAATACAGACAGACGTTTGGATGGTTGAAATGACTGAACTACTCAACATCAAGGAGAAATCACAGAACCCTGATGCAGTTTTAAGGGAGATATTTACAAACAAAGTTACAGCAAATGACAAAGTGTGAAGAAATATACAGGTCTGCCATCAAAGTCAATCCTAGATGGTTTATATGGTGAAGAGGTATAGCGCACTTAATATACGATTTGGCCTAAAATATAGCACTTTTGCAAACATCAGACATTTTCAATATTATACAATATTTAGTTTAAATATATTCAAAGAAACGCAAATTACACAATTACCATGCTCTAAGAGTCTTAACTATCTTATACGACATCATTAAAATATGAAGGTTTTGATAGGGATATATAGGAAAGTAGTTAGTATACGATAAAAAATTGGATATTTGACTATTTGAACCACTCTAAACCAAAGAAATCCGATTAAAATTATGTTCTACAAGGTATTGAAGTACACGTTTACATTGAATTAGTTTTGGTTTAACGTAGTCTTCGTACTGAAAATTAGACAAATATTTCAATTAGTGTCTTTTTCTAATACAATCATATATATAGCCATGTATATTGAAAATGCATCTTCTGAAAATGTTAGATGCGTGACCTAGTGGTAACGCGGAGGTCTTTTTGATTTTGGGTCGCTGGATCGAATCCACCAAGTAGTAAATATTTTTTTTCACTTAAATTGAAACATGAAAAGAATAGAGAGATTAAGTTACATATTCTGGGTTTTTTTAAAAAATTATCTTGTTTAATTCAGTCTGAGTATTAGCACACCCAATATAAACAGATCTCTTCATTAACAATATACATGTACTCTATTTACACTTAGATCCATTGTATTTTGCTTGAAGTTATCACGGTTCAGAATATCAACTACTATTACTCACAGAGTTTCCCGAGATTATGACAAATCAGTTGTTACAGACACCATTATAAAATCAGTACAGTGTATCTAGGTTTCGAAAATCATATTGCGACAGCTAGCTAGGTACCTGAAGCTATTTTTAGTAACAGGTACTTTTCGTCCAAATACAGGTGTAGGCGAAATAATGGGAAAAGGCGCTATACCTCTTTGTTTTATCATAGCGTTATAACTTCACAAAGTTTCAAGTAATTTGAACTTTTTAATTATTCACCTGTAGAGTTATAATGCAAATTATTGTTAAATTTCATGTTAAATATTGCTGCAATTTATGTTACATTTACACATGTAATACATTATATGCATACTACATGTATTTAAGTCCCTGGCATTGGTTGACTCTCATGAGAAATTTATTGATTTCAATTCAAACAGTTTGAGTCTTATTTTATTGATAAATATTTGTACATGTAGTTACATCTCACTACAATGCAATTCTGCATTGATGTATTTAGTGGTATATTTAAGCATTGAATGCTTATTTTTGGATGTCGTCGGTCCTATAACACACCAAGGCTGTGCAGACAAAATATCATACTGCGCATTGTAACGTTAAATTTTCTTACATTTTCTTCAAATGATTTGTAGATGTCTTGGACAGCGCCTCCCCATGTCTAAAGTACTGGGGTCGTATGCATAAAAATTCTTACGTCCTTAAGCATACTCTTAAGTACAGAATTTGTACTTAGCAGATTGAAATTTGACTTAGCATATTGCTTAGTATGTTGCATAAAACTTTTCAACTCTTAAGCATATACTTAGCATATGCTTAAATCTAACCATTGGTCTTGCCCGTCTTAAGTATTTAAGCATGTTGCTTAAGTGTATGATAGCAAGAAGGCTGTATAACAAATCTTGAATAAATTAGAAAGTCAATGGTGCTAAACACTTTGTATGTACCTGTTAACTGTGCAGACAGTTTAGAAATGTTTTATAAGGTCTTTGTATCTCGAAATAGTTTTTAAAAAGGTAATGTTTTCTATCGTCATTTTTAACGTCATAAAATGGCGTCACCTTATTGTTATGTCATATGTATTTCGGAAGTGTGTGCATGAAAGTCTTTTTTTTATCAAGTCAATTTTAAATGCATCATTATTTCATACATATATCATATCAAAATTACCATTTTATAGGGTATGAGATACATCTCAAAACAGTGTTTTATCTTAATTATTTTTTTATTATTTTACCTATTTGAAAGCTATTTTTAAATTATTTATTCTCTGATAAATTAAATTGTAACAAGTTTTTTTTTTCATACCCCCCCACCCCTCCCCGCCGCCAAAAAAAAATGAATTTGACAATAAGGTTATTTGTAGATTATAATTTAAATTATATCGCCCTACACTAGGTTACTTGATCCAATTGAATAGCATGTTGAATTGGCGATATATAACAGGAATAGTAAACAAGGCAGTAATATTTCCGATCATTCTTTTTTTTTCCTTTTTAAAGATAATTTATGATGTGTTTACAAAAGAAAACTTACCGAAAGTGTTATTTAAACAATAAAATGCTTTCATTTTCATATAGAAACTGACAGGACTGAAATCTACACGCCACGTTTATCGATTGGTCGAAAACTACAGCGACCTAAGAAAAATCACGGACTGCACGAAATAATGATGATGATTTCAGTCTCCAATTCACATAGGAGACGAGTTATGTAATTTTTTTTCTGCAATGATCGCTACCTTCATAACCGCATGAATCTTCAAAGAAAGCGTTTTATTGTTTAGATTTACATCTTTCTTTTAAAATATTAATAAATTTATTGTAAAATGTAAGTTAAATCAACTAAATTACTGTTAATGTACATCAGTACGTTAGCTAAAAGACACAGCCAAATCGTCTCCTATGTGAATTGGAGTCTGAAATCATCATGATTATTTCGTGCAGTCCGTGATTTTTCTTAGGTCGCTGTAGTTTTCGACCGATCGATAAACGTGTCGTGTAGATTTCAGTCCTGTCAGTTTCTATAGAGCTATGAATTAACAATAAGTTTCCGTAAGAAATAGATGGAGTCATACTCGGTAGATGTAAATATAATAATGGGAGATGTTATCTCGTTAAGTAAAGAAGTTTCTGTCATTCACAATTTCTTCATACTTTTAAAAAAAAATCATCCATGTACATTGGAATAGCTTCGACACACACACACACACCCACACACCCACACACACACTCTCTCTCTCTCTCTGCCTCTCTCTCTCTCTCTCTCTCTCTCTCTCTCTCTGTATATTTTGTCTACAGGTCCACATGCCATTAGATTAAACGATGATACCTACCGGAACTGTATACGTACTGGTGAGCGGTACTGACTGTATTATTGCAGATTTTTAATTAAACGCGGGGAATTAATATCCGCGTAAAATTGCAACAAGCACGTCTCTTTTAAAATCTCGCCCGTTTTACGGACAGATGTAAATTAAATGAAACTACGATAAAAAAATTCCACAAGAAATACTTAAATAAAATAAGGAATCTACAGTAATTATTAATGATTTTAATGTAGTTTTGTGAAAATAAAATATGTTAAGATGTGAGAACCTTTAGACTTTTATACACACATATCATGTATCCATTTTAATAAAACATTCTTTTTCTTTTTTAAAACCATAATCAATCAATATTTACATGAAAGTGAAAGCAGAAGTGACTTTGTTGATTTAGCAACGATGTACTTAAGTAGATTGCGATATGCTTAGCTAAGAATTACTAAGCATGTTGCTTAGAATGTTTATGCAATGGAAATTAAGCATCTTGCTTAGTTAAGAATATTCTTTAGAAAGTTAAGCATAAACTTAAGAAAATTCTTAGAATGTTAATGCATACGACTCCTGGAGTGGTCAAAGCAGTGCTCAGGAATCCAACTATCAGCAGAACCAAAAGATAAAGAAGACAGGACCTTATAGAAAGCTCTCGAAATATGAAGAATTTATTATGACATTGATCTGTCTCCGTCTTGCTGTATTTACCTTTTTTAGCAGATATATTTGGGGTTTCTAATGCACGTGTTTCCCAAATTTTTACAACATGGGTCAATTTGATGTACAACGTTTTTACACCATTGTTAGTTTGGCCATCTACACCAGTCATTAAGAAGTTTTTACCAAAGTCTTCCAAACGTTCATATCCCAATACTGTTTGTATAATTGATTGCACAGAGTTTTTTATACAGAAACCCAGATCTCCTCATGC
>WFKH01011926.1:18771642-18783878 GCA_016163765.1 Magallana hongkongensis
TCTGTCCCATAATATTGCAAAAAGGGTGCATTATTTGTACAGATATGCACCATCATTTTTTGATAATTATGACCCAAAAAAAAAAATAAATAAATAAAATAAAACGAAATTGTGACCACGATTATTTTTGGTCGGGATCGGCCTTAGGTAATGTTTATCAATTCAACGTGGATTTCGGATAGTGTTCGCACTAAAAATCAGGTTTGCTGTCACACGGACAGCTTTCCTCTTGTTCAAAATTATTAGGCAAGAAAAGCTGAAACTTGCGTGGAAGCATCCTCAGGTGATAGTGTAGATTATTCAGGTTGGGGCCACAACTAATTTTTACATAGGAATATATTGAGAATTTTTAAAAATACATCTTCTTGTTCATGACCAATTGGCAAAAAAAGCTGTAACTTATGTAGAAGCCTTCTAAGGAAGTGCAGATTTAAGTTTGTTCATACGATTTGGGGGGTAGGGTGGGTCCACAAAGGGGGTCGGATTTTACATAGTAATATATATAGCGAAAACCTATAAAAATCAACCTTTCAAAAATCAAACGATCAGAAAAACACTAACTTGTGTAGAAGCATCCTGGGTAGGTAAGATTCAAAGTTGTTCAAATCATGATCCTCAGATGTAGAATTGGCCACATTGAGGTGGTCGATTTTTTTTTATATACATGTATATAGTGACAAATCTTTAAAAATCCTTTTCTAAAAACAATTTGCACAGGGAAGCTGTAATTTTAGTAATAGCAACCTCAGATAGTGTAGATTTAATTTTGATCAAAAACATGATCTTTGGGGGTAGTGCTAGGCCACTTTTGGGGAACAATTTTATAGAAGAAAAAATTAAATTATTCTCAAAAACTCAAATGTTATAATATAAGTTATTACTTATTTGCAAGTATTTTGACATATTGTTAATTCTCAAACGTTTAGAATGCGGTTAAAATTAGTTTAAGATCTTTCAGGGAACTGCAATGCTCAATATGTGATAAGACTATAAAACTGTCTTGTTACATAAAAGGTTAATGTTTAACATAAGAATATCAAGAGAAAATTATGAAATCCTTTTATACAGGATCTATTCTACTACACTGCCCAAATAGTTTGTATATAAGCTGATTTTATTATTGCTATTGTTGCTTAGGCAAGCGGTTGGCCACGGGTTTCTTGTTTAAATTGGTAATAATTTAATGTTTGTACAATTTATTCTCTAATTTTTAACATGAAAAGATTGTATTCGGTTTGAAATTAAGAAAAGGGTTTATGTTTAGACTTTTTCAGATTTTTTTTACATACCGTGGAAGAAACTATTGTTTTGCCAATTCGTTTTTTTTTTACCAATGTTAGCGACTTTATTAACAGCAAACATCCTTTTTCCGTTTTTTTTTTAATTTTTAATCCAGTTTGCTGAATTTTATATGTTTGGAAAGGAAATATGAAGAGTAGGGACCTTCTACCTGTAATCAAATCGAATGATGTACTGGTAATGGTACTGTATCTTTGGCTGTCCCCTCCCCGTTCTCAAAGGCAGTAAATCATATTCACTAGTGTTTATCATCATACCATCAACTAATTTAAAATCAAATCCCTGAATGTGTGAAGTATATACATATTTTTCCAAATGCGTTAAGTGTCTTGATGATAAAAAAAAATGTTGATGTATCTTCATAACGCCCTTTGATTTTTTTTTTTATCAAAGTGCGTTGAATTTAACGCATTAAAAAAAAATCAAAATGAGTTTTTAACGCACTTTGATATTTTTTTCAAAGTGCGGAACATTTTTCAAAGTGCGTAACATTTTTCAAAGTGCACTGCCACAAACGTTGAAGGTACGTAGAATATAGTGTGTAGATGTGCATATTACCAGAAAATTCCAATTTCATTATTTGAAATGAATATCTGCCCCTTTGAATTTAGAATATTGTATATTGCAGGAAATGTTCATCTTGTAAATCTTTGCGAGTTATGCCTTGTTTAATGAATTATATTGTGTATTTAATACGTATCCTACCATTCACTGTGTGTAGCATCGATAGGAGAGGGCATTAGGTATGTAAGCTTGCTCACTTTCTTTTCACGAAACGTGCTATATGTACTACACCTTCAAACCAGACCGTATCGTTCCGGCAAGAAACAAACCGTACCATGCAAGAAACGTAATGTTCCGTTAACAAAACGAAGTGTACGTGCAAAAGCGTTCAGTTTTAAGTCATTCAAGCAATGCCCCAAAGAAGCGTACCGTACCGTGCAACTTCCATATATGGCTGTTGTTTGATAAATAAGGACGGGGATTATCCCAGACCAGATAAGTTTAATCAAAAGCATGATTTTTCCAAATTGAAACTGAATTAAATTATGTATACTATAATTCTACCGTGTTAGTTATTTCATCAAATAGTTAAGTCTTTCCCATTTTATATACTTTTATCAATCTTTCGGTAAACTATAAGATGTTTCCAGCCGGTTGTAAAAACTTTAACGATGTTTAATGATAATACTTTTTTGATTGTACTTATAAAATGTTGAACATTGTGTACTATATGGACTTTAAATATCACGAGAGAGAGAGAGAGAGAGAGAGAGAGAGAGAGAGGAGAGAGAGAGAGATGCTAATTAAATTATATTAATAAAACTGAACCTATTTATTTCGCTTTGTATGAACTTTTGTCGGTCTTTTGATTGGGATTTTATTTTAGGACTCCACGGCTACGCCTGTAAATCAATGAAATTGTAACAAATCACGTTATTTGCCGCGTGCTGCTTAACGGTTTAAATATTACTTTGTATGCCCTGTCAGAAAATTCTTAATAAAAAAAATCGTGGCCGCTTCGAATTAAGTTGGGTTTATCTCTTACTTTCTTAATTGGTTTATAAGTATTAATGCATAAAAAAAGCTTTTTAAGGATTTTTCTATATCTTCTTATGTAAAACTTCATCCCCCAATTTTAGTCCCATCTTGACCCTGGGACCATGTTTTTAACAAACTTGAATTTACACTACCTGAGGATGCTTCCACACAAGTTTAAGCTTTTCAGGCCAAATGGTTTTTGAGAAGAAGACTTTTAAAGATTTTCGCTACAGTCAGTTCAAGCATATCTTTTACAACATACACCATAGCATAGCATAGCATAGAAATCTCATAGCATAGCATTGAAATCTCATAGCATAGCATTGGAATCTCATACCATAGCATACAATCTCATAGAATCTCATTCGTCATATCATACCATAGCATACCATAGCATAGCATACAACATGATTTTAACTCGGTTTTGAATGTTTTTATTTGGAAGAATAAATGCTCACATTGCAGATTAGTGGTTAACTTTGGTTATTTATCATTTTACTTCCAAATGTGTGGAACTCTTCTGTGTATGGAGGCGTTTTTGTTCAAATCTCATAGCATACCATAGCATAGAATAGCATACCATATCATTAAGCCCTCCATTTCAATTTCTCATAGCATAGCATACAAATCTCATAGCATTGCATTAAAATCTCGTAGCATATCATTAAAATCGCATACCATAGCATAGCATTAAATTGTAAAAGATATGCATGAAATGACTGTATATATTCCTATGTAAAAACTTCATCTCCCCATTGTGGCCCCACCCTACCTCCGGGGACCATGATTTGAACAGAAATCTAGACTACCTGAGAATGCTTCCACATTAGTTTGAGTTTTTCTTGCCAAATAATTTTTGAGAAGATTTTTGAGAAATAGCTACAAATTTTCAATAATTATAAATTATCTCCCCCTTAAAGAGGGCGTGGCCCTTCATTTGAACAAACTTGAATCCACTTTACCAAATGATGCTTTGTGCCAAGTTTGGTTGAAAACAACAACGACAGACAACAGACAAATCTTGATCAGAAAAGCTCACTTGAGCTTTCGGCTCAGGTGAGCTAAAAACAAGTCATGACTAAATCTAGAACAAGACATAATTTAAATCAATACAAACATAAATCACATTATATCTTATATATTTCCACTAGACTACAAAGTAGCATATTTTTACAGAATTCATGTTTGAAAAACATTACACTTGCAAAATAAAGATTTCACATTTTTGTCAAAAATTTAAAAAAACCAAAATATCTATTATTTTCAAAATTTATCCACTTATTTAAAAAAATTAATTGTTTTGGTATGACTTTTTTCTTTTACGTATCAAAATTGATCTTAGAAGGATACAATAAACACAAAAACACACAGGTCATCATTCATTTTATTGATTTAGGATGTCAGATACACACAGCCCCCAAAATGTGAAAGACCATTTTATGATTACTTTCCTTATAACGGATTTCAATTTAAATTAATGTGCCAAAATCAATTGATATAAAAAATCAAATGAGAGACGGTTTAATATTTATTTAGAGATATACGTATATCACAGTTAGAACCAGATATTGCTGATTCAGGAAAAACTAGCACATAGTCAAATGAGTTTCCAATTGTAGTTTTAGGACAAGATCTTTTTGAGATCAAATATCAAATACATGTATCTAGAGTATGTATATTTAAAATGAGTAATATTTTTGTAAGTCATTGCACACATTTACAAAATGGCATATCAAAAAAGATATACACGGTCAGTAAAGATTGATATTCTGTTTTAAGCATCATTTACATGTTATTGAATATGAAATACATTGACATTAGTCATCATTCACAGTGATTCAAATGTTCAACCAATCTGTTAATTATAATTGCTGACTTATATAGTCTATGCTGCTTTAAACCAGGTAATTCTAGTCACTACGGATGCTTCAAGATTACATGTAATGGAAGATTGTGGTGTTAATTATATGTTAAAATATATTATTCTCACGGCACACTTTACCAGCTTGAACAATAGCAGATGTTCTCACTGAGTTAACATCTCAGACCTTTGAAGTTTTATAAGTAACATATTCATTATACCCAACTGTTCATATCAAATCTGCTCTCTACTGTTAGAATTCGTGCAAATCCAATTTTATATTACCAACAAAATCAGATATATCAAGAGGTTGTGAGCAATTAAGGTAGTCCATCATAACTGAGGTGAATTTAACAATTGGGATTGATCTAAACCTCAGCTATGTTAAGGGCGTCCATTAAAAAATAGCGGTATTTATCACATAAAATATTAGCCTTTGAATAATCTTGATATTATATTCCAAAAAATTGTTACACAAAGTAATTTTTTATCAATATACATATTAGATAATTCGCTATTGCATGAGCAATTTTTGAGTCTCTTGGGAATACCCTGTCACGTGATACTGCTAAAAATAGATGAACCAGGAATAATACGAAAAAATGCACAGTGCAAGGGTTTAACATTAACAAATATAATTATTTCTGTTTCTAACTTGTAAAATGAACATCTAAAATTTCGAAAACACTGTGAATTTCAGTAAAATAATGTTAGAATTTTGTCTTGTTTACACCAGTCATCATTACCAAATTGTTGAAATTGGAAAAATTAATTCATCTGTTGCCCTCACCAATAACTATTGATATAAGGGTGGTGGGGGGGGGGGGGGGCGGTTTAAGTGTAAGTTTGTAATTTACACATTTATGTTTTATAATGGTTTATGTTTCTCTGCTGCTAAATAAATAAGAAATACCTATAATATATGACCAGGGTTACTTGTAATTATAGTTAATATTTTTTGTAATAATTAAAGAAAGCAACAAAAATCAATCTTTATCTAGAATTTATTATAATAATCAATTTGACAAATACAATGTACTATATAGAGATTGCTTTTAGATCTGTAACAAACTATTGTTTTCTGATTTTCAGTATTATTCAGTCATGATGTGGAATCTATGTTAAATGACCATTTACTTTCACACTACATGTACTTCTCCTCTTGTCTTGTTGATGTACATTGTAAGGAGGCAGTGCAGTTGATAAGAAAACCAATGCCTGAAATTATGAATATTTATCAATTTCAAATTTAATTTCAATAGATATCAATGAAAGATATTATGATAGGTTACAATATAGTTATATGATTTTAAAAAACCAGACCAAATATACATGAAGTTAGTGGGTAAAAGAAATATTTATAGAGTACCTACTTTTTTATCAACACCCCAACAAAGTGTCTCCAGTGGATCATTTACTGCTTTAATAACCCTGAAATTGAATAATGTGTTATAATTAGTAAACTATTGTGCTGAAGATAATATGAAAATGGAAAATTACTTTATCATTATGCATACTAATGGCAGTTTTAATTTCATTAATATTCTAACAGGCATAATCAAATGTTTATTTTTTAAAATGTGTGGAAAATCAGTTCAACACTGTAATTTTGTTTATTCAAACATGTAATCTTCCTGATAAAAAAGGCTAAATAAAATAACACATTTCGATTTACATAAACAGCAATACAATCTTGTCTATATTCAATCCAGATTCTTACAGTAATCTTTGTAGTGCTACAGTGTTTGGACTTTCCATTGTTTACATTTTCTTTGAACACGGAGGAAATGCGAGCTAATGTTATTGCGATATAAGAGACCAGTAAAAAGCTACAATGAGCCTCAATACTCTTAATGATCAAAATTAGCGAATCACGGAACATTTCTTTTGCCTGATTGAGTCGCCAAACTGATGTTTCAACACAATATTACATGAAAAACAAATGTAAACAAGTAAACAAAATCGAAGCCGAGGAATTTCCCTTCGTTTCTGTTTCATCCTACAGTATTAGACAATATAAAACAATATCTAGGGAAAGTACAGATAAATCCTACCTTGTTCAGTTGAATCCTTTACCGATTTCCGTCTAGGCTGGTTGTAAATGGGTTAAATTCTCAGATATATCACTGAAGTCCACGTTTATTCTGACACAGCTGCAAGCGCCGATGTGACGTAGTCAACCTCGACACGTCATCAGACGACTTAGGAATTTCAAAATTTCGCAAGATATAAAGAATAGTTGAAGTTTTTATTTCAGTACATCTTTCTTCATACAATCAAACCCAATAATTAATCATATTTATTTTGGTAGATACTTGTTAATTACCGAAATACAATATCTCGTAAAATCTCATGAATAAGGGGCGGGGCATATGCAAATTTTCCTAAATCACACGTGCTAGAATTCTGAACCCTTCCTTAACATAGCTGAGACTACATCAAATACGTATTTTAAAATTATTATGAGGCTGACATAAACCAAACTCGAGAGTATGTATGTAGTCAATTAAATACACTTTTTGCACTTGAAATTTTTTTGAGAGTTGTCTTCCCTTTACAAAAAATAGAAAAAAAATCATTGTTCTCAAAATATCTACTGTTAATTATGAATTTTATTGGCATTTTCAAAGAAAAGGAAAGCTTTTGCAACTTTTTACCAAGAGATTTGTGAGAAAATTACTTGTACTAAAAAGATATATTTTAAAATGCATTTTTCCCAGAGACTTCAATGTTAAGTTCAAGATGTGATAAATCTATTATTATTCAAAATATTTTAAACTTTTAAAGATTACTCTTCATTATTAATAAACCCCTTAAAATCACCCATGATTTTAGTTATCAAACTTGCAATCTATTAGATATGAAATATGATAGTTATGGATTTACTACCATAATTTAGGCTAGTAGATTATCTGCCAATGTAATAACTCCCCAGTCTGCCTGCTTTTTCGATAAGTCGGCCTCTGCAGGTATTTCTCCTTATGCCCGATATATGTGATATTCACTTGGGAACTTTTTCCCTAAAAAAGACATAAACATAAATGTTTTAAAGACTACAAACAATGGCGAATATGTATAAAGTCAGTTTATTATGTATAAAGATCAGTAAATATCAGTAAATGTAAATAAATAAACGAATATCATCAATAAAAATATCACCTTTATTCCAACGCATATACATTGGTCTACAGATATTACAATTTAGACAAAATATATTGTCACAATTTTATGGATGTGTTTTCATCGTTCCACGTGTAGTAGTTTCAAGGGTTTCTATATACCTTCTAGTAGCTGCTATATTTGCAGAAAAAGATAGGATGCGATCACACACAAAAACATTATTATTGACTAACCGTTTACCAAAGGTTTAGGCCACATGCAGAGCGAAAACATCTAATATCAACTATGTATCGTCACAGTGATGCCCTGAGGTTGGCGATCGCCCTTTACTTCATATACTTATCAGCTTAGGCGTTGATTTTTAAAAAAAAAAATATTTCTCTTCATGTCTAGAATCGTGCGTTTCCATGTTTAACCGGTTCTTTTTCGCGCAGTGTTAAATTAAAACCGACAACGGAATATTCCGGCTTCCGGTTAAACACGAGTAGACACTTAAAGGTAGTCCTATACTCGGCACTAAATGGGCTCAAACATGGAAAAGCTAGTTTTAAATGATATATATGCATTATATTAATATATAAACATAAGAAAAATGACATGTTTTCATGCTAGTTTTTTGCTATCACCTCTCAAAAATATGTATCCCCTAGCACAAAACAATGATGAAATTTGTAAGACGTTCCTATTTTCTAAAAATAGCTACCAGTTCTGGGGAATTTATAATTGGATTAACAAAATGGAGTATTGACATTTGTTTAAACCACATCAAGTACACCAAATCAATATTCAAATATTAGAAAATAATTTAATTTGACATTTATATTCATTTTCCCTTTTAAGAGCTTCAATTTGCCTTCTAACAACTACATATACTAGGATGTAGATCTAAGCATACCTGAAATCCTTGTTAGTCTGTGTATTTTTATCTCAAGAAATGTCGTTTTTCATTTTTCTTTTTACATGTACTTAATCGGGTTTTTTTAACATCAATCATTTTTATCTCTCATTCATTGCGTACATTATTGTTCTTATTGCTTATTATTGACATTGTTTACAAAAGCTACGAAGCACAGTATCTGCGAGTATCTAAAACGCTATGTTAAAGTCGAACCAATATTGTAAAACCAGTATTGTGCCAGCAGTGCGATATTCGGACTACTTTAATGAGCAAGTCTTACTACGGATTTATGGAAATGTTTAAATACCGGGAAACGATGCTGTCATGACCGCCGTTTTAGCAATATACCCAATTAAGGTCACAAAATCGCATTTTTTTCAACTAATAAACGATACGTATAATGTTAATTTTGAATAAAAACATCAAATTTTTTCTACTCATATACTTTACGGATAATGTTAATTTTGAATAAAAACACAATAAAAAAGGAAAATTATTGCTTTGCATCTACGACTGTATATAAAAAAAAATTGCACAAAGCCATGCGCACTCGAACTGTACTCGGCCTTGTAAAGTGTTCTATTTAAAAGTCGAGTTTTTGCCCTTCAGACATGAAGAAAACCGTCACTGTGTACGTTGTTCAAGAATCATGGTACAAAAATCTCTGGGTTTTTTTTAAAATGTTTCAATACATTTGAAATATATTATCTTCAATCCCATGCATACACTGAAGACCTAACACGGGTCCATCAAACAAAAAAAAAGCTATGGACTAATTGTGTTTATCAATAGAAATTTGTTTAAACACGTATAGTTTAAAGGGGAAAAAAATGTTTTGACTATACTCAAGATGTTTCAGATAAAATAACCGATGACGTGTTCGGTTAGACCCGTGTTTACGAACATGTGCAGGAGCACATAGAATCAATATCTGAGTGAATAAAAAAACTGATTTGAAAAATTTTATTACAGTTGATCACTATAGAAATTTTAGGAGTGAAATGCAATTTTTAATTATCATGAAGATTAATATATTTCCCATGTAATGATATGTACAGTGAACCCCTAATGCCAGAGGAATGAACACTGAAGTGTTACACACATTAAAACAAAATATCGGAAAAATGAATGCCTTCAGGCTCCGCTCACTTTCATTAACAAAGCAAGCAAACCGTTCACAAAGCTGTAAGCTAATTTTAGAAAACCGTACTGTGCAAGAAGTGAAGCGTACCGTTTAACAAGCGTACCGAATCGATCCGTGCATCTGGTGTAGTAGCACGTTTCAGGGTCTGTACATATCTTAAGTGTCCATTTTTTGACTTATTTTAGATTTGTCAGACAGTCTGAGGGATGTTAACGTCACTGTAGGGCTGGAAGAATCAGATGTCAACACTCCCTGTGGTTTCTTTGCTGGTCCCGGTACGTTGGCACAGCTGGTCGTCGTCAACTGTCCGACGTTACCAAAGGGGAGATTCGTAAAGATCTCCAAGACAACGGAGCTTCTTACTCTTTGTGAAGTTGACGTGTTTGGCCTCGCCCTCTAATCAATAAAATAGTTGATGACTTAGCTGAAACGTTACCGTATATAGGTACTTGTATATTTTGCGCATCCTGCAGGATTTACTATCTATTCCTTTTTAATGTGACTTTTCCAATCGCTTTAGGTTCACCTTTTTATTACAGTTAAGACAAGTCTATCTTATACCTATACATGTACTCATTTGTTGGGTTGCATAATGATTCTATTTGATTTTTTTTTTCATTTATAATAATGCATGCATTAAGTATTACTGTGAAGTTTTTTCATGTACCTTAATATAAGAAAGAATTTTGATCAGCACATATTGGTTTTTATTCTGTTGAATTATCGTGGAATCAAAAAATAACAACTACGGTTTTATACGATAATGACCACAAATATTATTAGCAGCAAAATAATCGTGTATGTTATTTATCACTATTCTGATTATTGTTAAATCAAATGTACACCACGTAAAACTCATCAAACTAAAGAAATTGGCAAAACTAGATGTCATTTATGTAACGCCGGATATATATTAATAAAAAGGTTAAACTGCAAGGTAACCACACTCTACAAATATCCATTATCATGAACAGTTCTAGTGTTTGATCTTTATAAGAACAAAAATTGTTTGTATTAAGTAAGGAGAAAAATAAATAATATAAAATTGAATACAGCTAAATGTAAATATAAGCGGTAGGTTTTTCACGCCAAGTTACTAATCATCGAAAAGAAGGGTGATTTTTGAGCTGCACAATAAAACAGATGGTATATTTATAAACATATAATGGCGGAAACTACGTGTTTCAACTGCATCACAAATCCCATTCTGTAGAATATGGTCAATTTCCTTCACTATTTTGGCATTGGTACTATGCCAAATTGAATGCAAAACAAATACCTTTTAACAGGTCACAAGCTAAGAAACTAAGAAAGTCATCTTATATTTTTTTTTCATATTCTCCCACCGCTGAAAGTGAAAGTATGTAAATAATTAAGTAAAACGTGCATCGGTAAATTGACATCATTAAAACCTCTTTGAAAATTCTAAGAGAAAACAAAAAAGAACAAAAAAAATATGAAAACAAAAAAAAAATCAATTTTATTTTGGTCTGGCCATTTTAATGGAGCAAAGATACGCCGGATAAAATAAAACTTGTATGCCACTTTAACATCAGAGGAAAAAATACACAAACAGATAATTATATTGTATATCATTTCTGAAAGTTCTTTTTTTTTTTTAAATCTATTGAGGTTCTTTGGGAAATCGTGCGGAAAAGGGGCAAAATTTAAAACCGATGGAGCAATAGGGTGGTATTTTAGCGACCTGAAATATGTTTGGAACGAAATATCAACACACCGTATTGTGACGTTATTCCGTCGTTTGGTCTGCACGTCGTCTGCTGTTGTGAGAGAATTGCAAAAACAGAAGAGAACGAAAATATTTCTGTACCTGTTATTATTATTATCACCTTTTGCATGAATTTCATTATCTTGGTAGAGGGCTTTATTGACATCATGATCCTGCATTCTATTTATCTTTCACTACTGTTGAAATAGAGAGGAATATTTTCTAAGATTAAATACATTTATACTTATATAGCCCTATTTGCCAGGCCCTAGCGCCTGAACCCCTGACCCAGAGGCCATGAATTTCACAATTATGGTAGAAGGCTTAATTGACATCATAATCATGCATTTAGTTTTTCCATACTATATACAGAATGAAAAAAGATACTGGTTGCACTTCGTTTAAGACCTGTCCAAAATATAATAAATAAGAAGGGACAGCAAAATAAAAAGGTACTGCGACCATAGTACCTTTTCCGGGTTTTAGTTTAGATTTCTGCTGTGTAATTCATCACAGACATTATTATCAAACGAAAACTTCAGAACAATATTAATATTCTCAAAGATTTATTCACAAGTAAACGAGGTACATGCAAAACACAAAAACAAAACAATCATGTAGAAAGATTGTTTTCAGTTTCCTT
>WFKH01011926.1:18787856-18808646 GCA_016163765.1 Magallana hongkongensis
AAAAATTTCGTTATAACAAAAATATTTATTGGATAAATATTAGGATAATTATTAAATCTTAACGCATCTTTATTTGATTTTTTTTATATTCGAAATGAACTTATCCACGCAATTTGTATTTCTATATGTTTTCATTTTTGACATTTTGCCGCATGTCGAAATTATGAACAAGTGTAATTTCATTTTACTAAGTCAATCTCATACAACATTTAGTATCAAAACATAAATTTAATACTAATTAATTGAACCCTTTGTGGCACAACTTTCATTTTCCTGTGTGTTCGATCAACTGAACAACGCCACTTTTCTCCGCTATTTTGGGACAACCCTCGTGGATGTTAAAGGAGAAAAATGTATCTCAATGCACTCATATGTAACCTTTTAAAAAATGCAAAAGTTGGCGTTCCCGATTATAAACTGATGTTGTTTACTTTGTGTGAATTCGATTAACTTTTCATAATGTTACCTGTCTGTACTTTGCGTGTCACGTGACATTCATATTGGTAATCGTGTTTCATGTGACTTTATGTGCCATTAATATTAATTAATGCGAATTCATTATTGTATTTTCATTGTGTGTTATTTGTGATTTCTGATGATTTCCTAAACTGGTAAGATTTTGGCAATAAACAATGTCACGTGGTACAGTCCCTGAAACGTTCTACTTTCCCACTTGAACTGTGAATGAACGGTAAGCGCACGGTGAGCGCACTTTCAGAGAACGATAGGCGCATTCTAAACGGAATTTGGTGAGCTCTTATGAACGGTGAACAAACGCAGAGCGCAAACGCTAGCGCAAAGTGAACGGCGAATGCATGGTGAACGATAAGTGAACGTTTTGTGAACGCAAGTTGAACGATTTATTTGGAGTGCCTCGGGAGTTTTTTCTACATTGTGTTTCGTCGGTAATCAGGAAAATATAACAAATAAACTACATGTCTGTATTGTTATCAGCCTAAATATAATATTATTTGACTGAACGATAAGTGAACGCTGAATGAACGGTGAGCGCAATATAAAAGCTTTGTGAACGCACGGTGAGCGCGTTGTGAACGGTGAGCGCGAACATAGTTGAGCGGATATCGCAAGTGAACGCACGGTGAACGCACTGTGAGCGCACGATGAACGCACGGAAAATGGGAAGGTAGAACGTTTCAGGGACTGTATATAAACGAGTCTTGCCGATCTGCTGAATTTTATCATATATATTTTCTTCTACTGTACTAGCTAGGGCCAGCCCAGATTAGATTATAGCTTGAATATGCAATACTCGCCATTAATTTGGAGGACATAAAGAAATCTTATTTTATCTTATATGCGAGATGTGTACATGTAGATTACTTGTATTTTGTTTTCGTAAATTTATGAAAAAAATGCTTGCTATCTAACGGTGTACTCTGTCCCATAATATTGCAAAAAGGGTGCATTATTTGTACAGATATGCACCATCATTTTTTGATAATTATTGCCCAAAAAAAAAAAAAATAATTAAAATAAAACGAAATTGTGACCACGATTATTTTTGGTCGGGATCGGCCTTAGGTAATGTTTATCAATTCAACGTGGATTTCGGATAGTGTTCGCACTAAAAATCAGGTTTGCTGTCACACTGACAGCTTTCCTCTTGTTCAAAATTATTAGGCAAGAAAAGCTGAAACTTGCGTGGAAGCATCCTCAGGTGGTAGTGTAGATTATTCAGGTTGGGGCCACAACTAATTTTTACATAGGAATATATTGAGAATTTTAAAAAAAACATCTTCTTGTTCATGACCAATTGGCAAAAAAAGCTGTAACTTATGTAGAAGCCTTCTAAGGAAGTGCAGATTTAAGTTTGTTCATATGATTTCGGGGGTAGGGTGGGTCCACAAAGGGGGTCGGATTTTACATAGTAATATATATAGCGAAAACCTTTAAAAATCAACCTTTCAAAAATCAAACGATCAGAAAAACACTAACTTGTGTAGAAGCATCCTGGGTAGGTAAGATTCAAAGTTGTTCAAATCATGATCCTCAGGTGTAGAATGGGCCACATTGAGGGGGTCGATTTTTTTTTCTATATACATGTATATAGTGAAAAATCCTTTTCTAAAAACAATTTGCACAGGGAAGCTGTAATTTTAGTAAAAGTAACCTCAGATAGTGTAGATTTAATTTTGATCAAAAACATGATCTTTGGGGGTAGTGCTAGGCCACTTTTGGGGAACAATTTTATAGAAGAAAAAATTAAATTATTCTCAAAAACTCAAATGTTATAATATAAGTTATTATTTATTTGCAAGTATTTTGACATATTGTTAATTCTCAAACGTTTAGAATGCGGATAAAATTAGTTTAAGATCTTTTAGGGAACTGCAATGCTCAATATGTGATAAGACTATAAAACCATCTTGTTACATAAAAGGTTAATGTTTAACATAAGAATATCAAGAGAAAATTTTGAAATCCTTTTATACAGGATCTATTCTACTACACTGCCCAAATAGTTTGTATATAAGCTGATTTTATTATTGCTATTGTTGCTTAGGCAAGCGGTTGGCCACGGGTTTCTTGTTTAAATTGGTAATAATTTAATGTTTGTACAATTTATTCTCTAATTTTTAACATGAAAAGATATAATTGTATTCGGTTTGAAATTAAGAAAAGGGTTTATGTTTAGACTTTTTCAGATTTTTTTTTACATACCGTGGAAGAAACTATTGTTTTGCCAGTTCGTCATTTTTTACCAATGTTACCGACTTTACTAACAGCAAACATTACCCTTTTTCCGTTTTGTTTTATTTTTAATCCAGTTTGCTGAATTTTATATGTTTGGGAAGGAAATATGAAGAGTAGGGGACCTTCTACCTGTAATCAAATCGAATGATGTACTGGTAATGGTACTGTATCTTTGGTTGTCCCCTCCCTGTTCTCAAAGGCAGTAAATCATATTCACTAGTGTTTATCATCATACCATCAACTAATTGAAAATCAAATCCCTGAATGTGTAAAGTGTATACATATTTTTCCAAATGCGTTAAGTGTCTTGATGATAAAAAAAAAATGTTGGTGTATCTTCATAACGCCCTTTGATTTTTTTTTTATCAAAGTGCGTTGACTTAGTCCAAAATTTAACGCATTTTGAAAAAAAATCAAAATGAGTTTTTAACGCACTTTGATATTTTTTTCAAAGTGCGGAACATTTTTCAAAGTGCGTAACATTTTTCAAAGTGCACTGCCACAAACGTTGAAGGTATGTAGAACATAGAATGTAGATGTGCATATTACCAGAAAATTCCAATTTCATTATTTCAGATGAATATCTGCCCCTTTGAATTTAGAATATTGTATATTGCAGGAAATGTTCATCTTGTAAATCTTTGCGAGTTATGCCTTGTTTAATGAATTATATTGTGTATTTAATACGTATCCTACCATTCACTGTGTGTAGCATCGTAAAGACAGGGCATTAGGTATGTAAGCTTGCTCACTTTCTTTTATTTACAGACAATGAAACGTGCTATATGTACTACACCTTCAAAACGGACCGTATCGTTCCGTGCAAGAAACAAACCGTACCATGCAAGAAACGTAATGTTCCGTTAACAAAACGAAGTGTACGTGCAAAAGCGTTCAGTTTTAAGTCATTCAAGCAATGCCCCAAAGAAGCGTACCGTACCGTGCAACTTCCATATATGGCTGTTTGATAAAAAAGGACGGGGATTATCCCAAACCAGATAAGTTTAATAAAATGCATGATTTTTCCAAATTGAAACCGAATTAAATTATGTATACTATAATTCTACCGTGTTAGTTATTTCATCAAATAGTTAAATCTTTCCCATTTTATATACTTTTATCAATCTTTCGGTAAACGATAAGATTTTTCCAGCCGGTTGTAAAAACTTTAACGATGTTTAATGATAATACTTTTTTGATTTTACTTATAAAATGTTGAACATTGTGTACTAACTGGACTTTAAATATCACACTATGAGAGGAAGGAGAGGAGAGAGACACTATGAGAGAAAGGAGAGGAGAGAGAGAGAGAGAGAGAGAGAGAGATGCTAATTAAATTATATTAATAAAACTGAACTTATTTATTTCGCTTTGTATGAACTTTTGTCGGTCTTTTGATTGGGATTTTATTTTAGGACTCCACGGCTACGCCTGTCAATCAATGAAATTGTAACAAACCACGTTATGTGCCGCGTGCTGCTTAATTGTTTAAATATTACTTTGTATGCCCTGTCAGAAAATTCTTAATAAAAAAAATCGTGGCCGCTTCGAATTAAGTTGAGGCATATTCACAAAATTATTGGGTTTATCTCATAATTTCTTAATTGGTTTATAAGTATTAATGCATACAGGACCCGATTAACACAAGTAATGCATAGGTAATCATTTATTATACCTAGATAATTTGCCCGAGACACATATATCCCCCACATCTCAAACAAGAGACCCAGGGGCAACATCGCTCACTTGAGCAAAAATAGCCATAAATCTGATCAAAGAGCATTACAGTATCCAATTCAAAATATCTAGACAATTTAGTACAGGAGATTTTGCACAAAAAGTTGAAATCTTCCGATTTGTATCTACATATTTTTATGGTAAATATATTGGCCCTTATGTTGTTTTAGTATTTATGAGAAGATTTTTCTCTATATCTCCCTATGTGAAAATTTGCCCCCCACCCCCCCTGTGGCTCCACCCTATTCCCGGGGATCATAATATGAACAAACTTGAATCTACACTACCTGAGGATGCTTCCACACAATTTGCAGCTTTTCTATTTGAATGGTTTTTGTAAAAAAGCTTTTTAAGGATTTTCTCTATATATTCCTATGTAAAACTTCATCCCCCAATTTTAGCTCCATCCTAACCCTGGGACAATGTTTTTAACAAACTTGAATCTATGCTACCTGAGGATGCTTCCACACAAGTTTTAGTTTTTCTGGCCAAATTGTTTTTGAGAAGAAGACTTTTAAATTTTTTCTATATATTCCTATGTAAAACTTCATCTCCCCATTGTGGCCCCACCATACCTCCGGGGACCATGATTTGAACAAAAATCTAGACTACCTGAGAATGCTTCCACATAAGTTTGAGTTTTTCTGCCAAATGATTTTTGAGAAGATTATTGAGAAATAGCTACAAATTTTCAATAATTCTAAATTATCTCCCCCTTAAAGAGGGCGTGGCCCTTCATTTGAACAAATTTGAATCTACTTTACCAAATGATGCTTTGTGCCAAGTTTGGTTGAAAACAACAACGACAGACAACAGACAAATCTTGATCAGAAAAGCTTTCGGCTCAGGTGAGCTAAAAACGAGTCATGACTAAATCTAGAACAAAACATAATTTAAATCAATACAAACATAAATCACATTTTATCTTATATATTTTCACTAGACTACAAAGTAGCATTTTTTTTTACAGAATTCATGTTTGAAAAACATTACACTTGCAAAATAAAGAAAGATTTCACAAATCAATATTCGAATATTAGAAAAAAATTAATTTGACATTTATATTCATTTTCCCTTTAAAGAGTTTCAACTGGCCTTCTAACAACTACATATACTAGGATGTAGGTCTAAGCATACCTGCAATTCTTGTTAGTATGTGTATTTTTATCCTAAGAAATGTCGTTTTTCATTTTTCTTTTTACATGTACATAATCGGGTTTTTTTAACATCAATCATTTCTAGCTCTCATTCATTGCGTACATTATTGTTCTTATTGCTCATTATTGACATTGTTTACAAGAGCTACGAAGCACAAAATCAATTCCGAGTATCCAAAACGCTATGTTAAAGTCGAACCAATACTGTAAAACCAGATTGTGACGCAGTGCGATATTCGGACTACTCTAATGAGCGAGTCTTACTTTTTTCTACGGATTTATGGAAATTTTTAAATACCGGGAAACGATGCTGTCATGACCGCCGTTTTAGCAATATACCCGATTAAGGTCATAAAATCAAATTTTTTTTTCAACTCATAAACGATACATATTATGTTCATTTTGAATAAAAACATCACATTTTTCTCAACTCATATACTTTACGGATAATGTTAATTTTGAATAAAAACACAATAAAAAAGGAAAGTTATTGCTTTGCATCTACGACTGTATAAAAAAAATTGCACAAAGCCATGCGCACTCAAACTGTACTCGGCCTTGTAAAGTGTTCTATTTAAAAGTCGAGTTTTTGCCCTTCAGACATGAAGAAAACCGTCACTGTGTACGTTGTTCAAGAATATATGGTACACAAATTTTTCTCTCTTTTTTTTAAAGGTTTCAATACATTTGAAATATATCTTTAATCCCATGCATACAGTGAAGACCTGACATGGGTCCATCAAATGAAAAAAAGCTAAGTGTTTATTAATAGACATTTGCTTAAATAAGTATAGTTTAAGGGGAAAAAATGTTTTGACTATACCCAAGATGTTGTTTTCAGATAAAATAACAGATGACGTGTTCGGTTAGACCCGTGTTTACGAGCATGTGCAGGAGCACATAGAATCAATATCTGAGTGAATAAAAAAAAAAACTGAGTTGAATAATTTTATTACAGTTAATCACTGTCGAAATTTTAGGAGTGAAATGCAATTTTTAATTATCATGAAGGTTTATATATTTCCCATGTAATGATATGTACAATGAACCCCTAATACCGGAGGAATGAACACTGATGTGTTACACACATTCTAGTTTTTTTGGTATTTACTGTGTCTGTTGTTTTTAAAAAACAAAATATCGGAAGAGTGAATGCTTTCAGGCCCCGCTCACTTTCATTAACAAATCAAGCAAACCTTTCACAAAGCTTGAAGCTAATTTTAAAAAACCGTACCGTGCAAGAAGTGAAGCGTACCGTTTAACAAGAGTACCGAATCGATCCGTGCAACTGGTGTAGTAGCACGTTTCAGGGTCTGTACATATCTTAAGTGTCCATTTTTTGACTTATTTTAGATTTGGCATTCCGTCTGAAGGATGTTACCGTCACTGTAGGGCTGGCAGAATCAGATGTCAACACTCCCTGTGGTTTCTTTGCTGGTCCCGGTACGTTGGCACAGCTGGTCGTCATCAACTGTCCGACGTTACCACAGGGGAGATTCGTAAAGATCTCCAAGAAAACACAGTTTCTTACTCTTTGTGAAGTTGACGTGTTTGGCCTCGCCCTCTAATCATTAAAATAGTTGATGACTTAGCTGAAACGTTACCGTATATAGGTACCGCATCCTGCAAAATTTACTATCTATTCCTTTTTAATGTGACTTTTCCAATCGCTTTAGGTTTACCTTTTTATTACAATTAAGACAAGTCTACCTATACATGTACTTATTTGTTAGATTGCATAATGATTCTATTTGATATTTTTTTCATTTATAATAATGCATGCATTAAATATAACTGTGAAGCTTTTTCATGTACCTTAATATAAGAAAGAATTTTGATCAGCACATATTGGTTTTTATTCTGTTGAATTATCGTGGAATCAAAAAATAACAATTACGGTTATATACGATGATCACCACAAATATTATTAGCAGCACAATAATCGTGTATGTTATTTATTACTATTCTGATTACTGTTAAATCAAATGTACACCACGTGAAACTCATCAAACTAAAGAAATTGGCAAAACTAGATGTCGTTAATGTAACGCCGGGTATATATTAATAAAAGGATTAAACTGCAAGGTAACCACACTCTGCAATTATCCATTATCATAAATAGTTCTAGTGTTTGATCTTTATAACAAAACAACGGAAAGAAAAAGAATTGTTTGAATTAAGTATAGAGAAAAATAATTAATATAAAATTGAATACAGCTAAATGTAAATATAAGCGGTATATTAATCACGCCAAGCTACTAATCATCGAAAAGAAGGGTTATTTTTGAGCTGCACAATAAAACAGAGAGGTATTAATAAACATACAATGGCGGAAACTACGTGTTTTAACTGCATCACAAATCCCATTCTGTAGAATATGGTCAATTTCCTTCACTATTTTGGCATTGGTACTATGCCAAATTGAATGCAAAACAAAAACCTTTTAACAGGTCACAAGTTAAGAAACTAAGAAAGTCATCTTATATTTTTTTTCATATTCTCCCACCGCTGAAAGTGAAAGTATGTAAATAATTAAGTAAAATGTACATCGGTAAAGTGACATCATTAAAACCTCTTTGAAAATTCTGAGAGAAAACAAAAATAACAAAATAAAAAAATATGAAAAACAAAAAAATCTTTTATTCAGGTCTGGCCATTTTAATGGAGCAAAGATACACCGGATAAAATAAAACTTGTATGCCACTTTAACATCAGAGGAAAAAAATACACAAACAGATAATTATGTTGTATATCATTTCTGAAAGTTCTTTTTAAAAAAATCTATTGAGGTTTTTTGAGAAATCTTGCGGAAAAGGGGCAAAATATAAAACCGATGGAGCGATAGGGTGGTATTTTAGAGATCTGAATTATGTTTGGAACGAAATATCAAGACACCGTATTGTGACGTTATTCCGTCGTTTGGTCTGCACGTCTGTTGTTTGAGAGAATTGTAAAAGCAGAAGAGAACGAAAAGATTTCTGTACCTGTTGATTATTATTATCACCTTTTGCATGAATTTCATTATCTTGGCAGAGGGCTTTATTGACATCATGATACTGCATTCTATTTATCTTCCACTACTGTTGAAATAGAGAGGAATATTTTCTAAGATTCAATACATTTATACTTATATAGCCATATTTGCCCCGCCCTAGCACCTGAACCCCTGACCCAGAGGCCATGAATTTCACAATTATGATAGAAGGCTTGATGGACATCATAATCATGCATATTCCATACTATATACAGAATGAAAAAATAGATACCTGGTTGCACTTCTTTTAGACCTGTCAAAAATATAATAAATAAGATGGATTCTTTTGCAGCATCATTACTATGACCTTGTTTGATTGCCTTACACAACGATGACTCTAATCTCGAACCAAATTGAACAAAAGACTCTGGGTTTTTTTTAAATCCCTGCATTCAAGTTTCACTGCTACTGAAAAACCTTCAAGTTAGCTAAGACCTTATTTACAGTAGCTGATTCGCCAAGGGATACCAACATTGACCTTGCTTCACCCCTCAAAGAATTTCTGATAGTCTGAAGTAATAAAGCCTCGGGAATAGTATGCGAATTTTGTAAGCATTTCACTTCAAAACTCCAAACATCGTAGCTTTCTTCACTCTTGTTTGGTCCAAGACTACCAATGGAAATAGGCTATTTAGGTGTTACATGTACGTCAAAATTACTCTGCAGTAATGATGCATTCGAACCAGAAAAATCGAATGGTCCAGCATTTCCAATGATAGGAGATTTCAATTCCATAGGATCATCAAATTCTTGTTTACTAATTATATTGTATACGGGTTGCTTTAGACCTGGCTCTGTCAAAGATGTATTTGTTTTTAACAATCCTCGGCCACGCCCCTTCTTTGGCTTCGTTCCCGCTTTATAGTCAACATCTGTTGCAAACTAGTATACTGCAGCATTTAAGTAATCTAAGCTATATGATTAATATAAAATCATGCAAATAAATGATGTATGATAATTGTAATAAAAAAAATCCAGATGACTAAGAGTTTGAAGAAGTTAAACTCAGTACAAAAATTTGAGAACTAGTTAACCGATTGAAAAATCAACTCAACCTTGAAACCAAAATATCAAATGAATTTCACTTATTCTTTGCAAAATTCTTACATTCTCTAAATAATTAGTGCATACTACGCTTAAGGGTACCTCCAGTCAAAATTTTTAAAATACTCCTCTGATCAATTAAAACACAGTCTCGAAAAAAAAAACAAATTTGTAGGATTTATGGTTTAGCTGGAATTAATTAAAATTTCAAACCTCACTGAGAGTAACCTTTCACTCGGCTGTTTCCGCCGTTATCAGCTGTGTGACGTCACAAATGTGTCCAACTGCAGAGGCAGCCTCTGTTGCTTTAAAAACTAAGTATTGTCATCTGATTATCATAGTAAACAAAGACGGGTAGAAGATGTATTACGGAAGAGTGTTTAAAGACACATTTAGATGGAGTATTACATCACAAAACTTCAATTTAAGAAAGAACCACATTTGATAGAAAATAAAATGGACTGACTTTCTTAGACTCAAGGGAAAATGGTATACATGTAAATCAGTTAATTGGTTTTATTTGGACACCACTTTCTTTCTTAAATAAACAAGATTAATCTACTAAAGAGGATTCAATCAAATATTACAAACATACTTCTCTACACAAAATATTGGATATTAGAAGTCAGACTCATTTAATTATACAGGATACTTTGTGGACAGTTAGAGTAATAGAAGGGCGGAATGCGAAAATGAAATACCCTGGCTGGTGCCAAATGTTAAATCAAAAGAGACAATCATATTGTATAAAAGGTTCTTATCTAATTACTGTTATTACATTCAGTAGAACATTGGATGTAAAGAGATAGTGAGCCACAACAACCCCTATCAAGGCATGTTTTTGGGTACTTTAAGTTTTACAGTAAATTTGGAGAGAGAGAGAGAGAGAGAGAGAGAGAGAGAACTTATTGAATATACCTTTTACATGTTAATGCATCTTTCACCTCAAAGTTGCAAAATGTATAAAAGGGGTAACATTTCTCAATCTTTATTTTACGATTGCATGCGTATAATTCTCACATCATCATGGCTCAGATGTTTGAAAGGGATGACAAGAGCAATGGAAGTGTTCAGTTTCTGTAAAAGGAAAGTAGCAAATACCAAAAAGGACAGTATGCTATTCAACTTAGCTTTTACAAAGGCAAAGTTTATCTACATCTTCAAGGTAAGCAAATTCAGTAAATTGACAATAGAGTGGATTTTCATTAGAGACTTAGTACAGTCTGGCTGAAGTTTTCTACAAGTTATCTCTTTTTCATCACTTGTAGACAACAACAATGGGCGACAGATGAGTCTCCCCGATGAGATCTTAGACTGTCTCTATGAGCAGTATTACACAATACATAAAGCTGTTGAAGACGTGAAAAAAGAAAACCAAGGTCCCCCAAGTCAACAATTGGTAAGTTGCTTATCAATACCCTATTATCTCTAACTCACAACTCACGCTTTTTTCTTTTTTTTTTTTACATCTTTTTTAAGTATTTTAGATTTAATTAAGATATTTACCTTTTTTATTGTTAAAACCAATAGCTTGTGATGACTCCAAGAAAACGATCGAAACGTGTTCTGGATCTAGATGGGGATGATGAATTCTAAAGATAAAGAATAAAAACGGGGACACTTATCATTATTTACAATAGTGTGAATTTATGTGTATTCTGTAAAATAAAACTGTTTCTATTGAATGCTTTTATTAACAAATTGCAGGTTAATAGTTTTGTTACTCATTTTAGTGTATAAAGAGCACAAAAGAAATTTAATCGTAGGAAATTACAGATATTGATTTTTATAAATTCATAATACTCTATAGAAAAGTTTCATTATTAGCACATAAAACGATTTATGTATTCTCTATATAATATTGAGCTGTAATAGTTGGGAAAAATTAAGAATATGGTCGAGTGTAAAGAAATGTTAAGTCGAAAAATTGTCTTCACACATAGACATTAATGGGTTTAATGAGTTTTTATATCGTTGTCAATTTTGTTAAATTGTAGAACTGTAACAGTTGTGGGAAAGTAAAGATGTCATTGAAAGAATCACAAGACTTCGAAAATATTCTATTTCACGCCACCGACCTTTTCAACAAATCAGACTATCATTTTAACGAGTTTATGAAATTAAAAGAGCAATGTGAATGCATGCGCAATTATATAAAAAGTATAACAACAACACATTGTCTCAATGTATAGACATTTTTGGGTATACTTCAAAGTTTTTTATGTTAATGTCAATTTTGTTATATTACTTGAATTTTTGAAATGAGAAAAAAACCATCAGCGTTTAACCCCTTTGTGAAAATCAATAAAATCTTCGTTCAATATTTTAATAAGTAAGCAACGTAACGTTTATGGTTTTTAAAGAATGAATGGCTTAAAAAACTTGATTACGTTATTAGAAAAATTTTAAAATTCATTTCACAGAATGCATATGATTATTAAGTTTATGAAACTAAGAGTCCTTCATTCATATATAAATATATACATATTATTCAAATATAATCAAATAACTACACAATGTCCTTCGTTTACAATAAAAGTAGAATCTAACGAGACATTGCGTTTGTTCATCATTTGTCAATTTTATATTGTCCGTAGGAGTAGCTGTCAACTCCAAATGGAGCTAACCACCATCGCTTATCATCGAAAGGTGACAATGATATTTTATTAATGGATTTTAAATATAAGATATGATTGTCACTACGGATGTTCTGCATCTTATGTCCACATCGTTGTTGTTCAAAAAGGCAGCTCTTGTAATGGAGATGGGTTAATTCCTTGGCGACGATAGCTTTGGTAATTCCCTTTGCCTTTTTTACCTGCGTTTTCTTCTCGTCGTAAATCAAAAACGAATACATTTTAGCTCTCAACCCCACAAATTCTTTAACCGGATACCCTGCAAATATAGTACAACAGCATTAGTTCAATCGTTTAAAGAACGCAGGAACAATCAACTTTCCGCATTAATTAAATTTAATACATACATACCTCCGGTTTCGTCTTTCATCTTCCCAACTACTTTCTTGTTTGTCTCGCTATAAAGGAAATGGTTCTTTGGGTAGCTGGATGTATCAAATAACTCTTTATTTCGAACCATGTCTTGATACAAATCTTCCGTTTGAAACTTGTAAAACAAGGAGTCGGTGTCAGTCATCAGCAAAGTTGCCCTGTCACCATACTGTTTCTTGACATATCCATAATGAAATTGATACATGAATAGTTTGGAGAGGTCTAAAACAGTCACTCTCGTGTAGATTGGTTTGTTAAGTAGCAATTTAACCTTCTTGTTTTTTACACCAACCAAATGTTTGTTAAAAATTGTAAAATTTTCAAAACTTGGTTTGGCTACCATTTTTAGTAAGTCCTTTTGGGTATTCACCAATTTGAAGTTCATCCTATTTCGTATATTTTCCATTGTTTTCCTAAAAAGAAAGGAGAAAATAAAAATCATTAGAAGGATGATTAATGACTTATTAATTTGAACGAATTTGTTTTTGTATTAAAACTTTATTTACCCGAACACTATGTTGTTGTAGTCTTTGTACAATTTCACTTCGAAATCACTCTTGGCTTGTCGTCTTTTGTTGGTGTTGTATTCAATGTAGGGTTTGAGCCATACATTTTGTTTGAAGCGAATGACTCTATGAATTTGATCTAGCACAAGTCCTTCTTTAAGGTAAAATTGTAGATTGCGATAGTGGAGCACATACTTCTCTTTTTTGCGAAGAGTTGGTATTAATTTTTTTGGAACAACTCCTTTTGTTTTATTGTTTATTTTTTGAAACTCTTCTCGACAATATGGAGATAAGTCGTCAACGTACACTGTTATAGATTCCGGCGCTAATGGTAAGTCTGAATGAAGATCATGCAGATTTTCTGGATAGCTTAAAGTAACTTCTAGAATATACCCAATGTCACTATTTTTGTGAATATTCATTACGTCGAGTTGGGATATTTCATTGTCAGTTAACCAACCAAAGTCTCCAACAGGTAACGGTTTTAGCATAGCACCTCCGTAAAGATTGTTCATGTCAAAGTAGCCTAAATACTCTATTGGCTTATTTTCATCAAAAGTTTCTGGTATGTATGGATTGTTGGCCTCGGCATGTCGAGTTGTCATCATGGCTACACCTCCTCGTATACCTTTTTCGATCATTTGGTATTGATCAATATCTGTCAATAGTTCCAATTCTACCTTTGTCATTTTTAAACAGGCACTCCAACACATTCCCGCCAATGTAAAATATTGTGCCGGATCTAGATTAAAGCTCTCTATTGATACTTCTCTGAACCTTTCAAAAACATCAGCTAATAAAAGGACATCACATAATAGGTACAAATCATGATAGTCGCCCATTGTTGTCATTCTCATTTCATTCCATACTAGCTGTGCATGTTTGTATTCTTCATCGGATACGTCAGTTTTGCTTAGAGAATTGTAAAATGATGATTTTGGAGGCAATTGTTTTGTCATAAATTTTGAGGCATCGGTAACAAAAGAGTATGGGTAAACACCTTTCCTTAAAAGCAATGTCTTTTCTTATTTGGTTTTGAAATGTCTGCTAAAGTATTTAAAATGTATGTCTCCACTTGATTTGAGGTTTTGTACTAATGTATCCAAGGAAGATGATAGAAATTGGAATGAATCAATAAACCGCAAGCTACCTAAGCTAAAAGTCACATATCTCTCGTTTGAATTGGCAATGACACTAAGCTTTTTATTCTTGAATAGACCTAATTTCTGCATGATTAAATGTCCATCGAAGCCTCTCAAGTTATGCAGAATAATTGGGATACATTCTACCTGTTTAAATTGTAAGTTACAGTCACGATGTGCAATTCCAAACACTTTTCCACTCACGTGATCATGGTTTCTTACTTTGGTTGAATTTCTACTAAATGCTAAACCACATATGTGACAACTTGTAGCCTCTTCAAATTGTTTTTCTATTGCATCGCTTATTTCCATGGGCTCTATTCGTTTTAGTAACTTAAGTATTTCTTCCTCTTCTTTTAAAACCATGTTCAGAAATGTTTCTACTACATTTTCTCCGCGATATAAGACTGTTTTTTTGGTATATCTAATGTCGCTGGATATCACTTGTATGGTGGCATATCTCTGCCCCTTGTGTGCAAGTTTTTTTTTCTATCAAATATGTCTACATGCAAGATAAATATGTTGACATGCAAGATAGTTATGTCAACATGCAACATAACTATGTTGACATGCAAGAAAATTGCAATCAAATAAGAATTTTTAAAAATCTCAAAAAATCTTAAATATTGCCCACATGTGACATCCAAGATGCTAGATGCTACTTATTTATGTCGACATGCAACTTATTTATGTCAACATGCGAGATAAATATGTTGACATGCGAGATAAATATGTTGACATGCAGCTTAGTTATGTTTACATGAAAGATAAATATGTTGGCATGCAACTTATTTATGTCAACATGCAACTTTGTTATGTTAACATGCCACTTATTTATGTTGACATGCGAGATAAATATGTTAACATGCAACTTAGTTATGTCAACATGCAACTTAATTATGTTGACATGCAAGATAAATATGTTGACATGCAAATTAGTTATGTAGACATGCGAGATAAATATGTTGACATGCAGCTTAGTTATGTTGACATGAAGATAAATATGTTGACATGCAACTTATTTATGTCAACATGCAACTTTGTTATGTTAGCATGCCACTTATTTATGTTGACATGCGAGATAAATATGTTAACATGCAACTTAGTTATGTAGACATGCGAGATAAATATGTTGACATGCAACTTAGTTAAGTAGACATGCGCGATACATATATTGATATGCAACCGCCAAAGAGAAGACGTACTCGTGAAGTCTACTGAAGTTGCCTGAATCCATGTGTCAAGCTTAGCACAAGGTATGTGATTTTATTCAGTTTGGTCCGTACAATAGCTATAGTCGATAACTCGATAGTTTATTTTTCAAACAGTACATTTTCAATAGTTATTAATGTACTCTACATTATTATTTCCATTGACCCTTTACCCCTATTGTGTCATGCTTGCAATGACTTCCTTTTTAATCGATTCTGTAAGTGAAATACTGAACTCAAAACCGTATCTCATTCATTGATTTCAAATAGCAACGAATGTGGAGTGGACCTTTGTTCATTAGTAAAATTTTAGTTTATAAAAATATATATTTATAAAAACGAGCATTAGCTACAAGCCTAAATGGCGGTTACCGCCGCATTGGGGACATGAGTCCAACATATTATATATATACAACTGTGTAAATTTTTTTTTTTTAACAAAATTAAGTAGTTTCAAATTCCGACAACTGTAAATTTATCATAGACCTATATAAAGATTTTTTTTTAATAGAAAAAAAATATCATAAAAATATTTATTCACATTGTTATCTATCAAAGAACTACATCATAAGCGAAACTGATCGGAATTTATCTGTCTACCAACCACCAATCCTGATGTTATAATTAATTTCGCTTTACGTACATGAATGCATGGTATATGGGACTGTCGCAATATTGTAAGTAATTTCATTCAACTTTAGCTTATATTTTTAATAGGTTTACCACTGTAGTAGTTTAATCTTTTTCACTACTGTATAAGATATATTTTGACTTGGCGTTGTGTTTTTACATGATATTTCACCCAGATAATTTTGAGTCCGCCTGTTAAGGCTGTTAACAAGAAGAAAACAGAAGTTGATGAGTTGAAAATATAATTTATTATAGTATAGTAAATAATAGAGGGCGAAGCCCTCTCACGGGCCCGTGAGAGCGAAGCTCTCCCTAGTCCCTACAGACAACACGTGTACATATGCCCAAATATGGAAATTACACTCTATACCTAAAATATGGAAATAACACTCTATACCTATGAAGTTGAAAAACTTTTCCAAGATGGAGGAAAAAAGAATCACTTCACGCTCAGTGACATGGCATCCATGGCCATGTTGAATTTGAATCTCGTACTAATTTTACGTTTGGTGATAATCTATCAACTTTGTTAAATGAGTGATAAATACATTCAGACTTATTTAGTGTGTTTTTGAAAAATTAAATTCCTAATTAAGAAAACAAATTTTCGTTTCCTACAACTTTCAACAGTTGCATGAGATCCGATCAAATGAATTTCAGGACATCTGATTGGACAAAAAAACCGTGTTTCAACAGTTAAACAGTTTTATCTCATTGTTATTCAAATAACATCATGTATTTTAATTGAATTTGCTTTCTGATTACTTTTTGAAAACACCAAAGACCGTACGATTTTTCTTCTACTTTCGTTTTATTTAGGTTTCATCTCAAATCGTAGTCTGACCTACTTGTACCCAGGTCATTTCGTACCCAGAATTCAAATTATTTCTCAAAAACCAGAAAAAAGTCAAGTTACGACCAATAACTAATTCAATAAAAACGAAAGATAATTAAAACTTAATTTTGTAGACATCATAGTCTTTGACAGACACATTGTAAAATATTTCCCCATTCTAATTCACCCCCGCCCCAACTGAAATGTGTGAACCATTTGTATATGATTAATAAATTACAATAAATCATGTTCAAATTACCCCCAATCTGCCATGAAAATAAAAGCAAATAGAGAGATTATTTGCAACAATATGCATTATAAATACTTAAAAATTATGCATAATAGGAAGTACTGATCTGCATTCACAATCATTATTAAAATATATATGCATTACACACTAAATTTAAGACATTTTAAATTTTAAGACAATTTCGGGACCAAAAATAATCTGTTTCTGTCCATACAAGTTAATTAAATATTGTTGAGATAAATTGATTTTCTTATTTAAAAAAAAATATACATTATACTCTTTAATTCATTTTTTATTTACAAGCAATGCATACATTTAAAATAAGGGAGTAAAAAGTTAATTAAAATACTTCATGCTGAGAAATTGTCTAAAGATCTGTGATGTAGATACTACATGTAGCTGCAGCCAGGTTATCCAATATACATGAATAAATTACTTCAGACTAGAGACAATAATTTAAGACATCAAAATAATAAACATGTATATTGATAGAATCAAAATAACAAAAAAATGCAGCTAAAATCTGTCCCAAGATTTTTTTGCTTCATTATTAGCTATTCATAAATACCCCTATCTTCGCTATAGCTAAGGGTTTGTGATCTTCAGGAGGGGCGCGGATCAGAAACCTTTGACCAGCGAAGATGAAATATCTCAGGGTTCAAACAATATTTATTTACATGTTTTTGTATTTGAATTTCCTTCCTCTCTCTCTCTCTCTCTCTCTCTCTCTCTCTCTCTCTCTCTCTTTTGTTCTGCTAAAGAAACCAACTTTAAATAAAAATCTATGGAGATTTATATTGCAAATGATATAAAATAAGGTCTCGATGATAGCATTTGAAAATTGCATGAGGTGTTCCAAGAGACTTCCAAATGGAAAAAAAAATAAATCTCCGTAAAAAATCTTTTTTTCATTCCTGTGAAAATCTCGAGTAAAAAAAAGAAGAGATGACGTTTTAAGATCGATGATTTCAATTATATTTCTTTTAGCTGTGTATTTTTCGATTAAAAAACCCCCGTCAAAAATCAAAATGTGATGGAAACAGTCAGACTTGAGACAGATTATAGTCTATAGTATATCAGGGCTATATATAGTATCAGGGCTTGAACAAATTTGACAAGGACCCAATGCTCTTGGGCCAGCAATAAGATACTTTAGAGTCTAAACAAAACAAACAATATATGAGATGATAGGTCAAATAATGAAAGGGCATCTACTGATCAGTAGCTCCATTATTGGCTTCGCCCTCAAACGGTTACACCGTAAAACATATTAATTAATTACTATGAGGAGCTAGTGTACTTTAGTGACCAAAATAAATAACGAAAAATTAAAGAACAAAAATAATCTCCCAAAAAGAATTTGAGTCAACTTAGATTAATGAGAAAGGGGCTCAGTGCAAGGCTCAGTGAAGAAGCCCGAGCACGAATGTTATTTATTGCGGCTCGGGTTTATATACTTGTTAAACAATAGTGGACACTTTTAACAGAATTGGCCAATAAAAATAAAGTTTTATAATAGATGAAACAGAAAACGAATAACGAACCCGATGAATTTGGAAATAATTTAAGTACCGGTAGATACTACCTCAATTCTGTTAAAGTTCTGAACAACGAGCTCTGTCTGGTGTTTTTTTAATCAATTACGATGGCGGATTATTAGCAACTATACGTAGCCTTGCTACTCTAAGCATTTTCCACCATACATTCCTACCGGTACTTAAACGTGAAATTTTGTATTTGTTAACAGACAAGAAGTCTTCAACCTATTGACGTGAAAGTTTGATAACTGGTATCATATCGACATGATTAATTCGCATTCTAAAAAATTGTCAGAAAATTTGCGCGGTTTTTTTTACAGCAACATTTTTTTAACGCAAAAGTTTATCAAGAATTGGTCAAAGTCAACAAAGCTTGAATGGAGGGGTTAATTCGTCTAAGATACATCTAATTGTTATGATTCTTTGGTACATTTCGACTTAAAGGGGAAGGAAACTAAAAATATGTTGCACAATAAATCAATTAATTATCATCTACTATAATTGGAAATCGTATTCATTTTCATTAAAAACCCCGGAACAATGAATAAATCAAGAAAATCGATCGCCTAATTTAAATTTCCCGCCGCTATGGGAGCTGCCATTGAGCTTTAATCTATGACGTCACACCATCTATTCCGGTTTGTTTTATCAACATAGCATCATTCATCAGTATAGCAAATCATGATGTTTGTTATTGACAAGTTTTGGAAATTTTGAAACAGTATCGATTTGAGACCGTTCTTTTACCTTTGACTTTCCACTGAATTACAAACCAACGTTAAACGGAGCATGTTCGTTGAAATCTCAAAGCGGAGGTTAGTGTCGGAGGAATCTCTCCGTACATGTGGAAATGTCAACAGATGCAAAGTATCGTAGAAAATGTCTGCCATCGTTATTTCGACATGGTAATCCGACTTTAGAGAATGCATTTTATACATCCCGATTGCAGTTATAACATACTTATTTAGTTAGCGAAGAACTTGCCTCGGAATTAAATTTACTCGAGGTCATTTTCAACTTTGAATGATAACAGATTAACAGCTGTTTTTATTTAATAAAACTGCATATACATGCATTTATAAATACATGTATTTATTCTTTAGATTGACGTGTGAACCTAAACATTATGATTATCAATTTTATTCAGTCGGATACTTGAGTAACAGAAAGGCATAAACCAGCGATTTAATCAGAGCACTGTATACATTGTATATCTAGACCAAACCGGAATAGATGATGTGACGTCAAAATAATTAATATTTTTGGTTTTTAATACAAAAGAGTTCTACATCATGTCAGCCTCCAGTAAATACGATTTCTCTAACTTCAAACATGCATTAAAACTTAATAATGTAGTTTATTTTCAAAACAGCATTACCACATGTGATAATTTAAACCACTTTATTGATATAAATAGATTATGTTTTTGACTTTCCTTCCCCTTTAATTTCTACGTTATTAGCATTTTATGGGCAGATGACACTTATTTTAATTTGCCATTTTGAGATTAAATACAACATCAGGAGGCGGTTATACGATTCCGTATTTAACCCCTCTGACAAGGTACAGTGGTAACAACGTTATTGTTGACAAGCCAATCGTGTTAAATAGTTCGTGTACCGTGGGTGATCGTTCGTGTAACGTGCGGGATCGTGCGTGTATCAGAAAAAAATAGTTTGCGTTCTTTACCGTGCGTGAACGTGCGTGATCGTGCGTTTTTTTGTTTTGTAACTTTTTTTACTGAATGCCAGGATTTATTTTTAAAACAACGACTAGTAGTTTTTTAAACAATGCAACAATGTGAATTTAAAAATTTTTTTATAGATGAACATTGACATTTTTTAACATTCATGTATCATGTCAGTGCTAATCTTTTTAAAATATTCTCTCTTTCGTCGTTAAATACATTTAGTAAGTATTTCAACAACTCATTCAATCCTTTGACCGGTCGAGTAAGTTTTGCATAATTTTGTAGTTAGTCTA
>WFKH01011926.1:18814615-18835300 GCA_016163765.1 Magallana hongkongensis
CATATATATTTTTATATCTACATAGTAAAAATGCGTTCAAATCAATCCTTTATATGTAGAAATGGGTATTCAATATGCATTGAATTGGTAAAACGAATATTTGATAAATTTATTATGTTATTAAAAAATTAGAAAAGAGACATAATCAATAAACATTTGCTAAGGTAAAACAAAGGCACTTGAAGGACAATTAATCACCCCTAATCGAATATTCTGCTGTTATTTGCATATTACATATATATTTGTATATCTACATAATGAAAATGCGTTTAAATCAATCCATTATATGTAGAAATTAGTGATGTAACATCATAATTTGTTTAAGAAGTTCAACAATTCAGCTACATGTTAAAGTATGACATCAGCTTCCTGATTTTTTTTGTAATTTATTTCACTGAGGTTAACTGACTTGTGTTCGGCACTTGCTATATCACAGTTCAGGAAACTCAATACGGTGAAAAATAGATTTCATTCTGTATCACACTTGACCTTATTAAAGATGAGTAAAACCTGGCCATCGATTTTCAAAACACAGTACAGGAGAATGCAAAAAAGCTACAGAAGTCTCTAAACAAATACTCTTTTTGAGTAAACAAGTACTCAATTATCAATGATTTGGTAATGTATGAATGTGTCGTAACAGCGCGCTTGGAAGCAACGCACAGGGATACCGTACAAAACCTAATGATAGGTTATCAAAACGACAATCTATTTTCCAGTTATAAAGCAATGAACATATAATCACATTAGTCAATAAATATTATGTCTCGTTTAATCTTTGTACAAATTAAGGAGGCATTGTGTTCAAAATTAACCATCATATTTACCTTATTTTTTAAAAGAAATTATTTGTTAAGCTATTACTTACATGCATTCAGTACAGAAAAAAAAATCCATATACTTTGGAATTCGAATGTTTTCCTATATTGTTGTACAGAGCACTTTTTTACAAAAAGAGTTATACAGTATAAAAATGGCCACGGCCATCCAGTCGTCTTAAATGTACAAAGATATCTTCATATACATGTAAATAGATCACCTACATATGATAGCATAAACAGATATAATTCCTTGAGTAAGACTGAATTTACACAAGTTATCAACAAATAACATTAATTGCATTCTTGAAACATCACACAGTGTTAAATAAACATGCTAGGTATTTCACAGTCAGTACATTGTATTGGAAAAGATAGATAACCGGACGTGACGAAGTTCGAACGAAAAGATGATAGAAGTCAGAAAGGGAAATGTTAATACTAACCAACAAATCCTTCTAACACTGATTATAAAGTCCGTAATGAAATCTAGCAAGGTAATTTACAAGGTTTATGTGTGTATTCTACGATCGTAGGTGATTTTTGACATCGTAACGTAAACAAATAGCTGTTGACACAGGCACATGCTCTGGTTATTTAAATCACGAGATATTCAGGAAAACTACTTCATGACATCAATAACGATAAAATGTGGGAGTTTGTTATAAATAATAAACATGGAACAAAACTACAATATCACAAACATAATACAGTTATGTAAATAAGGGTCGTGTCACGTTTTTATTTACATCAAGGTTGCTGGAGAGAAAATACATTATTTAAATCAATATATAAGTTGACTACATTAGAAACTGTAAAAATAATCTCATATAAAACTTGTTGATAGAAAAGTCTACGAAAAACGAAGCTTTGTCAATATATTTTACATATGTAAATAAAAATAGGGCACGGGCTTTGTTTGCATAACAAACAAATGGGAACTCTGTATCTCGCTTATAACTTGATAGCTAACAATTAAATTTTCGCTGACTATTAGAAATATCTAAATTGTGCATTATAATCCATAAAAAAAGAAAAGTAAAACTTAAATAACGACCCGAGGTCAAAGTCATACATGTATCACAATACAAGATACAACAATTAATGTAAACATTATTAAGGTTCCTCGACACACCAAATTTTTATTTAATTGATCGATTTGGATTCTTTTTTGAAAAATGATTTCACAAAGTTGAGACCTATAATGGCTTACAATTATTTTATATTGATTTTTGTTGTTAATTTTTTTTATAGTGAAATGGGAAAAATTGTTTTGACGGCAACCAGAGTATTTTAGAATTCTAAACTTGGTATCCATTGATTTGTAATATAATCATGAATAATTTCATGCCAAATATTGTCAGGTCAAGTTTTTCATTTTTTAATTGAAAATCAAAATTGTCATTTTTTTTTACCTTTTAATCTATGGATAAAATCTAAAGAATAACAAATAGTCACATAAAGTACTTATCAATCAATGATATTTTACAAAGAAGTTGAAACGAAATTGCGAAATGTTAGAACAAAATTACCTTGATTGTGCTTGAACTTCAGGAATTAAAATGGTAAAATGAATGCTCTGAATTAGAGTGTCTTTTTATGTTTCCTACGATGGTGACTACGTAAATCAATATGATCAAAGAAAATAAGACGTTAAAATAAACACAGTGTTTTCGTACAAAAAGCATGCCTTAACGAAGAGTTTCCATCTAATAAATAGTAAACACTCCCAAATCCATATTCACTAATTGCAATAATTTTGATAGTTGAAAATTTATGATGATTTGAAAATTTCTATATTTAAGGATATTTATGAGTGCTCGGATAAAACGGATGTAATGGTTCTAAAATTTGATTTTATAAATAACGTTGAATGCACTTAAAGTATGAAGAAACATTTTTGTTTTCATAGAGATGAAATATAATGTCAGATATTTTACAAATTGATATTTCAGATATTGATGAATGTTCGGACAACAATCCTTGCACTGTGCCTTCTAATTGTGTAAACATTCCGGGGGATTATAAATGTATATATTATGGAAAACTGACAGAACCGTCTTGTGGAGCAGGTATAGTCAACCAACTCTTATTCATGTGCCTGTTTCTGCTTTCCGTCCATAGTAGTATATTTGTCAGGAAATCAGTAATACAAGATATTCATATGAGTCATTGGCGTCGAAAGCAAATTGAAATTGGGGGGGGGGGGGGGACTTTTCTGTAATGGAGACAAGAAAAAAAAACCCAAAATAAGTTATGGTTATAATTATGTTAGGGTTAAAAAAGAAGGGAGAGGCTGCAAGTCAGCCCCCCCCCCCCCCCCGGTTCCGAAGCCTATGTGATTTTAAATTACATCGCCACACATATACTCTATATGAATGATAGATTAGGAAAATACATGATATGAATGATAGATTTGGAAAATACATGTAATCCATTCGCACTGGCATCCATTAATGTTACGGAAATTTCATGGAAACAGTTATTTGGTCTTTTTAAGCTTCAATTAAGCATTTAATGCTTACTTTGGATATCACTGGCCCGATATCTTACCAGGTAGTGCAGAAATTAAATATTGCGCGTTAGCGCGATAGGAAGCACGGTATAATATTTTGTCTGCACGACCTGGTGTGTTATGAAAAATAAGCATCCAATGCTTATATCTATATTCATTTTTATGTTTATTAGTATGAACTATTTTTGTATCATTGCTTTAAAGTCATTATATATACGTTCTTTAAGAGTGATAGGAATAAGTGATGGAACAGCCATTAAGCAGGTTGGGTTTTTTAAATTAAGTGTGCTTTCGGAAGCTAAATAATAGTGCCAGAAATTTTGCATGGAAAACTCTTATTTGAGATCGAAAAGAAATGATTCCACAATTGTTTATTTTAATTGCAGATCAAAATTGTTATTTTTTTCATCGCACAATTATAGTTCTATTAAAAACACGTGTTGACTTTCACTTAAGCTCTGACGCCGTGTGTGTTATTGAAAATTGAATTCTACAAATTTCCAGTGCTAACATTAGTGGGAATATACATCGAATGTAAATATTTGACAGTGAATCAGAGTTGGCAAATTGGTGTGTGCGCATGTGTGCTTGTCTGAGTGGTGAAGTGTCATCAACTCTTTTGTCGATAATAATATATGAATGAATTATGACCGATATTAATTAAACTTACTTATATCTCTATTGACCGTTTTTTTTATGCATGTTGTCCTACATACATGTATATCGACCTTTTAATGGTCTGAAAACTTTAAACATTTAACTTTTCATGATAGGATGGGAATATTTCGAATGAACGTGGTGCAAAACGTAATTTAAAGTCGAATGTATTCAGAAAAAGTTTATGTCTCACAAGGGAGGAAAATATAGATCGATGATTATTTTTTTTCCCTTCCACAAATGTTTTTCTTATTATATTATAAGTTAAATGATCTATTGTATGCTATAGATATTACAGGAGTTCTAATGAATGTGGGTCTTTTGTAAAATTATGTTCATAAATGATATTGGTTTTTTTAAGTGAGTAAGACAGTAATCGTGTGTGAAGACGGAAAGATGGAACTACGCTGTTCAGTTGGGAAAATAAAAATCAATGAAGCAATCTATGGAAGGACAGAAGACGGACACGTTTGCCCTCATCCAAGCATCAAGACAACAGATTGTAAATCTACATCATCAGATACAGTAGTAAGAAATAAATGTGATGGAAAATCAAGCTGTAGTATCACTGTTTCAAACGGTGTATTCGTTGGAGACCCTTGCCCAAACATATACAAGTACTTGGAAGTTACGTTTACCTGTGTTGTAGAGTAACTATATACGAAACGCACGAAATCATGTGTATTTTTTCAAAGATAATTACTAGTGATACATAATACAAGATAAAATTGTACATTGTCGTTATATTTGAAAAAATACTGAAGTGCTTCTTTATCTTTTATTTTAGATTTTCATGCTTAAAAGGATACACACCACAACTTTTATTCTTTGTCACTCTGTATGGAGCAAACTGTCTTAAATTATTCGATTTTTATAAAAAAAAGGTCCTTCACATCTATTGGAAAAGTTTTGTACATGTATCGTAACCCAAACATTAATATTTCTTATAGATATGGAATTTAAGTATGCGTTTGAAATGAAAATAACAAAACTAATGTTTGAGTTGACGGAGAAAATCAACTTTTGAAACTCATTGCTAGTCATAGCAAGAGGCCAATGGGCCACATTACTGACCTGAACAACTGCACTGTACATCTTTATGAAATTTTTGAACATGAAAATTTAAAACTCTAAAATATTTACCCTTACCAAAAATTATTTTAAAAAGTGATAAAAGGTAACTGTGACCTTGATATGAAGATATCAGGATTCTGTTATAGTAATCTCACAAATTTTGGCAACGTAGTTCTTGAGAAGAAGTTTTTTAAAAATATTTTCTTATATGATTTTATAATAAACTTGCAACCCCTCTTTGGGTCTAAGTATTAGCCTAGGGGTCACAGTTTGAACAATTTAGAAATTATCCTATATGTGAATGTTGGCATAGTAGTCTCACAATTGCAGCATCGTAGTTCTTAAGAAGATTTTTTAAACATTTTTCCAATATACATGTTCAAACTTTGAACCCCTCTTGTGGCCCCAATGCTGGTCCAGTGGTTTGACCAATTTATAATCAGAATACTTGCAAAGTAATCTCAGAAATGACAAACGGTTTTTATGTTAAACTTTGAAACCCTCTTGGGGCCCTAATTTAGTCCAATGGTTACAATTTTTCAATTTAGAATCTTCAATAAAGTTTCAAACTGTTTTATTGATATTGGCATATCTGGTCCAGTGGTTCTTGACAAGAAGATTATTTAAGACCTAAATCCTATGTTTACAGTTTGGTGATTATCTTCGTTTTAACAGGTTTTTGCCCTTTATTTTAACAATGAAGAATTCCCTTCTCATTAAGATGATTTGTATCAAGATTAATCAAATCCGACCCCGTGGTTCTACATTGTAGAAAAAAAAAAGAAAAAAATGCGTGTAAAGTTTACAGACGGACTGACATACAGACAAGCGGATGGACGGACTACGGACAAGCTTTAAGCCGTGATTAGCTTACCTGTACCCATTGATTTAATTAAAGTAAATACAAATCTCTGCTGTAAGATGGCTATTCATTAAAATTGAGACAATGTTTTTAATATATATATCTGGGCATATATCAACGAATTAGGTCCGTCGTCGTTAAGAAGAAAAAAAAAGCAATATACATAAGCATCCAGATATATGGTGCTCTGAAATAATATGTAGCCCTTTTTTTAAACCTAGAAAATACAGTGGATATTCCTTGTAGAAATGCATTACAATTATGGCCACCTTTATTCAAGATAAACAATATGTGCATTAGCCAAACTTCTATGTAGTTTCATTAAATTGATTCCAAAAAAATATTATAAAAACTATATAGCAGTACTTGTTATATTTTTTTCATCCTTTTCAAGGTTACATTCAGACAATATGAAAAATTATATTGATTTATTGTAGTGAAAATATAATGAAACAAGAGGCCAATAGGCCTTAAAGGTCACCTGAGTACCATAGCCCATACACAAATTTGTCGAGGAGTCTCATATATGCATTTAATTAAGTTTCATTCTGGAGTAGACAAATTATAATATTGTATTGATGACCACCTCCCTGCTGAAATATTTCAAAAAGGACCATGAAATCTATCATTTTAGCAAAAAACTTAAAGATCATATAAGAGTGCATGACCTGATATTGGAAACTTGAAAGACTCTGATAGAAAATAATTTTCCCATATTTTTTAACTTTGAAGACAGGTTTTCCGTGTAAATGTTTTCATAAATGAACGAAAACAAGATGGCTAGTATACATGTTTTATATAAAACAACCTCAGATCCACAGTCCCCATGGGCAAACAGAAACTCTCCTGTGGGCATTTAAACAACAACAACAACAACAAAAAAACAGCTTTAAAAAGCTGTAAAATTATTCCCTCTTCTCCTAGTGCAGCATTTGTATGTTCAACCAATCTCACCATCAATCATTTTACCCTATACAGTATATGAGTGTTTTGGCCCCGCCCTAGATTCAAATCCCTACATAGGTAGACATGACTTTAAAAATTTGATAGATGGCTTTATTTCCTTCCTTTATATGCAGTGAGTTTTTATTCGGTATCAGCTGAAGTCAAGAAGACGATTTTTTAAACATTAAATGCATTAACACTATATGACTTTTTTATCTAGATTCAGAACCCCTACCCCGAGGACATGAAATTTACAATTTTGGTAGAGGGCTTCCTGGTCTACAAAATTATGAATTTGGTTTTCCTTACAAGTGTTTGGGAGTAGAGAAGATAAATTTTTAACATTATATGCATTTACACTATACATCGATTTTGGCCCTAGAGGGGACACGAAATTTACGATTTTAGTAGAGGACTTCCTGGTTAACATAATTATGAAGTCAGGTTTTCTTACAGATGTGTGAGAGTAGAGAAAAAGATTTTTTAACATAATATGCATTTACACTATATGGCCATATTCCCCCTCCCTACGGTCTGTACCCCTGACTAAGGGGCCATGAATTTCACAATTTAGGTAGAGAAGTTTGTGGACATCATAAACATGAATTCAGGTTTTTTCGCCACGTGTGTTGGGGTAAAGAAGAAGATTTTCTAAGATTTAATACATTTTTACTATATGGTCATATTGGCCCCACCCTAGAGCCTGAACCCCTGATCCAGGGGCCATGAATTTCATAGTTTTAGTAGAGGGCTTCATGACATTATAGCCATGCATTCAGTTTTTTCCTCACTTGTATTGGAGTAGAGAAGAAGAAGATTTTTGAAAATTTGGCTTTTTTTGCATATTTGCCCCGCCTGTGGCGACGCAGGGGGTGGGGGGTGGGTGGGTAGAGCCATGACTTTCACAGTTTAGATATCTCTTACCATGGAGATGCTTCACACAAAAAACGGTTACAATTGGCCTTGCAATTTTTCAAGAAGAAGTTAAAAATATAAAATGTTAACGCACAACGTACGACGCACGACGACAAACGAAAACAGATAGCAATAGGTCACCTGAGTTTACTCAGGTGACCTAAAAAATAAGATATACGGACGAAAACAGATAGCAATAGGTCACCTGAGTTTACTCAGGTGACCTAAAAAAATAAGATATACTTAAATTGCTATGTAAATAAAAAAATCGCAATTAGCACAGAATGTGATAGTGCAATGTAGTCACCAGTAAGCAATTAGTTGACCGAGTGTCTCAGAAGATAATAGCTTGCTCCGAACCATTTGATTAACCCTAAACAGAAGATATCGATTGATTTTTACCTTAAAGATACATAACTATGAAGTAATAGGAGACATGTACAGAATATTTATTTTTATTGTCTATCATTTTTGCTTATTACTATTAATGAAATAGATTAACTATTTAATTATGCAATTTATAATAAGAAATCGAATAAAAGTCAGTAAACTTTTGATTTTTTTTTTTATTTTTTTTTTTTACAAAATTGTCAATTCCCTTTGATAGTAACAACTCGGCTAAAACGTGACCCATCAGCAGACCTGTAAGATTAAAAAGAAGAACAAATGGAAAAAAAAAAAACCACAATTATTTTTACTGAAATTGGTTGTGCATTGCGGAAGTTGTAACAAAGGATTCTTTTCAGAGCTCTTAATTTCAATTTGCACTTAATAATTTCTTACATTCACATGATAATAAATCATCTAATGTTCTTGCAACTAGAAATAAATTTATCACCGAACTACGTTGCGTTTTTGGTAAACAATCAACAATAACAGGACTTTAAATGGTTCTTTAGTATAGGTAGTAAAAATTGAACCTTACCTCGTTCGAAAGTGTACGTCTTGTTTTCCCACAATTATCATGTCTGTCGTAACCATTGACCATGTTTGTTGATTGTCGATGCTGAATTCTACGGACATCCCCGGAAATGCCGTATTTACCTCAACAGCCTCATTGATCAACCTAAATATTCAAATCATTGAAAAAATACCAAAAATATAAATCTCACTTATTGTTTCTAATTTGACAAATTTCTAATTTGTATTTCAACATCATTTGAGCGCTGTTCGATATCCGTGTTCATTAATCCCACAGCTTACATCCTTTTTTATGGTATGTACACATTTTCATAAACATGCTCATCAGCTTTGTTTGACACGAAATATTGCAAGCTTTATTCTGAGAAATGGAAATGGCTTTATTATGGATATTTGTGAACAATGAGTTACGATTAGCGATTGGATAAATTTTTCTCTATCTGTTACAACAATGTTTATAACTTTCACTTTAAATTCATGTACTTGGTTTATTTGTCTTTGCAAACTTAACATGTGTCTTTGAATAATGAATCTATACGCTATTACACTGTTTATATCATGCTAACCTTGCCCCTGGAGGAGGTAATCTATACATAATCCCCATGGTGTCCAATCTCATGAACTCCGTTGTCAAAGCTGCTGAAAATGTGGCCCACTCCTCATCAGTTTGGTGGATCCGCTCCACTTTGTCTTCTGTTTTTTCCCACAATGCCTCATGCCAGGAGCGCTCAGCTACAGCTAGGAGTCTTGGAAAAATCATTTCATGGAGTTCATCATCAACTGTCCGCATTGTCTCTGTCCAAACTTGCGCTTGCATACCTAAACAAAAGCATGCTTTTTTAAAGTCTATAAAAATAATCAATGCGGTCAAACATAGTTTTCTCTAATTTAAAAGGCAGTTAACACAAAACATAACACATTACATAAGTTTCTTTACTAATGTATTAATTACAAATTAATATAACCCTTTCATCATTTAATTGTTTTTTTTTGTGGGTTTTTTTGTGTTTTTCCTTTTTTTTTTTTTTTTGATTTTTCAAATATCCAAAATATTATTTATATTATTTAAAAATTGATTTAACAAAAGTATATTCTAAATAACTCGGCATTGTGTCAAGCTTCTTCAATAACATTGATAAATTAGCTTTATGTAAATCTCACCGATGATATTTTCTGGCTTTTTTAATTTTGTACACATCCCATTTGTAGGACATATATCGGGCTGTGTTAAAGGTTTGTTGTTCGAGTCTCTATCAGGATTGTAGTATATGTTTGAAGGTACAAAGCCGAATATCTTCCGAGTGTCTATGTATCGCGATGCCCAGGAAGCACCGCGTTCTTCTGGGTCGGGTTCGTGTGTATGATCGAGGTATAGGTGAGTCGCGTGCCCGATTACGACCTGTTAGATACGTCTTATTATGTAAAACACGTATAAACATAAAACATTGAAAAAACTACATTGAAAAACGTTTTATTGTCAAATTTTGTTTAAAACCATTTATGTCTTTTACTTTTAATTAAATATTGTATTGTTGCTTCAGTGCATATTGATCACAATAATTATTAATAATATTTGGTAATTTAAAAGAAAATGCAGTTAAATACGCACTTTATAGCCTGCGTTGGCCAGTTTATAAGCGCTCTCTCCGTTGCCCCACTCACATATATTGTTCCAATTCAGAACCATCACATCCCTTAGATATTAAAAAAAAATAAAATAAATGTAAATTCATGAAGAAATAAAAACGCATCCAAATGAGAAAAAAGTGAAGGAAATATGTTTTTAGACGCTGGTAACATTATTCTTCCCATTTTAAAGTTAGAAATGATTAAGATTTTCGAATAATTACCTTTTAGGGGATATTTTAGTCACATTCAGTAGTGCATTTTCATTACTCAGAACGTCTTCAAAGACAGCCATACTTAGACCTTCGTCATCTAATATCTTTGAAACTTGAGAGACAAAATACTGTTGCAAATGGTGGGTGTCTTCTATACCATTCATTGACATAAGGTTTTGACATTCAGAAGAGTTAGACCAAACCTCAGCCATTCCGTCACCTAAAATTTTTAAATCATCTGATGTATGAAGTATCATTAACAACAAAACAACAACATCAAGAACAATTAATTCTTTTCTGGGAAAAATAAATTTTATTAGATAAATGCACTTTTTCTTTACCTTAAACATTCCAATAGGTGTCAGTATTTATTGTAAGAGGTATCATTATTAAAATCTTAATTTTAGTTTCTATCTGAATTGTGCGGAATCTATATTTGTGCATTCAACAGTTTACTGCAGCAAAATGAATGTTCGTATTTTATATCTATACCTCCTATATGTAACGTCTGCAAAGGCTGTATATCGGCATGCATAATTTTGATAGATCTGACTATGTGGCGAATAAACTCAAATGTGGAATTCATGCATATATTAATGGCGTTATCTTTAAACATCTGCATTGTCATATGCTCTGTTTTATCCCCGAAATCAGTCAAAAGGAACCAATGAGCAGCGGATTTATTCCCATATTTCATGTACTTTCGGTATCTGACTTCCATTGCCTTTTTAGCCGCACGTGTATGAATTGGCAGCGATATTTCCGGTATAACGCGAATATGACGATCGTTGGCATATCTGAGAATGTCTTTATAATCAGTGGTTGTATAGTATCCTGAACCGAATGTAGTATTAGAGGCTCCTGATCCAAGTTGAGGAACAATGCACTCTTCCTCTTGGAGATCATGGCATCTTGATGAGCCCACCTTCAAACAATTTACGTTAAATGTTATTATTTCTTTATAAGATGTGTTTAGGTTAATGCGATGCTATATCATAGCTCGTAGTTAAGCAACAAAATTACTATTTTGTGTCGAATAAAAGCCAATACATTTCAAAAACACCTCATGACATTAGCACAAACCATACTTAAATTTGTGGTTCCTATAAAAATAGTTTCCCCTCTTTAATTAAAAGTTTAATACACTTCAAAAAACTTGTATAATGGGTCTGAAATTATAATGATTTTTGTAAATTATGTTTAGTATAACTTTTCCTTTTTTAAAACAAAATCGATATGAATAACATGGCTTTAACTAATACCGCTGTCAACTCAGGGATCCCTGGTATCTCAAGGCGCCATCCTTCGTCATCCGTCAGGTGAAAGTGAAAGGTGTTCAACTTGTACATAGACATTGCTTCTAACAGCTTTAAAATTTCTTTCTTCGGTTGAAAATTCCTGCTGACGTCGAGATGCAAGCCTCGATATGGAAATCGCGGCTGGTCTCTAATAGTAAATACAGGAAGCTTGTTTGATCCATTGCGCGTTTCTTTTAAAAATGCTAATGTTTTGTAGGCGTAAAATGCTCCTTTACTTGTCTGGGCTGAAATTCTGATGGCATGTGGCGATGTATTGATTTCATATGCTTCGTTTCCAGTGCGATTGTTATCAAGAATATGCATATTCGACAACTGTTGAAGTTCAATAAATTTGATCGATGTGTTTCCTATACTGGTGCTGATGTTAAATAAATCTAGAAAATGAATGAAAATTTTTCTATGAAGGCGCTGATTTGGTTAAAAAATGATTGCAAGTTAGATTTGTTTATAGTACGCCCTTCAACACTGAATAAATATGATTTCATATCCAAAGCAAATGATTTATTATCTATATTGATTTTCAAAATCTATTTTGACACAAACCTGCGATCAACATTGATTCGTTAGGGAAATCGGTCGATAAACGCATGACCCAAGTGTCATCAATTACTACACTCCTGTTGTTGAGATGCATGTGCATCGGGGTAGGAATGACATGTTTGTGTCCGGTGTCTTTCACGTGTGTGAGGTCATTTATTTGAAATCTCTTTTCAGGTGTAAAGGGAGAGACGACATCTCCTGGAAAACGTAAATACTGTTCTGGTTGATTGAAAGGTCCGACAAAAAATAAAGTCTCATTGCTCGTGGACAGGATTTCTTTTGCTTGCATACCATCGGCTGCAACGTACCAATTCGGCATGGAGTCACTTCTTGCAACCTGATAACCCTGTGCTTTTAATGTACATGTTACACTATTAATATTGGACAGTTGAAAATGCCTTTCTGGTTTAAGTTTAAAAAGAGATCCGGCAACGTGAAACACTCTCATGTCGCAGTTTGACAGAAGATATCCTTCCGGATACGGATAGTTATCAGGTTGAATAAGATGTGTTGAGAAGAAGTATATTTCCCAGTTTCCATAGAAAATTTCTTCCTGCCCTTGGTTTGTTATGGTAACGTTTGCCGCAAAAGTTCGATTTGTTTTTATATTGCTTACAACGTTGTAACTAACTACAATATTTTCAGCTATGTTATCAACCTGGTGCTGGACTGATATTGGCACAGGCTCGTCTGAAATTTAACACAAAAAAAATATCAATCAAAACCATTGCATCACGACTTATACTAGAGGATGACACGATGTTTAATTGTTCTCTTTTTTAAATTTTAACTCGGAAACAATTTATTTGAAACTTAATTGAAAGCTTTCCAAGTCCACCGACTTCAAGAAATACTAATCAAAGTATACATTGTATGTGTAATCTGGTGTTTCGAAAACAATCTTTCAAATCATATGTTACGGACCTCTTTTTTTTTAATGGAAATTGATAACATACTTGTGTCCTCTTACTTTTTCACAGTAAAGTACAAACCTCCGCAAAATAAACCTCACCTTAAGCATTATGCATTGTTGATTCATGAATGTATAATGCTTATGATTTTTTTTTCATTTAGAACTATCATGTATGAGAAGAAAATGGGAGATGACATATTATTTCCTTACCCAAATTAAATGTGATTGGCCTGCTTACACGTTCTCTGTTTTGAGTACTATTTAAACAAATAGAAACAAATCAATTCGGTTTAGTCTAGCCAACAGTAACAATAAATCTTCAAATGCTTTTTTAAAGTAAAATAATATAACTAGACACTTGTTGCTACAGCAACAAAAAGGTCTTCCGTTCTTGTATACATCTATCAATCTGTAAAAAAAATTGCATTTCCCAACTAGAAAAAGATCGGGGATATAATATATACTGTGAAGGAAATTACCAGTAATTACTTCTATGTAAAACAAACAAAAAGTAAAAAAGAAGTCAATTGTTAGAATATTTCCTGTGACGATCGGATGTCATGCCGATTCAAACAAACCATAATAAACACATATACATACATTTCCTCGACGTTTGGTTCAAGTCTTTCTCAGTATTGAGATCTCGTTGAGACAATGTTTTTTAACTCGGGACCGGAAACGGTCAACGGAATCGCGCAATGAAAATAAAAGATGGAAATTTTTGTACATTTTTCGAATGTCTATGACTGTTTATCAGCCTAACTAAAACAGTAAAAAAAACCCAGTAAAACTTATTAACATCTTGATTGGTTTAAACCTTCCGATAAGGACCGGAAGTGACGGTTGACAAGATGAAACCCGTTAAACACATTTTCAATTAAATATCATCGATTAAAGTTTTGTGTCTTGATCACGCACAGTTTTTGATATCTCGCGGGTACAAAATTTGAAAAAAAGAAAGCTACCTGAGATATTTGATATATCTCAGCGGAAGTAGAATGTTTTGTTTGTTTAACATTGCATAGATGACATATGTAAGATTTTGTACTGACATATTCATCCCGTGTAAAACTTAAAAAAAATAAGAAAAATATCAATTTTTGAAGTATTTCCGGTGACGACCAGTAGTAACGACGTATCAAACAAAATAGTTTAAACACATTTACATACATTGGTCTATCAACCTACAAAGCTTGGATGTTCAAGTCTTTACCGTTTCTGAGATCTCGAGGGAACAACAATTTTTATCTCGAGACGGGAAGCGGACAAACGGAAGTGCTCAATGAAGATAAAAGCTAGTATTTTGTGTACCTTTGCCTAGTGTACATTATTGTATATCAGACTATTAAAAACAGTTAAAGAAAAACAGTTAAACTTATTAACATCTTAATTTGTTTGAACCCTTCCGGTGAGGACCGGGAATGACGTTTGAGAAAAGGACACCCGTTAAACTCATCTTAAAATAAATGTCTATCATCCACAAACGTTTTGTGTCTTGATCACTTATATTTTCTGAGATCTCGCAGAAACAAAATTTCAAGAAACTTTCTGAGATATTTGATATATCTCACCGAAAGTAGAATTTTTATGTTTATTTAACATTGCATAGATAACATATGGACGGTTTTATACTAATATATTCATCCCATGTAATATTTTTAAAGAAAATTCAAAACTTTTAATTTTGAAGTACTTCCGGTGACGACCAGAAGTTATGACGAATCAAACAAAATAGTTTAAACACATTAACATACATAGATCTATCATCCCACACAGTTTGAAAGTTCAAGTCTTAACCGTTTCTGAGATCTCGAGGGAACAATGTTTTTTGTCTCGGGACAGGAAACGGACGACCGGAAATGAATTTTTAAAAATAAAAAAAATCTCCTCTAGGTATTATTATTTTCTACCATCCTTGAAAATTTTAGAAAAATCTATCGAGTCATCTATGAGAATTTCTGCCGACAAAAAAGGGGGGAAATTAAGAAAAAAAGAAAGAAAGTGAGAAAGAAAGAAAGAAAGAAAGAAAGAAAAAACAATACGTCTTCCGTTGGAAAGGGAAGACCTTAAATATATAGTATCATTACAATAGCCAAAGGGTTGGATCACGTCTGGTTGCCATACAACATGTAATCAGATCAAATAAGACGCGATACCTCGTTTTTGATCTGATGACCCGTCTGGCAACGAGACGTGATCCGACTCTTTTGATCAAGTTTGTATCATGATGATAAATTAATTATAAACCCTTTCATTAAAAGATAAAGATAACAAAACTAGATTTTAAAAAAAATTCTACAATTTTTACCTGAACTAAGCCATTTTAAATAGCAAATTAGTTCAGAAACCCAAAGTCTCTTAACTTAATGGTATCAAGGATGGAAAACTTTATGCGTATATAACAAATAGATTTATAGTCAACCTTGTACGAAGCAAAATCGTATTTTGTTTTGGATAGAATCCGTCAGCAACATCGGACCAAGTTACACCCCCGTCATAACTGTATTGTACAATGTGACTTGGAAACTCTGTGTGAACATGGAAGGTGCCATTTATCATTCTAAATACAAGAATCAAGGTATTTTAGATAAAAATACAGCTTTGTGTAACAACTGCAATATGATAAAGGAAATTTATTCTGGAATAAGGTTATTACACGGCTCCAGGTAGAGGAATTCTGTAATTTATCCCCAAACTCTGAAGACGATCTAGTTCTTTGTAAGCTATTGTGTTAGCAAATTCCTCCCAGTCTGCGAATGAGGTTTGAGTTCTTTCTGTTGCATTTAAGTCTTCCCATGATGCCTTATGCCATGCTCTCTCCGCTACAGATAAAATTCTGGGAAATAGCATATAGTCAAAGATTTCTGACGTCATTATCGTTTCGCTCCATATATGACCCTGTATACCTAAAGAAAAATAGATTTAAAGTTAAAGCAATGATTAATATAAAAACATGATAAAATAAATATCATTTAAATCAGCTAAAGTAATTTACTCAATGAGAAAAGGCAATCTCATTTCATATTCAAAAAAAGTGACTCTGGTCTAAAAGTTAATGTTAGATAAAAAAAATTGGCGGGGGGGGGGGTCAATTATGTAAGTTAATCATTTATACCTCTCTCTCTCTCTCTCTCTCTCTCTCTCTATGTTGTAGTGGCAACACTCAAACAGGCAGGTCAGTATCAGACAAAAATAAGTTTCCATTGATTTGGCCTTCAAGGCAGTAATGTGTGATAACTAATATATTTCCTGACTCTTGATTATTCATAGTTTCCAAGACAGATCCCAATTTTATTTTTTGATCTGTATGCTACACAGGATGAATGATCATCTTTAAGTTCTCCTTAAAGATAGCTTAAAGGTTCTTAAAGGTAGCTTAAAGACGATCTTTAAGCCAACTTTAAGCTATATGTGCTGCTTAGAGGCGGCTTAAAGGTGGCTTAAAGGGGGTTTAAAGAAAGCGTAAATATGCCTTAAAGGTGCTTAAAGGCAGCTTAAAGACTATCTTTAAGCGACCTTTAAGCCACCTTTAAGGACAACTTATTGGTCCTTAATGTCCAAACTTCTTAAAGCCACCTTTAAGCCACCTTTAAGCCATTAAAAAAAAAAATCATTACAGTCTCTTATTAAATATTGTGCTTAATTTACCAACAAAATGTATTAGATTTATGACAATTCAATCAATTGTGGTCAATGGAAAAATATATTTAACCTATATGCGAAGTATTTATTTTTAAAAAGCAATGCCGTGCGTCTGGACATAAAAACACACCTGGCTCCGGGATCATGAAACTGTCTTAAATCTTAAGTCAGACTTAAGTCAATAAATTTGCACTTAAATTTTAAGATTGTTCCTAAAGTGGATCACAAAAAAATGACTTAGGGTTAAGTCTGAAATATTGTTTTGAATCTAAAGACTGCTAATAGACAGACTTAAGTATAAAAAGTGTTACTAAGTAAGTTCAAAATGGCGGCACTCGTTGGAGTTTTAAGAAGAAATGATCAGCAAAGACGGAGGCTCCCCCGTCCTCGGGATTTCTATTTATAGTCCAGGTTTTTCCCTTTGTGGACTTGCTATTGAAGTTATTTCCTTTGTTAAAGTGAAAGTGTGTAAACACGTCTGTATAAGGACACAGACCACAATTATTTTTCCCTCTTATTCCTTTATGCAACAAAAAATCATTAAAAAAATTCCACCGGCTCTAATCAATTCAAACATAGCATACCTATAGAATGACACTAGTCCAACAACATATCCAAACCACAGGAAAATCAATCGAGAGGGGACTGAGATATGGCCCCTAAAAAAAACCCTACCATGAAAAATCCACTTTCACTTTGGAATATGTGTAAACATTGGCCTCTTTACACCCTTTCTATTGCGCCTTTAAAGATAATTTTTCTGAATTTTTTCCTGCCTGTATTTTTTGTCAAACTTCTTCTTTCCATCCATACCCTAAAAGGAACCAAATTGTGCCCAGTTAGTACCCCTGGGAATTTTTGTAATAATACATACATTTTTAGAATGGAACTACTTGCGAGGTCAATGAGCACGGGGTAAAAATAGTGGTATGTGACCATAATGACTGACATGTTATCCAGCAAGAAACTATACTATAATATTTGTGTGAAGCATCTTTTAAATATAATTTTTTAACTTTGTGATATATGATAATGTTTACGATGCAGCCGATAGGAATCTTCAAACGAAGAAGAGTTCCATAACAAATTCGGTCGAAAAATCGCGTGAGTTACTATGACGTTTAAGCTAAGACAAATCTTAGCTAAGTTTTTTCTTAGATCTTTTTGTGATCCACTTAAGTAAGCAATCTCAAATAAGTCTAAATCTTAGATTTAAGACTTAAGATTTAAGCCTGGCTCCGGGATCATGAACCTGTCTTAAGTCTTAAGTCAGACTTAAGTCAATAAATTTGCACTTAAATTTTAAGATTGTTCTTAAAGTGGATCACAAAAAAATGACTTAGGGTTAAGTCTGAAATATTGTCTTTAATATTAAGACTGCTATTAGGCAGACTTAAGTATAAAGATTGTTACTAAGTAAGTTCAAAATGGCGACACTCGTTGAATTTTTAATAAGAAATGGTAAGCAAAGAAGGCGGCTCCCTCGTCCTCGGGTTTTCTATTAATGGTCTAGGTTTTTCCCTTTGTGGACTTGCTATTGAAGTTATTTCCCTTTGTTAAAGTGAAAGTGTGTAAACACGTCTGAATAATAACTACATGTTACCCAGTAGGAACTTATACTAATATGTGTGTGTACAGAAGCATCTTTTAAATACAATTTTATAACTTTGTGATATATGATAATGTTTACGATGCAGCTGATAGGAATCTTCAAACGAAGAAGAGTTCCACTTTTAACAAATTCGGTCGAAAAATCGCGTGAGTCACTATGACGTATTGCACTGTATAAGCTAAGACTAATCTTAGCGAAGTTTTTTTCTTAGATCGTTTTGTGATCCACTTAAGTAAGCAATCTTAACTAAGTTTAAATCTTAGATTTAAGACAAAATTGTAACTTAAATTTAAGACAGTTTCATGATCCCGGAGCCTGTTGTGTATATCCTATATATTCTATGTTAGTTTCAGGGTTTTTCTGAGGTTTGACAAAAAATAGATTTTAATTAGATATACACAAAGAAATGAAAGCATGTCTAGACAAACAACGCAGCGATTTAACAAGAGAAATTGATTCTACATGAATATGTACGGTTGATAAGTAAATAATGTATATTCTGTCGCAAGTTTGAATGATTCCAAGACAGAAAAAGTATTAAAAACGGTTTTTGCTCTAAAGAATAAAATGAAAAAAAAATCAAAATGCCTAAGACGGTTATTGAACCCGGGGCCCCTCATGTACTAGCATCAGCTCACTTCCATTACGCCACGTCGACTCATATCACATATGTGTTTTTTTTATCCTATATATCATTTGCTTTTGAATCAATGTAATGCGTGTGTATTTTTTACTTGAAGAGATTCTGACTTCCATTCAGTTTGTAACAATCAATTATATCTAATTAAATGCATGCATGTATTTTGAATGAATTACGGTACTTGGTCTTCAGTGAAAAAAAAATATTTTATACCTGATTGGAAACTGTTAGGCTTACTAGTACTTAGTTAATATATTTAAACCGGTTAGATATACGCTCACCTAATTCATAACTACATGTATGAAATGCAAGGAAGAAGATGAAACTATTTTTTTTAAATGCATTGAAACTATTAGGGTAATAGTTCTATTTTATTAATATTTATTATTATTTATATACAACAGATCTAGAATAACAAATTAAATGATATATATTTAAATATTTAATTGTATAAGTCATTTTTAAACTATCAATTCTATAACAAACAATATCACTGACTAACAGTAGCGTATTTACTGCATGTGGCAATTGCAAATGATGTATACATGTACATACATGATGTAAATATGATGCCTGGTATGTGACATATTATCTTACCCCTTATAAATATATTTAAATAATTAAACCCCATTTATTATTACCGGTACTGTAATTAATTAGCCTCTAGATTTTACTCTTACATACATGTATATTTGATTTGTAGACGTAATATTTTTAAAACCCAGGGTGTGGAAATAATATTTTGAGAATGAATTACAAATGTAAATAAAACTTTCATTCTATGGACTTATCGTATACACGCACATACTAAGATTTCAACACCTTTAGGAACCCTGGCGTGCACCTGGGCACAAGGCACACCTGTTGTGTATATCTTGCATATTCTGTGTTAGTTCCAGGGGTTTTCTCAAGTTGAACAAACAACACAAATATACACAAACGAATAAAACCATGTATAGACAAACAAAGCAGCAATATCCCGCTCGATATAACGAAGGCAGTTGACAGTCTTTTCATCTTTAACATGTATCTAGCATATCTAGAATTAGACCAAGAAATAATTAAAATTGAAAAAAAGATACATATCTTAAACTGATTATTAAATTAAATCATGTATTATTCATTCACTTTTTATTTTGTTTAATAACCGGATAAACTTTAAAAAAGAAAAGGAAAGAAACCCTTTGTCCTACTTAGTTTGTGTGAATGCGTGTTCTTTGACGAACAAATTCTAAATAAAAAAGAATTGATGTAGATTTGTGTTATTGAATTTTGAATCCGGTTCAATGGAAATTATGAATTTAACATCATATGCCAACAGTCAAGCAATATTGATGGTTTTCGACTAAGCATTATTTAGTCAAATATCAAATATTAATTACTAATGTGTGTGTGTGTGTGTGTGTGTGTGTGTGTGTGTGTGTGAGAGAGAGAGAGAGAGAGAGAGAGAGAGAGAGAGAGAGAGAGAGAG
>WFKH01011926.1:18835400-18847941 GCA_016163765.1 Magallana hongkongensis
ATAGATAGATAGATAGATAGATAGATAGATAGATAGATAGATAGATAGATAAACATTTTATATAAGGGATAATGCATTTACTAGTTACTTGTATTTTTTTTATCAGATTAAACTATATATTTTCAGCTTGTCCACGTGGGTATTTTGGTAAAGAGTGTTTCCAGAAATGCAGCGAAACGTGTGCTGGTTGTAACAATGTAAATGGTGTGTGTGATTTTGGGTGTGTATCCGGTTGGACGGGGATCTTCTGTCTATCGGGTATTGGATATTATCTGTAAACATAATGTATTCTTTGTTGTGTGATATGTTTACTCAATCAATTTATTATTGATTTCAAATCCTTAAGCAAATTTATCCAAAATCGCCATGATAAAAGTGATGTATTTTTTCTAGAAAACATATATATTTCATTCCTAATTTAAAGGTAAAACTGACATAACATTAACCCAGCATTTGTAATTTTATAAATTAAGTTTTAACTGTCTACTAAAAACAAGCTATTTATTTACATGAAAACTCATTCTATTTCAACAAACTAGTCTAACAATTTGTTCCCAAATTTTGCAAATTATGGAACCGAAACGCATTTCTACCCTAATACGTTTATTCAGAGTCTCGTCGAGAATCGCTTTATATGATATCACGACCGTTCGCGCTTTCGTTTTTTTTAAACCCGGCCTAAAAAAACCTTCACATTTTGATTGCAATGCTTTTATGCTCGTATTTGTTATCTTTAGTATTATAATATGGAGGTGTTAAAGAATATTTCAATTTGTAGATGAACCTAAAAGAGCTAAACTTTTGATGATTTAATAAAATGCTGTTTGTATCGATTAAATGATATTTAAAATAGCTGGGAATGAGATGAAAAAAAACCCAATGGTGCAGCAAAACTCGTTGTTGTTGTCTTGGTTGTTGTGTATCTTGGGATTTTCAAGTCTTCTTAATGATACTATATGTTTTTGTCTGTTTAATTTGTATCACACAGAAATACTTTGAGGTGGTATGGAACACAAAATATAAAAAAGTGAAAATTGTATTATTCCCAACATGAGGAAGGAAGAAAAACTCGACGGCTAACTATAGATTTAAACGATTTAAACCCTTGTAAAGGACTCTACGGACGCATATTGTTCATTTAGTGCTGGGTAGACAATTATAATTTAACTCTGTTTGAGTACTTTTACATAGCTGAGACTGTATGATGTTGCTGTTGTAATAAAGTCATCAATTTCTAAAGAGGTTTTCAATTAGCTGCTCTTGTAAAAGAGTAACTAATTTTTGAAAAAAAAAATTCTGAAATTTCGTGTTTTGATCAGCTTTTCCTAATCCGGCCAATATTAAGCAATTTACATGTAAAATTGACGGTAGCTATAGATTATAAATAAACATCCGCGAACAACTCAACATATAATCTGAAAAGTTAAATTGAATTGATGATTACAAGTGTTTAAAATAAAATAGTGGAGCCAGGTGATGATACATATTATATATAAATTTTATTAAATTAAATTTGCTAAATTTATTGACTAGCAAAAGATCTTTGAGTGTTATGTTGTGGGTTTTTTGCACACGTAAATCACACAGTTAAAAATCTTGCAAAGCAAACAAAAAAAAAAGCAGAAAAAAAATAAACAAACAAAACAAAAGATTTTTAAAATGCATAAAATATCATCTTCCCACTCCCTCTCTGATATATCCTATCGTTTTTTCTGCCCCTGTATTGTCTGTTGAATGAAATAAAATTCTACATTATTTCATTTACCAAGAAAATGAAATGTTCACCTTTGTACACCTTGAACAGGCGTGTACCGATTCATCCTGCTCTCATTTAGCTATTATTGCGCTCTGCAATTTCGGACATCCATCTTTCTGTGTTATGGAATAAAAAACGCACTCCATGGGCCATTTCAGGACGTATGCTATCGTCTTTACATCTTTGCCATACACATGTCTTTACCATGATTTCATCTTACTATGATATTTATCAAGTGAGTACACCCGACATGGTGGTTATTGTCAAAGGTAATGGCCGACAACATTTCCCCGACTCTGATTGGCTGTTCAGAGATAGCAACATCATCATAAGAGACGACGTGAAAGCGTGGATTGCTGAGAGTGTTCAATACACATAATTGTTTTTTGTTGTTGTTGTTTTTTTTTTTGTTTTTTTTTGGTTTTTTTTTTGTTTTTGTTTTTTTTTTTAATTTTGATCCTTGTGTAGAAATAGCCCCATACTGCACAAATTTAAGAATTGCTTAAGAAGCAAGGTTAAAATGGTCACTAAACGTGTTCTTAAATTTTATTTATGACAATATTTTTCAATACACAAAATTAGAATATATATTTTTGTAGCATTGCTTCTCGTTAAGGAGTTTGTACAAGATCCAGGATAATGAATGTTTTCTTTTATAAGTATTTTATAAGATAATAATCAGTCCTAGTTATGTCGACGTCTGTCTTCAAGTAGGTACATGTATTAGATATACGATGCACCTATGCAAATAAATATTCAGTGCTGCAATTTTTACTACACGTTTTATCAGGCAAGGAAAAGATTTAACGCTAAAAAGACGTACAATCTTTGTTATCTCAGAAAAAAAAACCTGTGTCAAATAGCTAGATAAACATTTTGTTGACGTCAATGCAAATAAAAGGAAGCCATATTTTGGGGATCTGTTCATCCGTCATGAAACTCTACATACTTTTGATCATCTGCTCAGGTTTGTATAGTTGCCATCATAGAATTATGTCAAAAGATTCAATTAATATACAGTGTATCGTTAAACTAAATTGAAAGCATGCAATAACATACTTTGGAATCATTAGATTTCGTGGTCGCTCATTTTTCGTGGCAATAAATGGTACCTCTCATTTACGGATTAACATCCTCCACGAATTAATAAATTATGGTTACAAAGTCATATTTCCCTTTGTAAGTATAAGAGAATACACGAAATTACGTCCCCACGAACCTGTAAAATTTAAGCAATCCACGAAAATTGACCCCACTAATTTTAATGATTTCACAGTAACGGTTAACATGTTTAAATAAAAAAATATTTTTGGAGTTTAGCGTTCTATCTTTTCATACATAAGCATACTTTAAATGACAGGGTTTATTCTATGTACCCTCGGTGAGGAGGCCTGTGTGGACAAATTACCAGACTGTGCTAGTTATACCACGCACTCCTGCAAACCTCCATACGTGCAATGGGCTTACAAGAACTGTCAATCTTTCTGTGGATTCTGTCGTAAGTACAAAGTGTGTAGAGCTATGACTTTAGTCAACTTTTATATTGGCTGGAAAAAAATGTTTTAAAAAACCTGCACACTTAATCCTGATATTTGTCGAACATATTGAATGCACCAACGATTATTGAGAAAATACCGATGATTACACTCATGTACCTAAGTTTCAAGGTACAAGAACGATAAAGATAAAAAAAAAACGAGTTCTTTGATTATTTTTAACGCTATATAAACATTTCATGCTTACAAATGTGATAACGAACACATTCATCGATATGAATAAAACACGCTTTTATTTCTTTTTTCAAATAAATCCCTAAGCGTTTTCAATTTTTAAAACAAGTTTCTAATTAATATTTCAAATTAATTAAATGGAGAAGGGTGAATTGTGTAGATTATCAATTTTTAAAACAAATAAAGATGGTAAATTTGATTGACGTGGGAATCGTTATCAAATATTAATATCAATCTATCAATTTCATGTTACAGGGTATATCATCCTCTTGTTTATTTACGATATCATATGGAAATGTTTACACATGTTATCTACAATAAATATTTGTCACTACTAAGTCTAATAAGAAGGCATTATAAGTACCCCGAAAAGGTCAAACCAAAGTCAATAAGTTGTGATTAGGAATAAGAAAGGTCTTACGCCCCAGTTACAATGTACTAAACGGCTTAAAATTTGAGGAGTTTGCACTGGTTAATTGTACGTCACACGATGTTCAAAATAAACATAATATTTTGCTTTTTATTTTTTTTTTTTTGGAGATATTGCGTACTGTATATTTTAATTTTGGCAAAATATACATATAACTCTGGTGAGTAGTTTCCCTAAACCATACATTAAATTGTGTAGCGTTTTGTGACATTCCTAAATAAATTTTAAGTACTCAGTATATCATGTTTTAAAATAAATTAAAAACACCTAGAAAAATATGTTTAGTAGTGAAGAAATTAAATCAAAGCCTGTATGTTTTTATACAGTTATTTTTTTATTGGATCGAAGTCAATTAAGTTATCAAGTGCGTGGAATTAATTAAACAAAAAAGTTTTGTCATAATGATAACGTTTAAAAAAATGTTAATTTTGTTAATAAAATGTTTTTAACAATTTGCCAATGAAGTTTGACACACTGTTGCAACTTTTAAATGAAGACGATGTTTGAACTAATTACTTAATTTGCTGTTAATGTGTTAATGTCTTAAGATTCTTGAAGGAAACGGGGTTTTTTTTTATAATTGACATAGAAATGCTATATATCCTAAGTATTATTTTTTATGGTATACCTATAGGCAAGCCATGTAAAGACAACAGGGCTGATTGTCAGGAATACGGCAAAGCAGCATGCGCGCCTCAATATGAAAAATGGGCGAAGCAAAACTGTGCCAAATACTGCGGATACTGTGGACCAGGTAATATTTCATATTCAGTACAATTCAGTTCATACATGTTTCTTTGTAAGCAACATCATTGATGAATTGATGATAGTAAACGGTGTAAATTTTGTTGTGATGCTAAATGAAATTGATTTGTTAATTCGGCGCACATTTAACCATTCTGTAACAAATGAAAACTACTACATGCATAGTTTAGCATTTTAAATGTTAAATATTAACTCGTTTTAAATTACAATAGATATAGATTGTGCGTATGGTGTTTGGATGAATTTGTCGTCGTGTTCAGACTCAAGGAGCGGCAGTGAATGGTATGTGCAAGTAAGATCAATCACCCTTGAGTCTAATGACGAAGATGTTTTGCCAAGGAACTGTGATGAAACTTTGATTCGGTATAATTCTTGCAAAGGTAAACAATTATTTAAGAAATAAACAGCAATGTTAAAAAGTTCACTGGGATATGAAGTTGGTTGGTTACGTGATCAAATCCTGTGAAGCCCGAAATCGCTATTCTATAGATTCATATAAGGAAACATATTTGCAAATGTAAATATATATTTATGAGGTTTGTTTACGTAGTAGCATTTGATAAAAGTTAAATAAATTCAGTCTGCGTTTTGGTAAAAATGATTGATTATTTTACAGAATATTTCTTTTCAACACCCCCTGGAATATACATAATATAAAAGTGCTTTATCCTGTATTTTTTAAAGATTCACAAGTGACTCAACAAACTGATCTTAATTATATTGGGGAACATCTAGATATTCGCCTTGCAGTTGTCGATAATCTGAAACATAATGGATTGAACCACAAACTTACCCTTGTATTGACAAACACAGGAAATACCACAATAAAGCATGGTGATTGGAGTATCTACTTCTATAGCTTTTTTATGATAGAGCCTGAACACTTGCCAAAGGCCAAGGAATACGTTTTGCCGCATTATAATCTAAAACTGATGCATGTAAAGGGAAATCTGTTTAGTATCACCCCGACGATTGGATTTCCGGATTTAACATATAACCAGTCTCATTACTCGGAGTTTTATGCACAGTTCTGGAGCGTGACAAAGACAGATTGGATGTCTAACTGGTACATTGCTGCACCGTCATTGAAGGCCGTCAATATTGCATCTACTGCGTTTGGAAAGAAATTTACTGATAACTTCAGTTCTGTGCGACAGTGGAAAAGAACCAGAACAGACCACTATAATCCCTTTACAGCACAGGCACGCTATAGACGTTACACTATTCAGGATTTTGAAAAGGCTATAAAACTAGTAATTCCAACTCCAAAACTAGTGAAAAGAAATTCTGATAATTTTCTAAGAGTCAAAAATTTATCTGTTTCATACGAGTCACCATTGAAGGAAACTGCAAGTTTCTTATCAGGTTTGTCATTTTTTTTTTCAAAATTTTGAATATTAAAACAATTTAAAATTACAAGTATTATTAGATTCCTGCGTATAATTATATTGTTCTAATTCAATCTTGTAAATTAATTGTTATACATCTCTTTACAGGAAAACTTAATCTTACATTAGAAGTACATGGCAATACAACCAAAAGAAGACACAACTCGATACAGCTCTCAATCAAGTCTAGTATCAGCAACAAAAGTGAAGCCTATCATATAGATATACAGATTTCGAATTCATCAATAAATATCATTGGACAATCTTCGTCAGCAGTATACTATGGTGTCCAGTCGTTGCTTAGTTTAGTAGCCGGCTCGCCTGACAATGCAAGTGTTCCACACGTTTATATAGAAGACGAACCTCGTTATGAGTTTCGAGGAATGCATGTAGATGTCGCTCGGAACTTCCGCCCAAAATCAGATATCATTCGTTTGATGGACGGAATGACAATGTACAAAATGAATAAACTTCATTTACATCTGAGTGATGATGAAGGATGGAGGATTGAGATACCAGGATTACAGAAGTCAGTAACTTTATCTATGTTTACAGATAAATAAATAATTTTATATGACGATCCTATTTGTAGTGAATATGCAAGATGTTCATTGAAAGTAAAGTAAATTTGTTCGAGTTTGAAGAATAAACACTCTAGTCTGTAGAAAAGATTTTTTACTAGTTTCCATCAATCTGACACATATCTACGGAACAAGAAACCCTCTGAAAAGAATATGTCTATGCAAAATCATAGACAAAAAACTTTTTTTTTAAACTGCTTTCTGCTTTGAAGATCCATTTAAATCAGACGGCATTTTAACTAGCACAAAGCAAATGATAAACAATATTGATCATTTCATTTTCAACAAATTTTTATAATTTGTATCTATAAATGATAATTACTGATAAAGAGATCAGGTTCAATACCTCCTCCCCCCCCCCCCCCTCAATTAAAGAAAAAAATTGGTTTGAGTGTTCATTACAAATCTAAAAGTCATATGTTCGAATCTCGCTATTTAAAACGTATTTTTTTGTCAAAATTCGTTAAATTTGAAAATTGTAAACCGATGAAAGTATTTCGATTATAATGTACTTTTATCCACGTTAATATCGACAGGTATCCAATACCCCCTTAAGAGATGGTGCTCTAAAATGTTTTACTTAAAAAATAAATTATGATACAATTGGGTTTTTATTTAAAACAATCTTATCAATTTTAAAAACGTTTTATTGAAGTTCGCTATTGGGTAAAAAGAGTTGTAAGATATAAATTGGCTTCGTTATATCATACTTATTAAGTTATATAATGCATGCCTTTCTAAATAACTATCATTAATCATTATGGAAAAGATGTTTTATTCAATCTAAGAAAAATGTTAAAACACTACATTCTTTCCTTTTGTACCAAAATGATTTTTTTAGTGAATTTCAGTGCCAGAAAAACATTCAACCTGTTTGGCATACAATTTGTCTTTTGTTTTTCCTTTTCTGCCCTCTTACTTTAATGTAAGGGAATTACCGACAAGTGTCTATGTATCTTACTATTATTCTTTCTCTGCTTCTTCCTTTATTACATATTAAATATACACCTGAATGTCATTTTATTGTTTTCATATTCAGGCATTCATATTTCACTTTGATTCTTTTTCGTTTTTTATGTTGTTCTAAATTCTGTGTGTGTTGTATTATCTTTTCTTATATCCGTGTAAGTAATTACTTTCGTTCCGGTTCATTTAGACATTATTATACTTTTCTAGGTAAATTAGATCCCGCAATATTTCGTTCGTAATGAAATGATGTCCCGTCACAATTTACAGGGTTATAAAGCATAAAATCTTATTCCAACAACATTTTTGAATTTGTCAGTGGTATTACACAAAATGAACAAAGCAAATTTCCAGTCTTCATATACACGACATAAAATTTCTATAACAACTTAAGGCTGCAACTGAAATAAGACCCATTTTAAGTTTAAATGTACAATGTACACGGGGTCGGTAACCTTTGATCTAGATCTAGGCTTAAAGTCACAGCAAGCCCTCTACCTACAACCATTATTTTTTGTTGAGTATAATTAAGAAGTGTTACGGGGAGAGGAATTATGCTATATCGTGCGTAAAAGGCGTGTAAGTAACATTAAACCTAGTGACTACAACAGAAGTGAAGGAAAATATCTTTGAAATATACTTTTGACAGTGTGTCTTGTCTCCTCTGCCCATTCATAGTCATACATTTACAAAAGTCACATTTAAGTAAGGGGTGTGCACAATAACAGAACACAATACCTAAATCAAACTTAAAGAATATCTAGGTATTTTACCCTGTGTATATTATGCGTTGTTTTTTTTTTTACCAAGAGTCATTAAATTATATATTTTCTTGAAATTTCGAATTGCTGTAACTGTAGCTCTGTAGGCCCCGGTCTAAAAAATTGAATAAACTACTTGGGATGTAGACAAAAACTAGGGCAAGTTCTGGTGCGTCGTAAATTTCTACAACTTTTTTTACTCGTCAGAAACTGTACCTTTTAGGTCGTCCATCTGAGTTTTTTTTTCAGACAAGAGAGCTACAGCTAAAACTGCTATAGATTTTGCCTACTGGTGTATATACTGTTTCATATACATAAACGTTATCTCTAAGGCGTAATTTTAGTTAACAATTTTGATAAAAGTAAGTAGGTTTTTATTTAAAAAAAGTTGACGAAATATATAATGAAATATGTACTACCGTATATCAGGTTTTTTCCGGGTCATGTTTTTTCCGCGAATCAGAACCTAGAACAGTATATAAAATTTACGCGAATCAAATTTTCACTATTTTAAAGTCATCGTGAAAATATAATTCACGATTGTTTAAAGCTGTGAAGTAAGAGGGAAAAAAGTATGTAAATTGTCACTTATAATAATGAAAAATTCGGACAATGAAACCATTTACACGATTTCCTTAATGTGAAATAATTACTGATAATTATTTTTAGAGACACAAGCATTCATAGATCAATAAATAATGTACCGTTACATATAACAGTAGCTCAAGTATAATTAGACATCAGTTTATGCAAGGAAAGTGACCATTTTAATTAGCCTGTCAATTCCGGGATCGGAGGACAAGCGCCAGAAAACAGGTATGTATAAGTCTCGTTGTTTATTTACAAATAAACAAATTACAAATTTAATAAACAATGAGGCTTACACATACCTGTTATCTGGCGCTTGTCCTCTGATCCCGCAATCTCTACCTCTAACTTAATAAACTGAACACAGCTCACCGTACTTTTACTTACCTGTTCACTAAATAATGAAAGAAAGAACTCTATTACAAGAACAAAACTTTGTATCAAATTTACGCTGATTTATTTTCCGCGATTCGGAAATCGTCGCGAACAAAGCGGAAATTGGACACACGCGGAAAAAACCTGATATACGGTATTGTGAATCAGTGTATAATTCTTTATGTACTATGTACATTGTTCGTAGGTTTCAGGAAAAAGATGTCATGACCTCTCAGAAAGAAAATGCTTAGTGCCTCAACTTGGTTCTGGTGCAGATACATCTACATCTGGTTCAGGATATTACACTGTGTCAGACTACAAGGACATAATAAAGGAAGCTCAAAAACGCCATATTGAAGTCATACCGGAAATAGACACACCTGGTCACTTCCGCGCCGCAATCATAGCTATGGAAGCGAGATTTTTGAAGTATGAGAAAGAAAATACTACCGCAGCCAACGAGTACCGACTAGTTGAGAGCGGTGACTCCAGCCAGTATTCATCTGTTCAAATGTTTAATGACAACGCTTTGAATCCATGTATTGACTCGACATATAGCTTTTATGAAAAAGTATTAACAGAAATTCAAAAGATGCATATTGGGTTGAATTACTTTCATTTTGGGGGAGATGAAGTAGCTAGTGGAGTTTGGCTAAATTCTACAAATTGTCGCCATTTGGCGTACTCCAAAAACTTCACGGAGCCAATATCAGTTCATTTGAAGAAATATTATGTTCATCGTGTCGCAAATATTTCTCACCGCCTGGGACTTAATCTTGCTGGATGCGAAGATGGTTTTCTAGATGAAAAAGGAATCCCCTACAACAGAATGTCTTTACCAAATAAAGAAGTATACACAAATGCTTGGCAAAATATTTGGGAATGGGGAAATGCAAAGAGGGCATACACACTTGCTAATAATGATTATAAGGTAACTAATTTTTTTTTTTTTTTTTTTTTGCTTGTTCATTAGGATAAATAAAGAGTTTAAATAGTACCGTTTCGTACGTAGTACAAGCGCATGTTAAACCAGTGTATAATATGTTCTTATATTTGAAGGTTGTAATGTCACAGGCAACGCATTTGTATTTTGATGCGCCACCTGAACCTGACCCAGAAGAGCCTGGACTTTATTGGGCCTCACGGTTTACAGACACCATGAAAACATTTCAGTTTCTTCCAGATAGGTTGTATGAAAACATCGATGCTAACCGGCTTGGCGAGCCAATAACAAACACTGAGGTATGTGGGCATAGAAATGAACGATGCCCCGCATTAACAAAGAGAAACAATATTATTGGTGAGTAATCTACCAACTCCTACTTGAAAAAAGTAAATGTTGATTACTTACTTATTTAACAGAATCACTAGATCATATATATTTTTTTTTTATTCGTTTCCGTCTGTTGTGCGTCAGTCGTCCACTGTAGACCCCTTTCAGCTTCACTGTCTGACATTTAAACCTTCCGGCAAGGCTTAATCATGTTGTACTTAGCATACCTGTGACAGAACAACTTAAATATTAGTAACATCCTACAAGGACTAATCGTTTGTTTGAAAATTACAAAGATTGAGCAATTTTCGAAAGTTTTTTTTATATTTACATTTATAATCACACAAGCTATAAAACCTCTGCAAAGCAAATGAAATTAATAATCCTATGGCTATTATTAATTATCCTTTCCTAGGAAGACAGTTGTATAGTTGGTCAGGAGTTTGTTAATGAAACGCAGGTCATTTGGTCACACAGAAAATGGCTTAAGATGATGTTAAAGAGGTTCTTTCCTCTGTTTGTGGGGTAACCATTTTGGGTCACCTCTAGTCTGAAAATTCAGCATCATATAATAATTTTACTTCCTGATAGTTTTTTCATCACGATATTTTTATGTTGTTCAAAAAACATATTTGAATAATTATTTTTGGCATATTAAGCTTATATTTAATAAAAATAAAGAAAAGATCAAATATAAATTTTGCCTAAAATTACAAAATTACTTTTTTTTTACTCTTACATGAAACATTAGATTTAGGTCAATTTGTATCCAAAGTTTTGAAAAGATGACATTACAAATAATTTTTCATTTTCGTTATAGTTTGATGACTCCAACATTTTGTAACAATCTTACCATATGTTTTTGTATTCATTATACTGGCACCACCAGTGAGGCAAGGTTTTTTTTAACTTTGACTTATTTATTACTTTTATGTTCACTACATGTATTCAACGTCATACTGTATTAAAATCATAATTAGATAATAGTTCAAACTATAAATATTTGATGATTTCTTCAAATAATCAATTTCTATACCAAATTTTAGCAATTGTTTCAGGAAAAAAATATCATTTCTGTTTTGGTTCCATATTTTATAAAAATGGCATGTGACATGGGTCAAAAATAAAATAAATAAACATTTTAAATCCCCATCTTTATGTCTAAATAGTTGTCGGATGATTGACATTATTTGTATTTAAGGTGCCAACCTCCTTAACCAATATTATTTCTTCTCCTTGGTATCTAGCACAGGGCGAAAAACCATCTTTAAGCAAGTCCTTAAAGGTGCCTTAAAGGTGTCGTAAAGGTGGCTTAAAGGATATACGATCTTTAAGACAGCTTTAAGTCACCTTTAAGCTAGAGCTTATAGGTTCTTAATGTCCAAACTTCTTTAAGCCACATTTAAGGCATCTTTAAGCGACCTTTAAGCATCTTTAAGTGGCATTTACGCTCCCTTTAAGTTGTCTTTACACTATCTTTAAGTTCCCGTTAAGTCAACTTTCATCAAGCTGAACAGTTTCATATTAAATACTTAAATTTAATGCAAACACTCTTTTGTAGGGGTGGGAGGGAGTGATCCGAGTGATGATGTAGTTTCCAAAGGGGGGGGGGGGGGGGTTTCCAGGAGGTTTTAATTGTCAACACACACCATGCAGAAACAGGTATCTACACCCAAGGTTTGCTTGTGTAAACACATAGTCGCTCCATTGAACACATCGGTATTATCAACACCGCTCCAATGAACACAGATCGCCGTTATAAAATTTCAGTTTTTTCTTTCAAAATTATTGTAGCGGCGAGCGCAGTCCTTGTCTCAAAATCTGCGCATGAAATTATTTTAAAGTATGTTTGTTTTTTATTATAAACTAATCGGTGAAAGTTCTCTCTCTCTCTCTCTCTCTCTCTCTCTCTCTCTCTCTCTCTCTCT
>WFKH01011926.1:18848708-18860029 GCA_016163765.1 Magallana hongkongensis
TAAGGTGGCACTCTCCGGTAAGGGTATAGCGAATTTGAGTTCTAGGCGACAGTGACCTTTTCTTTTGGTGTTGAAAACGATATAAGGATTAATGTCCAATACGTACAGGGCATTGCCTTTTCGGTACTCCTCACGGTCTATATCGACTTGTTCTCTCCCAGATACAAGTGTGTGGTAAGCATCTAGGTAAGTATTGGTATTATAGTTAGGTTGTAGAGGTTTGGCAGGAAAGGACTGTCCGTCCACGTAGAAAGCTACAAAATTACAATCAAAATGTTGAAAGTTAAATGGTGACTTCTTATAATCTCCACTAAAAGCACTGCTAGATATCAGTCCCAGAATGAGCGTGGAGGGAACTTCCCCTTGAAACACATCGTCCATGGTAAAACTGAACTCTCCCTTGGCAATGGAGGCTATTTTTAGATTAGAAAACAGGTAAGGATACACGGCAGGAGATTTTTCTAGCATTTTGACATGCGCCATGGTGAGGGCGGGATTCGGTCTTTGGATACATAGCTTAAAACTGGCATCGACAATCTGAACTTTGTAATCTAAACCAGACACTGACATCAGTTTAAATGCATCTTTACTGGGCCATAATTTTAGCGAAAGTGATACTCCATTTAAAATTAAACGTTCCTGTTGGAAGAGATCAATCTGCAGGGGGCCTTCCAAATCTAGTATTTGGCCTTCTTTAGTAAATAAATATCGTAGGTACAATCCTGAATTCAGGCCCTTGATAGGATCGGCATCGTCGGGATTGTTGGAGTCCTTAATGAAAAGTTGAGAATATCGCACTCCGTAGTTATAGGCGGAGGTAGTCAATAGGGTGTCGATGTAGGCCTTGTAAGGATAATTTGTGCCCAATTGAGATACAGGGGTTTGCTGGAGACTGGTGTCTACCTGAGCAAATATGGTATGTAAAGGTAGATTCGTCAAACCCACAGCATCCTCTTTTGTGATGGGATTGTTCACGGGATTTAGTATTCTCAATTTGACCTTTAGTCGACTATTTTTAAGATCCATGTAACCCGTAGAGAGTGGTGGTATGTTAAATTCCAAAGCAGAGTACTCTGATATTTGATTGATAGGTCTAAATTCCACCCATTCTCTCGTTTGAATGGTCGTGTCGGTGGGAGGGGATTCAAAAAGGGAGAGTTGATTCAAATGATTTTCATCCATGACTAATCGTCAAATTGTGTATTGTATTTACGTTTCTTGGACTTAGGTTTATGGTCGCGTTTGCCAGGCGGGTGGTATGCTTGTGTCTTTCTTATAGATTTAGGAGTCATGGGAGCATCCTCGTTTTCGCGCTGTAATTCCGATTTCGCCATTTCTATGGCCTGTGCTACGGGAGTCACCAGTTTCACATTTGGTTCTTGCTGTCGCGTTGGCGAGTCGGTTCTATGACGAGATCCGCTCCCTACTATGTATCGGCCTTTAAAATCAGGGCGGACCCTCCCCGCTGATATATCTTCAAAATGACGTATCCACTTATTAAAATCGGGTACGTAAGGTACCCACTGCATTTTATTAAAATCGTATACCTCTACTGATCCCATGGTTTCTTCTCGCGCAAACACAAGACACAGGAAAGTCTTTGAATTTTAGAAGGTATGGCCTGCAGCTGATCGTTTCTTATAAATATTCTTATGCTACGAATTTCCTGTTTTGAAACACTGAGATAAAACGGCTGGACATAGGTTATCTGCATGAGACTTTGTTTGGGGGTTAGCTCTTGTGATCTCAAGATGGGTAACATGTTATTTCTGACATAACTATCCTCTATTATGTCGCAACACACATGCACCCGAGACAAAGATATGTCGTTAGACAATTGCATGTTCATTTCCAAGAGTCCACACTCCCAACATCCATCTAATACGTATGGTTTTGGAAGACTTACGATAAAATCATCCGGTTTATTGGATGGATGAAAATTTGTAGAATCATTGCTGTTTAAAAATAAATACACGGTCATGTTTTCTGTCTTATCAAACATCTGTCCCGTTATTTTACTCTTATAATAAATTACATTTCTCTCGCTCTAAGGGTTAAAATGAGAATTCTCGCTAAATAATAATCTCTTAATAGTCTTGGAACGAGTGAACTATGAATTAATAAAATCTCTTTCTTTCGTGCAGTTGAAATTCGCGCACTAATTAAATGTCTCATTACAAGCCGTTGGTGTCGAAAATGAGAGCGGTCGTGAGATAGGACGGGAATGTCGTGATTCAAAAGATGTCGAACGACATCGCTTATAGCAGCTATCTGTCGTCTGTTTGCTGTTGTAATTAAGACTGCTTGACGATTATGGTGGGCATGTGAGAGTTCTCTTAAAAAGTTGGCGTTTTGCATTACTCGAGACTGTTCCATTTTTCTTCTTTTACTTCATAAAAGAACTTGATTCAGCTCTTCTTATAGTATTTTAAAGAAGACCTAGGAATGAAACTGTTAAATTTTTTCGGCCAACCCCACCACTTAACCAAGACTTGATTGCCTTTATATCTTATGACCCTCTCGATTCTATACATAGTGTCGTCAGTTATGGTAACTTTTTGTAGTTCTCCTTCGTAAAAGGTGCCCTCAACATCTTCTCCGTCGATGTCCTGTAACTCGTAAATAGGTATGGTCTGTTTGATTAAGCGAGACTTGACGTTAAAATGTTCACCGGTCCAACGCTCATCGTATTCGCGATCAAAAGGTTTGCGAATGTGAGATATGCGAACGAAATCACCAATTTTGAATTTAAAGTGAATCGTCTTTGTTAAACTTGGTTTGAGGTTTACGTTTTTTGAAGCTGAGTCGTAAGCATCCATCCAAATATATGGTTCGTCACTCTTTTTGACTTGGTTAGGTGCTCTTTTAATAGTGCGGTGATAGGTAGCATTATAACTTTTAATGATTTTAGGTAGCACGTCCACCCATCGATGAGTCTGATTTTGAGTCATGTAACGACTCAAACGAGCTTTGATGGTTTTGATACCCCTTTCTGCAACATTGGCTTTCTTTTCATTTCTAGAAAAGAAATGAGTTACATGTTTCTCTTTTAAAAAGTCATGAATCGATTTATTGTAGAACTCGTAACCCTTATCCGTTCTTAATTTTTGAGGAGGTGTGGTTGATGAAAAAACAGAGGATAAAGCATGAACCATTTCGATACCCTTTGTAGACTTTAAGGGTACAGCCCACGCGTATTTAGAGAAGACATCAATAACGAAAAGAAAGTATCCATAGCTGTCATTGTCTTTGAGAAACGAGGTCATGACAGCTGTATCCGCATCCCACTGGTAACCGATCTCGGGAACAACCACCTGCGTGCGTTTAAATTTTCTATTGATTTGTCTATGTAAAGTAAATGTTTCCTGTTTTTGTAACCATTTTTTGATTTTGGCTCGAGACAATACATATTTTCCTTCTTTTCTTACGGCACGATATAACTTTTCCAGACCCCCGAAAGATCCAGGGTGTTTGGCGTCGTAATATATAGATTTTAAATATTCTTCGTAGGTCATATTTAATATATTGAGGTATAAAGAAGAATAGTATTCTTATAGACACATCTCAATTTCCAGAATTGTTGGAAACACCACTTCGTCTAGATCCTTAGATTTTTTGATACCGGTGATGAGTACAGTGCCTCTTAAGTGACATGTAAAATGAATCCCTTGTCGACGTAACATGACAGCAGGAAACAACTCCGGGTCGTAAGTAAAGTTTAACATAGGAGATAACGAGTTCACATTTATGACTGCTGATAATTTGTGAACTGCGGAAGAGGTGACGAGGCGAACGTTGCTCAAACGTACGGGGTATTCCAGTCTTTGTAAAATGCGTGCATACTGTCTCAGTCTCTTTAGACCAGCTTTGAAATTACTACAACGCCCATTACAGTTTATCTTGCCATTAGAAATTATTAAACAGTTACCACCAATTTTCCTATTCTGATATATTATACCTGGAAAGGTACGAGGATCGTATCGTACATTGTTTAACTGATGTACTAAAACATCGAGATTAAATTTTACATTAAGATTTGCTTGAAACACGACGTTTGTCAACCTCATGACTGTAACAATCAGAGTGAAATGATAATGCATACGCTACTAATAAATCCTTTCCGATTCATGTATTCTGTATTGATACATTAATTTAAACATATGTTAAAATACATTTACTTTCCTTACACTTCATACATATTCTCGGGAAATACATATGGACACATTTCATTAAATTTGTTCCAATAAATTGTGATTTAAATTATTCATCGAAATGAATTACTAGTTGTCAAAATATTTTAATATGTAAATATTTGTGTATTGATGAACGGATTAAGTTGTTAAAAGGATTAAAACAGTCGTGTTATAAATCTATTCATATCCGATTTCGACTTCCTGAACTTGTTCTCTTGGTATAATACACTTCCGTGATCTATCGTCGGCACCTCAAATTAGTTGGCGCCTCAAAGTAGCATGAACGCCCTCACTATATACTACTGCCATGTATTTCCTCATATTTGATGTTCTCATCTTTCCTGGATTTTTCAGTTTCGTAGCCTGGACAACCGTCTTGATAGCGCCATAAGCCCGAAAAACTCCAGCTTCTGATGAAAGGAAATAATTAACACTGTCGAGTATGTAGAAATGCTACTATAATTTATGCTGTTTTACGTGCTCCAACTGAATAAAAAAATAACATGCAAATATGATGTAATGTGGATTTACTTTGAAAAAAAATACTAAATGGGATTCTTTCAATGCAATAGTACAGAAACTCCATTACAAAATCACATGGATACAACAACAGAACTTGATAAACATATGTATAGTGTTTTATATCATTGCCATACTTACCACGTTCATTAACGTTTGATTATTATACACACCTAACATACTTCCTGATTTCAATGTACGCACCATGATGTCCATGTACACAGCATTTATTTCACCAAAAAAGCAAATTCATTTGATTCCAAGAAAACTATCAGATTACTGAAAATCACAAGTGAAGGCAAAGAGCACATGGGAACTCCATGATTCAAAGAATATCCGACAATTAACTTCCTGTGCATTCAGATCCATTATTTTAATAACTGTTACCATTATATCAATATTTAACAAAACGTAAAAAAAATATCTGATAACCAAATTTGTTGACTTTTAAGCCTCAAAGTTTAGGCCGTTCTTCATACCGCGCTAAAGTGACGAATGGATTTTTGGTCCAGCGGAAGCACTGCTGTGCATTTTGGTACGTCTTATGCAGGAAGCTCGAATCTTCTGTTGCCGCTATAGGAGATTCTGTCTGCTTTACTTCTAGTTCTGTGCAGTCAGCATTTTGGTACATCTTATGTAGCAAGCTCGAATATTCTGTTGCCGCTTTAGAAGATTCTGTCTTCTTTATTTCTAGCTTGTGCTGTCAACATTTTGATGCGTTTCAAGCAATGGACCCAAATCCTCCGTTGCCTTGGTTAGAGATTCCGTCTGCTTTACTTCCAGTTTTGTACTGTCAGCATTTTGTTACGTCTTATGCTGGAAGTTCGTATTCTTCTTTGCCACTGTAAGAGATTCTGTATGCTTCACTTCTAGCTGTGTACAGTCAGCATATTGATGCTTTTGGGAATTGGTACTCCGTTGTTGGGTTGGGAGATTCTGTCTGCTTTACTTCTAGTTCTGCGCCGTCAGCAGTTTGTTCTAGAACAGCCCATTCTACATGTTCTGTGAAACATTGCATTTTTTAAAAGGTTTTTTCCGAAATGCTCCTACAAGAAAATTTAAAAATGCAATTGTGAGACATTATTAAACAGTTTGTTTTATTTAGGTGATTTGTATTACGGATGCGGTATTTCTTTTAAGTTGTGAATTTGATAAATCCAGTTAAAATAAACTGGTGGAGTTTAAGTGTGCGTTAACTACCATTCCATAACTGGTAATCGCACATTTCAAAATTTAAAACAAAAACCAAAATGCAAACACAAATGTATTAAAACAAAAAGCAAAATATCTTACATATTCATGTATGTTCAAAAACTAAAATGATTTTAGTGTTCAATTTTCAAAAATGATCATACAAATCAAGCATGATTTCGTTCTTCAAAATTAATAGGAAATTTAACAGTTTTCGATTTTAAAACCACTGTTGGTCAAATCTGTCATGGCCCTTGTCTTAGCTTTTCCGATGGATTCCAATCTTGTTTCTGGCATATTTTCAGCACACACAGTTTCTTGGAAGTGCGTATTTCCTCCACAAGGCGCTGTGGCTTCTGTTTTAAATATTTTAGGCGCAGGAGGATCCAAGCCTTTTACTCACATTTTCAGATACTTCTGGGCAAGATCGTTTGTACTTCCGGACCCCCCGCTCTGACATATGACTCGTTCTCTCCATAAAAGCCTGTGCATCTATCCCAGCGCTATACAATTGTCTGGCACAAGTGCACTTGCCACTGTGGTTTGAAAAGTTTCCAATGAGACCCCCCTTTTATTCACATATGATGTTCATGAAGCTCTGAATTTTGTTTACACCAACAAATTGCGCACCTTATCCAATAGGAATCTCTGATAACGGACGTCTGTAAAACTCTCCGTTGTTTCAAAGCGCATCGAGATACTGCTGAAAATAGTCAGCGATGCATCTGTCTCCTTTAAAAAATAATACAAAATTGAAAAATAAATCACATTACCATTCGAAAATTAATTTCACCATATTAAATTAACCCTTTAACGTTTATATCAAACAAATAAAATATACCGAGTATTTTTTACCAAAACTACCTGGTTGGCAGTAGTGACTAATATCCTTACTTTGCAGAGTTTAGTCATCTTCGCTAGCCAAGGGTTTCTGACCCTTGTAATATCGTGCTATCAAAAGTCGGGATTTTTTTCGTCACGTGATCTCCTATCCTATTTTTAAATCAGCCAAATAATGAAAGATGCCGTACTTTAACGTACCTGCTGCAGAAACAGCAGCCTTTATAGGCATTGACCAAGTTAAAAGAACGTTTTAATGCTCAATGTATTCAATAGATAGGAATAATGTGAAATGTTACATATGAAAATTCGAAAGGTGGACGTAAGACTGGGAGCGGTAAACATTAATCTACTAGTGCATGCCTCTGTTGATACACAAACAGGTGTACTTGTTGTTGCACCATTGATCGTGTTAAAGACACTCGCGAATAAACAGTTGGAAAACTGTAGATTAAATCAGATAGCTTTGCATTTTTTTCATTGGTCGAACGGTTTCAGTAGACCCCAATCAAAATCCAGGAAAAAAAAAATCCCGACTTTTGATAGCACGATATCCCAAGGTTTCGTGAGAAGCGATGCGGATCAGAAACCCTTGGCCAGCGAAGATGAGTTAAGTGAGCTAGTCCTCCATTAAACGTCTTGTTAAATCCGCAAACAAAATGTACAAATTTAACTCGACCATCCTCCCCAGTGGTGAAAATGTGCTTAAAGATAGTCTTTAAGTTGCCTTTAAGTACCTTTAAGCCATCTGTACGCTTTCTTTAAGCCCCATTTAAGTCACCTTTAAGCAGCACATATTGCTGAAAGGTGCCTTAAAGATGGTCTTTAAGCAATCTTTTAGCACCTTTAAGCTATCTTTAAGGAGAACTTAAAGATAGTCATTCATCCTGTGTATGTACATTTCATATAAAGGAATCTTACTTGCGAAGGTGTGCATCAGTATATGTATAAGTCAGAACTGCATACATTATTTATACTTTTCTTCTTTTTTCATTTCTATGATTATTTTCTTAACATTACAACGTGATCTCAATGAATATTTGACTGTGCAAGCGCTATAGTTTGTTTTTTAAACGTGATTTGAAATGGACAAGATCTTTTTTTATTTTTTGTCATTATCTAAAGAGTTTTAATGTCTTAATATTTTGAAAAATAATGTTGACATAAAAGGAAGCAAAAGCGCAGTATTTAAAAAGAAAAGTCCACTAAAATTTGAACACCCTCTCTGCCGAGTGGCACTGTCTACAGTCCGTCGTGCAAGCTTTTATAGTTGACGTACAGTTATAAATGAATTGTTGAAGTTGTATGTGAAAACCATGAATTTTGACCCATAATGCGTATAGACTCCAGTTTAATAAATCAGTAATAAAAAATAATGAAAACTTATCCTTCTAATTAAAGTACTTTTAGGATGGAGTCTAGACCCATTCATACCAAAAACTTGCAATTTATCACAGACAATGGTTAAGATTTAGGTACAAGACGTCGTATGGCCTAATTTGGAATCCTTCTCCTCTTGTGTACACGTTATTGACATGCATCGTCAAATTTATAGTATAAACGATGTATACAAACCAAGAATACATATTTTATTCACGTTCGAACAAGTTATTTTCTATTGATTCAAGTGGGGGATATGGTACGCCCTTGTCCTTTTCAGTATTTCTCTTTCAAAGGTCCGGTAGCGTTAAAAAAAAAGAAGAACTGAACGAAGTAAGGCACATCTTTAAACGATTTTAAGTATTTTCACAAATTGTATGAGAAAGTAAGCTGAAATAAGTCCAAAACTAACCTAATATTTATGTGTCATAATTAAAAGTATTTGCATAAAAAGAATTGTAACCATCCGACATAACAACCCCATCTTTCCCGAAGAGATACATATCAAATTCCGCAGGTTTTGGCGTCCTTTTTAATAATCATAATAACAAAATGTAGAATTTCACATCCTTTGCATTTGAATTAAGATGTCTGACTGAACAGTAAATACATCTTTGTAAAAGCAACGAAACCATTTAAAATATAACACCAGACTTTGGAAATGTTCAGTATATACTTTTACCATGGTCTTTAATACCCTTTTTATTTTTTAACCGTGTTGGTTTAACAAACATTCAACGCCAATTCTAACTTCCTTTTTGCAAAACAATAAATAATTATTAGTTTCATTACGAAAAAGATGCCCTCTCCAATTCATCAAAATAAAATATAATTCAGATTCATTTCATTTATTTTTAAATAATAAAATTTAAAGTACCCTGATCCCAGAATGCAAACTTATACAGGTATAAAATTATTTGATTTGATTTAAACTGCAAGAATAAAATAAAAATACAAAAATAGAAGAGAAAAAGGAAAAATAAAACCTGCAATATATCTTAAGAAAAATACTGCCCGAAATAATTTTTAAAAAGTATTCGAACTTAGTTTCTTAAAAGAAAAAAAAAATCCCTCGGATCAAGGTACTTTATACTTTTGTTCTTAGTTTCTGTTTTACTTCTTCACATCTCTGAAAAGAAAAAAGTATTTAAAATCAATTTGCAAATTGATAGAAAAAGAGATATGTCACACAGCTTGATAAACTGATAAATTCATTGAACTTACATTTCACAAATTTCACTTCCACCACCTCTACGAACTTGAGTTATCCCTCAGGGAAAATGTTCGCCAGGTTGTTCTTCGATATCGTAAACATGTGATCCTGGATTTCGATGAGATTGCTACTATAAATTGGTAATTTTAAACGTCAATGTTGAGAGTAAAAGTATAAACTATAAAAAAATTACGTCAATGTATGTAGCCTTAGAAATCGGACAATAATGATTTTACCCCCCAAAAAATCGATAAGATATTGCGATGAGATAGTGTATATCCATTTTACCTCAAACTTTGTTAGGGGTGTGGAAGAGTAGCATCGCTGTTTGTTGAAGTCGTTACTGGGGACTATATTCTGTACGATGTACAGCCCCCCAGCAACGACTTAAAGATCTGTCTCCTTACCCCAGAGGGTAAGGAGAGCAGATCTGGCCTCCATTGCCAACTGCACCTCCCTCCGCCTTGACCCGGTAGAAACAACACCGGTCTCACCAATCTGAATTTGAAATCAAATATGAATATATTATGTACGCTTGTACATAATCAAAAAGACATCGACGTACATTATTTATACACTTACACTTTTAACTTGTACCGGGCCAAGGCAGAGTCTCGTGCAGTTAGCCAACGAGGATGCTTCGGCCATCGAAAATGTTGTTGGAGAAAAGAAATATGTCCTTATTTTCTTCTCATCCTCTGTTAACTCAAACAGGGTGTCCATGATCTACAAAGAATATTACAAAAAACTACACAATATTCCTTTAATTCATATAGATATACATAGTGGGAGTGTGTATTTGTGTTTATTTTGATATATTTTTTGTTTAAAATATAAGGACGTAAATTAAAAACAAAACCAACAAAAAGCAACTTACGATTGAGTCTGCCTTAAGTTCGATGCCAAAGGTGGGGTGGCACGTGGCATTTACGAGCCTATAATACCTCCCAGGGTTTCAGGGACTCAATAAGCGTTTTCTTAAATGTTTTCTTAAATGTAGAAATGGTTTTGGTTGTTGTCTCCCCCTGGTCAATAGCCGGAACGTAGTATTTTAGACTCCGTCCAGACTTTTCGTAACGGCTTTTAATTGTCCTTATAGTATGTTCGTGAAGAATATACACTCTGAGATTCTGAAATTTATAAAAATAAATGCTATGAATAAATAGAAAAAAATATTCATTTATTGATACAGTTTGGATGTAAATTGTGCTTTCTCAGGCAAAAAAGACAACACAACAATAACACGAGGAAAACATAAAGTGTAAAATACTGATCTAACATATATCAGACGGAGAGAGACAAGCGTCAATACTAACTGAATTAAATCTACAAATTTAATATTTTGCATTTGTTTGCACACTGACCATTTAATAAATTAACTAAATAGTAATATAGAATAAAGATATCAACAAGTATTAACAACTTACATCTCTTACTTTTTTTGTTGACTGATCCTCCAAAATGGTTACGCTTCTTCAGGGAGCCGAAATGAATTTAGCAGGTTTATCGTGCAATATATATATGACTGCCGTCATGAGAAAAGGGCCCTTATCTTTTGACGTCACAATGCTCAGAAAACGACGTCATGGTAGCGGCATTTTAAACGCAGTTTTTTTATTTTCTGTTTCTATTTTTTTTTCTGCGTCTGTGTTGTGTTTTTTGAATAATTAGAGTATGGCCTTGTTTAAATACACATAATAATAATTGATAACTATTAATAATGTATTAAAAATAATTAAAAAATAATTAATAATAAATAATAATAAAAAAATAATTGACGTTCGTGACGTCGTGTCGTTTTCGACCAGCTACGTGAAAGTCGTGTTAGTTAACATGTCTTACTAAAATTGTCATAAAATGCTTAAAACAAACAAGATCTTGGATATCTTTGTATATTTGTATTCAGAAAGAGTTGACTAATCTTAATTGAGAAAAAAGTGAGTTTGTGAAATTTTGACCTTAAGGGCCCTTTTCTCGTGACGGTA
>WFKH01011926.1:18881720-18892655 GCA_016163765.1 Magallana hongkongensis
GACGTAATGAATATTCACAAAAATAGTGACATTGGGTATATTCTAGATGTCACTTTAAGCTATCCAGAAAATCTGCATGATCTTCATTCAGACTTACCATTAGCACCGGAATCTATAACAGTGTACGTTGACGACTTATCTCCTTATTGTCGAGAGGAGTTTCAAAAAATAAACAATAAAACAAAAGGAGTTGTTTCAAAAAAATTAATACCAACTCTTCGCAAAAAAGAGAAGTATGTGCTCCACTATCGCAATCTACAATTTTACCTTAAAGAAGGACTTGTGCTAGATCAAATTCATAGAGTCATTCGCTTCAAACAAAATGCATGGCTCAAACCCTACATTGAATACAACACCAACAAAAGACGACAAGCCAAGAGTGATTTCGAAGTGAAATTGTACAAAGACTACAACATAGTGTTCGGGTAAATAAATTTTAAATACAAAAACAATTTCGTTTAAATTTAATAAATAATTAATCATTCTTCTAATAATTTGTTTTCTCCTTTCTTTTTAGGAAAATATACGAAATAGGATGAACTTCAAATTGGTGAATACCAAAAAGGGCTTACTGAAAATGGTAGCCAAACCAAGCTTTGAAAATTTTACAATTTTTAACAAACATTTGGTTGGTGTAAAAAACAAGAAGGTTAAACTGCTACTTAACAAACCAATCTACACAGGAATGACTGTTTTAGACCTCTCCAAACTGTTCATGTATCAATTTCATTATGGATATGTCAAAAAACAGTATGGTGACAGGGCAACTTTGCTGATGACTAATACTGACTCCTTGTTTTACAAGTTTCAAAGGGAAGATTTGTATCAAGACATGGTTCAAAATAAGGAGTTATTTGAAACATCCAACTACCCACAGAACCATTTCCTTTATAGCGAGACAAACAAGAAAGTAGTTGGGAAAATGAAAGACGAAACCGGAGGTGTGTATTAATTTTATTCACGTGGAATGATGATTGTTCTTATATACTTTAAACGTTTGAACTAATACTTTTGTCATAATTATGTTTGCAGGGTATCCCGTAAAAGAATTTGTGGGACTGAGAGCTAAAATGTATTCATTTTTGATTCACGACGAGAAAGAAACGCAGATAAAAAAGGCAAAGGGAATTACCAAAGCTATCGTCGCCAAGGAATTAACCCATCTTCATTACAAGAATTGTCTTTTTGAACAACAACGATGTCGACATAAGATGCAGAACATTCGTAGTGACAATATCTTATATCTAAAATCTATCAATAAAATATCATTGTCGCCTTTCGATGATAAACGATGGTGGTTAGCTCCATTTGGAGTCAACAGCTTCTCCTATGGACATTATAAAATTTACAAATGATGAAACAAACGAAATGTCTAGTTGAGTTCTACTTTAATTTGAAATGCGCGGACACTGTATTATATAATTATAATTGACTAATTTGTATATAATTATATATGCTTATTTATAAAGAAAGAATGATATATAGTTTACTGAACATATATATAATTCATTATGTCAAATGCTTTTTTTAAATTTAATATTAAATGACTGAGATTTTCAAGAAAAATCATTCTTTCTTTTAAAAACCATAAACGTTACATTGCTTACTTATTAAAATTATTAAACTAAATAGTGTTGAATTTCATAAATGAGTTTAACGCTGATGATTTTTTTCTAATTTCAAAATTCAGAAATATAACAAATTGACAATGTCATAAAAACTTTGGAAGTATACCTAAAATGCTTATGCATGGAGACAGTTTTCACCGTTATACTTTTTACATAGTTTTGCATGCTTTCACATTGCTCTTTTAATTTCATGAACTCGTTAAAATGATAGTTGGATTGGTTAAAAAATTCGTTGGTGTGAAAGAGAATTTTTTCAAAGTCTTGAAATTCTGTCAATGACATCTTTACTTTCCCACAACTCTTACATTTCTACAATTTAACAAAATTGACAACGATAAAAAATTGATATTTGAAGACAATTTTCGATAAAATATTTACATTCAAACTGTCTAATAATCTCTTTCTTACTAGTAGTAGTACAGTTCAATATTATATAGAGTATAAATAAATCGTTTTACACAATTAATGAAACTTTTCTATATAGAGAAAGACTGTTTGAAAGGTGGATGTTTAAATTTCCCTGTGTTATTCATACCAGTAACAAATTATTAACGCGTGCAATAATTCTGATAGAAAAGTTTCATTTTACAGATTACATATGAATAATATATATTATCTAAAAATAACAATGCTCCGGATTTCTTTTTTCTTTATCTCTTTAGAACTCATCATCTCCGTCTAAATCCACAATTCGCTTCTTTTTGCGTGGTGTCATCACAAGCTATTGATTGAAGAAAACACTCCCCAATGTACCCCGATATATCCTATTAGGAAAATTAATTGAATGTAAGGTCTGTGACACTGAATTAACTAACTTACCAGTTCCGGGCTAGGTGGTCCTTGATTGGACTTCCTGATTTCATCCACCGCTTTATTTATTGTGAAGTATTGATTGTTCATAGTTTCAAAAACGTCGTCTGGGAGTGACACCTGTTTACCGTTGTTGTTGTCTAGAACGTTAAACGAAAGACAACTCTTTAATATATAGATCCAGTATTGCCGTTGTAAATTTACGTTATTTAATTCAAAATATCACTTACCCTGCAAATGCAAATACACCTTCCCGTTGTAGTAGGACAGTTGGATGGCATACTGTCCTCTGGCATATCTTGTAGACTCTTTCAGCACAAACTGTACATTCCCGTTGCTCTTTTCTTCTTTTTCAAATGACTGCATCTTAGTGTGAGTAAATTAATCGCAATAACACCGCAAGATGAAAATTGTGAAAATGTACCCTCTTTATATAAGTATATGAACATGAACTGTCCCTGAACTTTTTTTTGTGTGTTTACTAAAAATTTTGGAAAACAGTAGTGAAACCATTGCATGAACTATCACCCCACCAGCAAACTTTATTTCCCACCCTCTAAAAGAGGAAATTATAAGTTGTTCACCTTTAGTTTAAAAAAAGGCATAGTGTTACAAGATGCTTACTTGGTCATTTTGTGAAGTAAACAGCATTTTTGAAGTAAACAATATAATTATAGTTCGATCACGACTTGAGAAGATCTCATCACGAACCTTTTCTTGCAATGCTGGTTTTCTTACATCAACAACGGGACAAAAGACATCACCGAACACTCACATCAACACACCCAGAGTTAAAAAATAGCATTATAGTCTATTTACTATACAATTCGGATAAGTTTTACAGAATTTTATTTCACTAGGGAATTAGTACAGCATATTGCTGTAAACAACTCTGCTTATCGAACCCTTTTCTTTATTATCAATATTAAAATTTTGGCATCTTATAATAAAAGACACATTTTCAACGTTAAATTTTCAGTGTACCCCTTTTTATAAGCAATGAAATACAGACAGGTTTCATGTACAATAAAAGTATCATCAATTTTCAAAGACTGATACTATTTTTTTAAATCGAAAATATTGAGGTCAACTTAATATTTTATATCAGGTTATACATCGGGATGGACATCTGATTATTTATTCGCGCGCTTGCCTGGTAATCGTCATGCTTTTCTTGTTTGCGTTATTTAATATTTTAACGTTAATTTGTTGTAAAAAAGATGTGTTTTTATATGAGGAATGTGATAACGAAATCTGCAATTGGTATAAAAACAGCAGATTTGTTGGATGCATTGACAAACATGTGTTACGTTTCTCGTATTTCGACACCACCTCCAGCATTGACCTGACATGTGCATCCGTGCGACAGATTTTCATCCAAAGTGAATTTGACTGTAAAGATGTACCATCCATCATTGAAAATGCCAAAAATGTACCAATTGTATTTGTAGGAGATGATGAGACTCAATGTGTAAGTTGAACCTTTCATTATGAATCATAGCTCTCATATTATATTACAAGTTCACAACCTTTCCATGATCTTTATGAACTGTTTGTGCAAATTTAAAAACATGGTCAACAACCGTATGTGCTTTGCAATCAGTTTCATTTAAGAAATTCTAGAGTTTATTTAAATGACTTTTTTCTTTTTAAATAAATGAATGATTATGTATCAACTTTGAAAAGTAAGAATGCTAATCAAAAGTTACATAATGAGACAAGTTATATAGCAGATTGATTTTTTGTCCAGGATGTCAAAAATTCAGGGGATATAATAAAATTTGAACTCATTTTACTCTTCATATTGTTAATATAGGAATGTTAGAATTTAATGTTAATTTCATGTGAATGTAGATTATTTCACCATCATCTCACGTGCTGACCAAGGAGACCGTCCCCGATCAGACCATGGGACAAATCAAGAGCAGTCCAGATCACGCTATGGGACACGTCACGAGCAGTCCAGGTCAGACCATGGGACATGTCACGAGCGGTCCTGATCAGGCCATGGGACACATGAGCAGTCAACATGTGAGTATAGGTTCTAAGCAGTGCTCGCTAACCTCAATTAGTGATGAAATAGCATACATGTACAATAATACAATTGTAACAATCTTCCACAGTCGGATGAAGTGAGCACTGACCACGAGACGAGTACCACTGGATCCACCCAAAGTTCCTCACATGATGACGGAAATAGTGTTCCAATGCTAACCATCCTCATAAGTAAATACTTATCCATTTCTTCATTTTGTTTATCTCTATTTACAACAATTTTAACATTGATTCTTTTAAGATTGTGGTTAATTAAAAAGAATCAAAACCAATCTTTAAGAAATCCAATATATACTAGATCAAGATCAAACATTTCACTTGATTCTTTTGACTCTGAAGGTTATTTAAGACCTCATACAGATAGTATATATGACGAAGTTGTGTAAATTCTTTTTTCCAGTTATCACAACAGTTTTGGCTGCCGCTTTGATTCTTGCATTAATAATCATAATTTCACAGTGTAAAAAAAAGAGACAGTCTAATGCACTTTATCCTAAGTATTATGAGCAGTTTGAGTTACAGTCAAGAGATATTTAAAGTACAAAAATGTGGTTACTACTTAAGCATGCAACATAAATTATGCTTAGACAAACTTTATTAAAGCAAAAACTATAATTAATATATTGCATCCTTTCTGCTTGTTCTACTGCTATATCGATGTGCTGCTGCTTACTTTTGATGTGCCGTGTGCTATTGCAACGCTTAGCGAGAAATAGAATTCGTAGAGAACATCTAAATGACATTACTATGTATTCTATCGATGATGAAGAAAGTGGAAGTCTTTGAGGTTGCTGAATTTATCATTTTTTCCCTTAGGTTCTATTGGTTTCCTTACCTATATCGGGCAGCAAATTAGAATCATTAAAAGAAAAATATTAGAAATCTTCCATGTGTTACAGAATACCATGTGTTACAGAATATTGGACAGTCAGTTAAAATCATTAGAAGGAAATTAGTAGATATAGCTTGTACATTACAAAATATTTACACCAAGAGTGCTGATGTATTAAACTTGTTAAAGCGAAAAGAGAAAAAATGTCAGCTATTGCAAGAGGATAAGAATTTAACATCTCCAAGATATCCTGTTAGAAATAGAAAACAAACTATTTTTTATGGTGTCAATGAATAGATTACTCCTCATATGGTATTTCCTGTTGGTTGATATTTTTCAAACTTAAAAGATTTCTGGACAAGCTTTATAATGCATAATGTCCATGACTAAACTTTTGATTTGGGGTCCTTAAAGATGTTTATCATGCAAAGTTTTGTTTTTTTTTTCAGCTACCACTTTAGTGTTTGTCATTTTCATCATTCTCATGTACTGCTATCAACAAAAATATAAGCGTCAGCAAATGAATCTGAGATTTGATTATTTAAATTACTATATTGAGGATCCAATAGAACTACAACATTATACAGAAAGACATAATTTAGGATTTGGTGAGGAAATCAATACTTGTGACACATACCAGTAGAGTAAAATATCATAACATACCAACCATGGTTAAAATATTGTTTTGATTAGAGATTATTTCATCAATCATAAGCTCATAATCTGTCTGCTATGCTCAGGTTTGCTTTATTTAAGCTTATGATATTTCCTGCTTAATGCTTTAAGCTTGATAATGCTTTTTGATGAGTGTTCTTTTTTGAAATGTTAAGAATTGGAACTTATGCCAATATATATGACATATTGTGGGTTATTTTCCTTTTTAATTAACTGATTCAATCTTTGAGAAGCTATTGTTAAATTGTGCGGTATATTGATCATGCATATTTGTACAATTTGTTTTCCTAAATAAGGCTTTATAAGTTTATATATGGACTTATGTTTTTCTTTAGGAATGAGTGAGTTAATATTTGCATGACATGTTTTGGATCAAGATTTCTTTTAATTAACAGATACAATTTTGATTTTTTTTTCCATTGTAATTTTTTTAATCTGTATGTATAAATAATGTTTCAGCCTTATGCCTTTTTCAAGTAATGGTTAATTATTTTCTTTTAAAATATATAAACTTTTGGAACTTGTCTTAAATTCAATTGACCTATTGTGGATTTTATATTTTTTCTCTTAATTAATAAATATAATCTTTGTCAGTATTTAGATCTGCTGCAAGTTGAATTCTTCCAAGTTGTCTAAAACTGAACAGACTTTAATTCTACATCATTTTTTCTAATTTCAGTCTATATGTAATTATTTTTTAATTAACAAATTACAGTGCAGTAATGAAAAATGTTTTGATTATTATAGATTTTTCTTACCTTTATGTTATATTTTCTTTTGTCATACCAATGATTAATACTATAACTTTTATATTCTGTGATTTACTTATTTTTAGTTACTCTTTACAAAGAAATGTGCCAAATTACTCCAATCCTATTTAAGAATTGTGTATATATATTGTGATTTTTATTGATTTTATTATTTAAGTTAACATGGTATGTTAACAAAATTATTACTAAATGTGATTGTGTTGGGTATTACAATTTTTTTGTTTTTCAAACAATTTAACTTTTATATTCTGTTATTTACTTATTTTTAGTTACTCTTTACAAAGAAATGTGCCAAATTACTCCAATCATATTTAAGAATTGTGTATATATTGTGATTTTTATTGATTTTATTATTTTAGTTAACATGGTATGTTAACAAAATCAGTACTAAATAAATGTTTAAATGATATATTCTGTATTTTGAATTCTTGGACATGTTAAATACCTTCTGCATTATTACTGGGGAAGGGGAAGGGGGAGGTAAAGGGGGGGGGGGGGTATTAGCACCAATGGTGTGTGTTTTTGAAAAGTGTACTTCGAACCTAATATATGTTGATTCAGTCATGCATTCCTAAGTTGCTAGGATTGACTAAGTTAGTTAAATATTTAACGAAAGGACATAAATCAATTTCTTATAAAATAAAAAGTCATGACTGGGAATTGTCAATCTGATAAGAAAGGTCAAATGAGAGTATTGATGTATGAAGATGTACAACCCAACTCAGTTCTTGAGATAAGAAAAACTGAGGGATCTGGACTAGTGTCCTCCCTCCCATAGAGTTGTCATGGAGTTTCTTTCCAGAGTGTGAGGGGTGAGACAATTTAGAACATTTGACCGGGTATTGACTATCTGATAAAAAAGGCTAATTAGGGTATATGATGTATAGAGGTGTATGAGCTTAAGGTTCTTGACATGGTATTCTGTCCTTACATGGTCATTGACTTAAAAGTGATGTGAATGAATAAGAATGAAAGTTTTTCATTAAATATATTTTAATTGGTAAAACATATAAGTAAATATTTTTAGTAGTAGTAGAATTTTCCAAAAATTCTTCCAATAAGCATCAGCATCGTAATTAGAAGTCACCGCTGTTTGTATTTATTAGACATATAATTCCAATTGTAAGAAAAAAAGGGAGGAAATTGTTTATCTGAAAAGAAAGGGGAATTAGGATATGGATACCTATGACGTATGCAGGTTTATATCCAATACGGTTCTTGACATGCCATCATCCGTCCTTCTACTGGTCATTGACTTAAATTGATGTAAATGTAAAGGAAATTATAAAACGCTTTTCGTTAAAATACATTCTCATTGGTATATAAGAGTAAACATTTTCAAATCTCAGAGTTTTCCAAATTATTTTAAGCACTAGAGCCGTAACGAGAAGTCTAGGAAAAGGAAATGGATTATTACCAAAAAAGCGCTACTTTTGATTTAGTAATTTGTCCATACGATAAAACTCATGTTATTCGGAAAGAAAGACTGTCGCGTCACCTAATTAAGTGTGCGAAAAATAATAAAACTGTTTTGAAAACCTTTACATCTTGTGAATATAACCATACGCATAAAATTAAAAGGGGTGATGGTAGCAAGCATTACGAACATTGTGAAGAAAAGCGATGGTATGATGGATGGTTGGAACGTGATTACATCTGTAAAAAGAAAGGTGACACTTCTTTCCCTAAATATAGTGAAATTCAAATAGAGGGAGAGAATTGGAATGATGAACTGGAACCTTTTTGTAATGAAAAGTACTGTGGAGCAATTCCAGAATTGAAGAAACATTACTAAAGTGCATTTAATTGGATTATTATTATTATTTTTTTATTATTTTTTTTTTGGTGAAATGTGTAGCTATATGTAATATATATTTCGTTTATAATATTGTTATTTTGTTTGTTTTTTTTTGTTAACCGATGTATGAATTCATCAAGATCGACGGAGTTAACTGATCTTGGAAATTTGCTAAGAGTTATCATTCTTTGCAAGTAATGATGAAGTCCTTTGTATATAAAATGTTAGTCTTTATTCATACATATTTGAAGCAAGATATGGCGTAATATTTCAAGGTGGTTGTAGTGTTCAGAACCTTTAACTTTTAGATACATGTATATACAATAGAATCTGAGTAGGTAGAATGGTCTGTAAGCCCTTGGTAAATGTATGTAAAAAATGGGTCTTGTAAATGGGCGATGTCACCAGTAAGTTAAGACTGAGTGGCTTAGTCTGCTGTGAGCCTTTGGTATAAATGTATAAAGTAAGCCTTCCGAGAGGGTGGAATCTCTTATGAGCCTTTGGTATAAATATATAGTGTAAGCCTTTCTGAGTGGGTGGGACTATTGTAAGCCTTTGGTATAAATATATAAAGAAGCATAACTATAAATTGTGGGTGAGCCTTCCAAGAGGGCGGAGTCTCCTATAAGCCTTTGGTATAAATATATAGTGTAAGCCTTTCTGAGTGGGTAGGACTATCGTGAGCCTTTGGTATAAATATATAGAGAAAGCAGGGTAAGCCTTCCGAGAGGGCGGAGTCTCCTATAAGCCTTTGGTATAAATATATAGTGTAAGCCTTTCTGAGTGGGTGGTACTATTGTGAGCCTTTGGTACTAATATACAGAGAAAGCTTTTCATCTTATTAGCATAATTGGTAAGAATATATAGTAAATTGGGCGGGTCTTACTATATAACTATAAAGTGTGTTGTAGAGCACCATATATACCACTACTTCTGTCTACCAGCACTTTTGATACGACCTTAGGATGCACACTTGTTGCAGAGTATCGATTCACAATATGAGTCCTTGTTAATTAAGAGGACATTGATATCAGAGCCTTCGCATTTAGCTTGGAATACTTTCAGACAAATTTCACATCTCAAGAATATTCTGAAATTTACAAAAAGTACATTCCAATGTTGTAGTAAAATCTGTCAGCTTACTTAAATTCTTTTAATAAAACTGACTCGCTGAACACACATGCACACTGTTTAAAGTGTTGTCGTACATAATTTCACGTACCTTTCATAAATGCTATTTAATTTCGGAATCAAGATGAGTAATTTTCTTACCTATATTGAGAATCAACATAAATTTTAATAGCATCTTTGTTTGCTTCTTCGGCTTCAAATGCTGGTATCGAAAGGGCACTAGGGGGTGTTGAACAAATGTAACAACTCCACTTACATGTATTTTCAGGGTCCTGAAAATGAAATAATGGGTCTTCTGACTGTCAATACTTCATCATACATGTATATATTTTCTTAAATTTACATAGAGAAAAATGAATAATCATGGAGTTGCCCCCCTATCCACCACCACTTTTTGGAAGCATGTAAAAAATTAAACTGAAAATACGGGAATTAACAGTTAACAGTGAAATTGAAATCATATGTACATGTATACGCACCCTTCCCATCTGCGGATTAGGATTTTCATGATTTTTCAAATTTGTCTTTTTTTGAATTTTTTTATGTTTGGTTTTGAAGATTTTTTGGACGAGTCTGCCCCCTTTCCCACTTTGAAAAACGATAAAATTAATCTACTATCCAAGGTAACGGGGATTTGTGCATGTGTTTTAGTAATTAACTCGTGTGAGATTTAGAGAGATGATGAAAAATAAAGAAGTGAACCCATCAAATTGTTAATATTACACAAAATTATCAATAACATTTCAAATATAATCGCTTCCATACAAAAGTCAACTTGTATGTGACTTCTAATCCGTTATATTACTTAAAATCATTTGTCAAGTTTCTAATAATACCATTCTCCCGCCATATTGGATTCAGCACTGCACCGAACAACACATGCCCATGACTCGGTGTAGAAAAGTGTACACCCGGTGTACACCTAAACGCTACACCACTGCACTTCATTTACGAAAGTGTACACCTTTTTGGATAATCAAGCGCGCCCTTAGTTTTTTGCAAAACTAAACTACAAATAACTAACAAATATAAAAAAAGAGTTCATTTACTTGTAGAGTTTAAATAAATTCATTACACTTCCATATTAAACACTGTAATTAGCTAATATTTGGTTAAGATAAATCTTAATATATTATCATATACATAGTGATATTGACTAATTCTAAATTCATGTAACTATGTATATTTTACAAATATGATTTAGGTATATATTTAACACATACATTTGATTATGCA
>WFKH01011926.1:18910395-18928763 GCA_016163765.1 Magallana hongkongensis
ATTTCATGAAGTTCTTTCCACATATTAATGTAAGATAATATGTCAAATCCGATCATTTTATGGAGAAATTAATAAATAATGATCGTTTTTGTTTAAAAATAATCAAAATTGAATTAATGTTTCTGGAAGAAAAAAAAAGACTGAAAGGGTGAACCAATCGACTTGGAGGTTTAGATCTGATGAACAAGGAACACTTATTATAAATGTACTGTTTCACAATGAAATCAAATAATAACTACTATGACTATGTATGTTATTACAACAAGATATTTTCTCGTAATAATGAGATAATTAACTCGTAATTATGAGATCTTTTCTCGTTATTACAAGATCTTTTCTCGTAATAACGAGATAATTTTCTCGTTATTACGAGATAATTAACTCGTTATAACGGGATTTTTCTCGTAATAACGAGATTATTAACTCGTTATAACGAGATATTTTCTCGTTATTATGAGATCTTTTCTCGTAATAACGAGATAATTAACTCGTAATAACGAGATCTTTTCTCGTAGTAACGAGATCTATTCTCATAATAACGAGATAATAAACTCGTAATAACGAGATCTTTTCTCGTAATTACGAGATAAAAATATTTTTTTTACGTGCCCTTTTCGGCTTTCGTACTAAACTGTAACTGAGTGAAAATTATTTGCAATTCAATCTCCCTTTTACGTCTTCTACTTACATGTAACATTCAGTTTACTAAATGGCTTAGGTTTACCGCTTGCTTTCGATGCTTGTTAAAAATGTAGGTATGTCAAGCGTACTTGAAGACAGAGTTTGGTGACAAAATTTACACTTTAGCCTGCGCACCAGATTTTGTGAGTTTAATACACTATGCAATTGTAATTATTTAACAAAAATCACATCTTTTTAAAATCAAATTTAGTTATGCATCACATCTTGGTCATGTTCTCATTATTTACAACAATATGACTGAGACGGCTTTTTAAATCAATATGACAGTTTCATGTCATTTGTAATAAATCAAGCATAATAATCACAGGTTTGCCAACGAGAATATTTAAAGTTTGATGCATGTAACCAGTGTTGTAAAACTGATCTCTGCAACAAAAATCGTGAGTAATATATCTTCTCCAGAATTTTTTTCTACTTCGTATGATTCACCTAAGTTTTTTGATTTACATGTACGAAAGACTTATATCTTCATTTTGTCCCTTAGTTTGCGATACCTATAATGGAAAGTATGGGTTCCAAGTGGCATTAGAATCTGATCAGAGCGATGGGACTCTCGTTTTCCAAAATGTTATAACAAACGTTGGGAATGGATATGACCCTCGGACTGGATATTTTACACCAAGAAGCAGCGGAACTTTTGTGTTTACCTGGAATGTTCAATCCTTCAGCGAGTCCGTTGCTGCATGTTTGGAGGTCAATGACATAGAAATAACATATTTTCAAACAATACAGTGGACGTCTTCGATATACAAAAAAGATTCGTTTGCTATCATAAATCTGAACGCAAATGATGTCGTATGTATTAGGTTGTTAAACGGCACTGCTAAGAGCACCTATACAGTTTTTAACGGTTGGAAACAAAGTGTGACAGGTACAAGACAATCTAACTAACAATTTATAAAATATAGGTGGCAAGGGACGGTTTCGGATAAATTGCCCGTCAGTATCTTTATAAAATTGAGAATTTTTGTATGTGAAGGCTTGTGAGTGTTGCTAAAATTAATGAAATAATTTTTATTGATTATCATTAGTTAGATGGATGTCTTTTGTAAAAATTGGTATGCAATCTGTAGGCCCCTAATGTTAAGTACATGATAATCAGAAGTAAGAAGCAAAACTTGCGGCTTTGACTGTTGGGGTGACTTTACACAGTGACTTTGCAAGTTACATACGGCAGGTAAGATAACACGAAAAGTAGTTGGATGGGACATAGTATACTATATACTGTTAGGTTTCTGACATGTAAAGGTGCTCCATGCATGGGGCACGGATGTCAACGATTTGCAGGGAATTAGCTGGGTGTGGGGTTTTAAAAGTTGAAAAATCATGAAAAAGTGCAAAATATGAAAGGGTCAAAATATGAAAAACCACTATTGTAAATGTATAAGATTATAAGTGAGCTGACTAGTAATTTTCCTCAGAAGTTGGTGTTTGGTCTTACAAGGAGTGAATTAAATGTATATGTACTGAATATGAGCTAAGGAAATTTTTGGTTCAGAGTTCGGAAAACACACATCGCCTGGCTACAGTGACTTGTATCAAAAAACTGTCCCTTGCCACCTATATATATTTTTGGAAATCCTTCATTATGCATTTATGAAGTCGGATTAAGTTCCGATGTTTGATATTATAAAAGAAAAATTAATTATTTACACAGAACTATTGTGAACTTTATGTTTTAGAGTACTTGCCAGCAATATATGCCATTTGTTCTTCCAAGAACTGTTCGAGTGATTTCAATATTATTACTAACAATGACATGTTTGACAACACATCAAATGTGATCACAATTAAAAGAGGATTATATTTACAATTACAAAGCTATGGGGGAAGTTTTGTATTTCTTTTCCCTAGGTGGATGAATGAAACATTTGGTAATCTTACCGACATTACCTTGGTTGATGCATTTGGATATGTACAATTAAATATGACAGGTAAGTTATTCCATAAAGATAATGATGTATATAGTTTTATCCAATAAAGTCTAAATGAGAATTGTACAACTAAATAGTATCGTAAATGTTTTGTTTAAAGAATCAAATGTAGCATGAAGGTTGCATTTCAAACATGTTTCAATCATAATTTTTTTTTTTTTACGATTATATCTACACAAAGCCGAGAATGAACGTAGATTTAAAGACTTTTCTTTTCTCCGTTATCCATTTTATATAGCTTCGTTATATAGTATTACATTTTGTTAGAAGTATGGATATGCTTTATTTATGTGTATATTTATATATGAATAGGTAATAAGGATTGCAGTTATGTAACACAACACATTTCAATTGGAAAAGGTTTTTCTTTTGGATTATTCAAAACTGCGTATCAGTGCGTTGATAACGTCATCGAACTTGATCCCTATACCATCATCATGAAGAGATACAACGTACAAAAGAGCGGACTCTTTGCTATTGCAACTGTAGTTGACGCCAGCCTAGAAGGCGTTGTTTTATCTTTACGAGTTAATGACATCGAAATGTTACAAATACCGGCACACGCTGTCACAAACTATGAATATTTTCCGCCGAGGTACTATACATTCAGGATTTCAATTCTTATGCTGAAAAAGGATGACAACATATCTTTTCTTTCTATATCAGGAAGTTTTCAGAGAGCAGCATTTACCAGCTGGATTCTTGTTGAAAATTGAAATAAACATAACAAAGCAGTTGTAGCATTCGCTTTCTTCACAATCATGACACATTAAGCACTGTTTAAACAGTTAAGTTATTTTTAGAAAGTGGCAACATATTCTAAAGAAGACACACGGATGTTTTATAAAAAAGTTGGTTTGTTCACTGCAATTGTTGGAAAATAACTCGCATTTATTCATTGCTGACATATGGATATGTTGATGGTCCTGAATTAATTTTAGTTTTTGTAGAATTTTATTTACAGATAAATAGGCTAAATCTAGACAACATTAAGATGGTAACCATCTCAAAGGGCCCCGCTTAAATAATAGACAATAAGTGAAAATCATTTCAGAGAATTTTGCTTTGACTTTGTTCTATAACTTAGAAACTTTCCAGCTGCAATAGAACTCTTAATTCAATGACATGACCCTTTACATACAGGCATTTTTGTTCAACTTGGGCAAGATTAATCAAATTAGAGATAGTCTACTACCTAAAATTGATTAAAAGGACATCTGCTATGACCTTTACATCGACTCGGTTCAAAGTCACTGCACACAATTAACCCAAAGCTCTTTTTATGTAAAGTATTAGCCAATTAGGGTTAAGTAGAGAGTATATATGCTCCTAAAAACTAAGGATTTTTGTGTAATATCATATGACCTTGACCTTCAAACATGATTCAGGGTTACTGCACAGAATTTGATCAGTGGCACCATGTGGGTGAAGTATGAGCCAGATTTGACCGGAAGGGAGAGATGATATGCTCCGAATAAGGATTTTTCATTAAAAATCTGCTATGACCTTCACTTTTGACCTTGGAACTTGCTTAACAATCACTGCACAACCTTTACTTACAAACTCTGTTTGTGTGAAGTAGAAGCCAAATAGGGCTAAGTGGAGAGTATATAGACTCTGAAAAAAGATTTTTTTTCGTGGTCCGATATGACCTTGATCATTGACCTACAAACGTCATCGAAGGTCACTGCACAATCTTTGAACATAAGCAATTTGTGAGTGAAGTATGAGCCAGATTGGACCAAGGAGAGAGAAGATATCCTGTCACCATGACCGGGCCCTCGATCAGTAATAACAACACATTTTACATACAATAAAATATTTATATTCAGTATTTACAAATATACAAAAAGTCAACAATTCGGTCCATCGACGTCGGCTCCCACCATCTCGTCTCCGCCAGTCACCACGATGATATCCTAAGGCAGTGCCCACTGTGTAGTCCACATCCTGCTCCATGTCATTCTCAAACTTTGGAAACTCTTCCGTACGTCCACAATAGGCCGTCAGTCCTCATAAACACCTCTCAGGCCAATGCATAGAGCCTCGTCCATACATTAAATGATACTAACCCCCCAGGAACCTTTAACAATAAAGCTTACATATGTATAATGTATTAATGACCCTAACCGGTCTCCGTACAAAACATTAAAACAGAGTGAATCATCGACACTTAGTAATATGTTAACACACCGTAGCGAACGGCACAAGTAGCTAAACTACACTATATACTAAATATTTAAACTTTACATGACACTATTAGACTATAATGCACAAATACTGCCACATACTCGTGGCACTGTTAAACATACAACGCTAATGTAACGTTCACGTGGCAATTCTTGTCCGCTACTTATAGTATTATGAACACTAGTATAAGCTTTAATCTTCACAAAATGAAAATGATTTAATTAAAAAAAAGCAAACTTACCCCGTCTGGAGATAAAGTTACCAGGAATTACTAAACTCTGTACGTGGTCAGATCCGTGAGTGGAAATCGTGCGCTCTGCCCAGAACTGCATAACCCAAACCTTATAAAGGCCTAACCATGCGGGTAGAATGACCCAGGTTGAGTCTATTATGCTGACCAATGCCAAAACTGAAAAACTGAGGCCCCATACGGGATAACAAAGATGTCAATCAAAACACGGGGGATCAGTACGGGATAAATCCACAACATTTAAAACAATCTATAATACAGAAGTTACTAGGATTTGATTGAGACATATACTACGGACAAGGATTTTTCATATTACTCTGCAATAACCTTAACCTTAAAACCTAAAGAATGGTTCAAGAACACTGCACACCTATTACCCAAAGGCACTCTGTGGGTGAAGTATGAGCCAGATTGGGACAAGGGGAGAGTAGATATCCTCCGGAAAAAAAGAATTTTTCATAAAATTCTGCTATGACCTTCACATTTGACGTAGAAACATGGTTCAAGGTCACTGCACACCCTTTACCCAAAGGCACTCTTTCGGTGAAGTATGAACCAGATTGGGCCAAAGGGAGAGAAGATATGCTCCGGACAAGAATTTTTCATAAAATTCTGCAATGACCTTCTCATTTGACGTAGAAACATGATTAAAGGTCACTGCCAACCTTTCACCCAGGGACACTATGTGGGTGAAGTATGAACCCAATTGGGCCAAAGGGAGAGAAGATAGCCTCCAAACAAGAGATCTTGGACGGACAGACGGACGGAAGGACTGACGGACAGACTGATCATTATAGGGCGCCCGCAGAGCGGGGCCTTAATTAAGGTCTTGAAATAAAAATTGTCCAATAAAAAAATATATGCGTAAAAATTATATCTATTCTGAAACATGCCATTAGCAAATTCAATTTTAAACAAGAGGCCCATGGGCCACATCGCTCACATGTGCAACACTGGGCGTACACAGGATATTGTGCCATATGGCCCCTTGATAGATTAACAAAAAATGAATATCCGAATTTTACACTTATTTTTGCATATACAATAAAACTCGGTAATAAAGTCCTAAGGACAAATGGATTTACTTCGTTATATTCGTAATTTGTTATATCCGTATAACGAATTCGTGATAATAACTATAGCGAATTCACTATAGACATGTTTTCTTTCAAAAGACTACAATATTTGCTTATTGAGGCTTAGAATGAAAATACATTCTTTTGATACCTTTAATAATCGAATGTAAATTGAAAAATTCATGTGAAAATAAATTCATTCAAACTATTATATTAAATGGTAGTGCACACTTTTTAAATAGGTAAGAAATTCGTTATAAAACTGTAAAATTTCGTCATTATTCCCCTCTATATCACTATATCCAACAATTCGTTATATCCAAATTCGTTATAACCGTAAAATTTTGCAAAAATTTGTAAAGAATTTTACCGGGCACTCAACACGACTTCGTTATATCAGAGATTTTGCTATATACGTGTTTGTACAAAACAAGTTTTACTGTACTTAATCTTTGACACATTTTCCTTTATGGAATACCATTTTTACCGAAAATAAGATTTTATGCAATATATTTAACTAAATTTTCAGTAGGGGTTCACAGTGAACTTCAAGTTCCCTTTATTTTAGCCCCCTCCACCACTTTATAAAGCGGTCAAAATACATGACAGCATAAATAAAAGGTACATTTTCTCCATGAACAACTTACAAGTTACTGTATTTTTTATTTAAAAATTCCTATATGTGAAAGAAGAAAAGTGTACCTCAATGCGCTCAATTCCTCAAATTAAAAACATTCAAAAATGTAATTGGTCTTCTCCATTATAAACGATTAAAAACGATTGTCATTTACCTGGCGTGAATTCATATCGTATGGCGTTTCATAACTGTGACTTTTGAATAAACTTAACTGAAAAATGTTGTCACATGATATGTTAAAGAGCTATAATTCAAATCAATGTATTGCATGGCAGGCATGTCGCTCTATTGTACTAAGGCCCACCCATTATTTTTATCTTTATTAAAAAACAACAAATGTCTACAAAGATGATTTTCTGCTGCAATAATTTTTAAGAACAACGATATAATGCTTTTATCCTCACAATAATAACGTGTCAGAACTATGGAAACTGTTCAAAAGACGTCGTTTTTATTTTTTTTTGTTCGAAAAACTATCAAAAAATTGTGTAGATTTTATACAATTCATCGTTTAAGAAGGGGCACCAGAAAGTAGTTACAATACAGCATATCAGACCTTTCTGATGATCAACCAACATTTCAGCGTCAATAGTAGAATTATAAGCAAGATACATAGCTTGGTTTGAGTCATGTTTTTGTTTACATGAGTTTATTACATTCAACTTGCGATTTTTAAACTTGGTATTTCCTATTCAGCATAGCTGCATTTAAAATGTAAACTAACTAAAGCATGCCCTCAGCTCTGTGTACAAACATAGCATTGTGCGCAAAGCTCTGCAACTTGCTCAGGTGAGCTAAAAAGTAAAAACATCCTGATCAATTTCCTAATCTTGGTGTAATGCCTTTGATAATCTAAAAGAATGGATATATATTGTATTTTTTTAAATAACATAACTCAAACGTTTTGCAAATTGATGAAAAGTAAAAAAATTACGTTCAGTTTGTATGACTTTATACGACTCGCCTCATGTTTCCGAAATGTTAACTAAACATATTGTATTAAAAGACATGTATGTGCTTTAAAAACAAATATAGGAAAATGATGAAAAAATACCCACATTCTTTGAGTTAAGATATTTCTTTAAAATCCATTGGAAAGTGGCAAACCTGTTATGTAAATTAGCATTTTTTGGTCCATATTTTAAAAGATCAAGACATCACTCAAATACATGTAACATACAGACATTTGAGCGCAGAATAAAAACGAAATCGTGAAACAACTTAATTTGAAAAAGTTACTAAAGGCCTCTGTCATATTTTTAAAAAAAAAGCATCATGCATAACACAAAAGATCACAGAAAACGGCAAAGTTATTTTTTTTAAATCAACGAAGGAACATTAAACATCAAACAGGCATTTTGTTTCTTATATAATCTATAAACCAGATGCACTATTGGGGGAAATGTTCATCATTTATGATAAGATATGATTTATCATTCATCAAACAATATTTACATTCAGTGTTATTTCCCCTTATGTTTTTATTGAAAATATGCGACGCTTACTTTCTTTCGAATACACTTAGCTAATTCATGCGCCGAGAGCACAAATATAAACGTCATCACGCGTTTTAAGTATATTTATTATTGTAAGATTAAACAAAACGTTCAAACTAACGTAACCAATATCATATGTACTAATGGAAAATAATCGTTAAATCATATCTATTCATCAATAAAAATACTTTTTTGACAAAGTTTCTGCACTATATTTTAAGTCGCGGAAGCGAACGAAAAAACTTGTTAATATGGTTTTCCATGTATGTTTCATATTTCGGACTAAGAGCGCATATAATGTATTAAAAGCGACAATTAACAAACATTTAATACAAATAGACATCAGTATGAATATATAAATATAAGCATAAAATGCTTGTTTTGGATGTCGTCGGTCCTCTAACATACCAAGCGGTGCAGACAAATTATCATACCGCTAAAGCGCGCTATTCAATTTGTCTTCATCACTTGGTATGTTATAGGACCGACGACATCCAAAAACAAGAATTAAATGCTTAATTAAACGATAAAAGAGAAATAAATTTTTTCGGCCTTCGAGGATTTATTTGATTTGAACATGTTTTTTGTTTGCTGGTGTAAACAAAGGGATTAGGCACAAGTTTTGAAAACTTAGAATGCCCTTTCATACATAAATAGTGATAACACAAAAGTATCAAAGGTCAATAAATACATGCACACATTACAATGGTTGAAATTATGACACTATATATACAGGCACAGTGCATGTAGCTTAATATAGACAAAAGATATTACTAAGTTCAAAACCGAGCTGATCTTTTTAAGAATAACTGTACATTGTAAAATATCATTTCATTTTCAGCAATTCCAATTGAATTATTTCCCCATAACAAAACATGGGTGTCTACAGTGTATACACTATCTATTTTTAAAAATAACATTAAGTAATTCATTGCTCGGAACACTGTATTTCGTACAACAAAATACGTAATGTTAGTTATCTTCTTTTCCACAATAGCATAGAAGACTATCGATATTATTGTATCTAAATATATATTTTCAAAAAACCCACACAATTGTCTTAATCTTCTATGAATAACTTTTCGAGGATTGTACAGAAGATGTTGATATCATAAAGCATGGTAAATCAACTGGCCTCAATTGATTACATATTACATTCTACCGACTTATTTGAATTGAACGCGACACTTATTTTTACAATTTCAGTTCAACAATTCAATGTTTGGTTTTTGAATTTTCATGTTTACAATGCTATAGTACAGTATTTTCAATGTCCAATCAAAATTAAAGAGTGTGTTATCGAGTCAGAAACAAGATAAAAAGATCACACTTTATTCATTACCTAAATAAAGTTATTGCTATGCCGCTTCTTTTACATACTGAATGCGGAATATAACACAACAGTTATGAAACAGAATTGAGATAAGTAAAAGTTTTAATTCGTTATCGTAACGTACTAGCAACACGGCAATCAGTGCATAATATTGAGAAAAATTAAACTGCATTTTTTAATAGAAGCTTGAAAATTAAAAAGAGATAAACATTTAGTTAAAGAGAACGCAAGGTTCGTAATCGTTATTTTTTTTTAATTTCGCAACAACCAAAAAATGAGATAAAGAGATTTTTAGAAAGCAATTTACTCATTCAAATTGCCATTTCTTTTAAAGCTCTGAACAAATTCAATATAGGTAAGAATTTTGTTACAGTGTTTATAGACAGTACCTTCTGTAACAATATATTAATGACACCCCAATGAAAAGAGCAAACACATCATATCTTTTGATGTAATGGTAATTTTATTATTTACATATAATATGCATATGGTTCGTTGTTTTGAGGATTATTGTGTATTTAAAAAAACCCAGACATCCAGAACTATAGAAGCACAAAATACAAGAATATATCATATACTCACCCATTTCCGCCCTTTACAATTGAAACCCTAAAATACGCTAGCCGTGTGTAATAAACCCTAGGGGTGTGAAATAAAATTTACTTCACACCCCGTTACGGGAATTTTTGGTTGTTATTACATAACACATTGCATTAATCATCGTATATTATGACGTACAAATGCGTAATGCGTCGTTCAATTTCGATGTCTGGAATCGACGTCAAATTGGTAAACAATCATTCATCACATGATTTTTTGAATTGTGTAATATTTTCTATAAATACGAGTATATGATATAAAAATTATGACCTGACATTTTTGTGCCATTCGGGCTTGGGCCGATACCAAACGCTTGATATTCTAAATATATCGCATCCCATATTAGCCCGAGGTTGTTGTATATCAGTTCGAGAACCGTTAGCGTTGTTACACTGCTTCTTACATGAAAGTAAAAATCAAATTTTGCTATTTACTGTGGGCTAGTAAAATCATGCACATTAATTAATTATGTCCTTAATTGTTATTTGTCCGTTGTAATGTTGTCTGAAATTAATTAGTAAACAAATACACGTGGTCTTCACACAATTGTAAACAAACCCCATTTATACATTTACTCGTTCTCGACTCATATACCCTCAATTGGCAATGCGCGCCAAAATGAAACATCTAAACATAACATTCTTACGTCGACTCGATATATTCCAGTGTCTGAGTCATCTGTTACATATTTAGATATTTTACTAGAAAAAGACATCAATGGTAACCTAACAACAAAACGTGATGACTTCAATTTTTTCTATCGTCAACTTTCTTTAAATATGTAGCAATATACCTTCATCACCTGCAAAGGGAGTTTTTGTCTTTCATTCGATTCGATACGCAAGGGCATGCTCTACGTATGAAGAATTTCTAAACTGAGGCAAACTACTGACAAACAAGTTGATAAAACAAAACTATCAACAGCCTCGATTGAAGTCATCATTTCGTAGGTTCTATTGTTTATACAAGGACCTTGTTAGCAAATACAATCTTTCGCTAGGTCGAATGCTGACCGACCCTTTACTAGTTATTGGTAGGCCATTATTAATCACCGAATTGTCTACGAAATTTTCCGGTTTTCCGATTACGACAAAGAGCACACGAGAGGTCCGTGTTTGCTCTGCTCTTGTTTTGGGTTTTTCCTTTGGACTTTTTTTTGAACACTGTTCGTTATCACCACATTTTACCTTTAAATCTGTGACACTTATATCTAGAAAATATGGTGTTAATGAATATGACAGATAATCATAATGGTTTGTTTCTATTATAATTTCATAAAAGCTACACGTTAGAATTTTTATAAAACATTATTCTCTATATTCCTTATGAAATGTTATTTTATAACTTACTTGGAGATTCTGAACAACAGCTTTATAAAATTGCTCAGCTTTGTTCATAAAAAAAACAATTTTCTTTTAAAATTATGTTTTTATCAATTTTCAAAAAAAATATCCCTGATAAGGGACCATCTACGTCTCCGATGAATTATGACTTGACTAGATATTAAGAATATAAGTTTAAACTTGCTCTAAATTAGGTTAAGAAAAGTAATTGAGTAATTGATTCCAGAGTGTCGTTTTGGTGGTAAAACTATTATGACGTCATAAGTGATTTAATGAGCATTTTCCATACTTTACAGCTTTGAAGGAATTATGTAGAAAATGAAACAATTTCTTGGCATTCTGTTTCAAATTACGAAAAAAGTAATCCCAATACCTATATTGAATTTGACATCATTTAAAGGGAAGGCCAAGAGCTTGTTTAATTTCGTTTTTGGAAAAACTGTAGGCATTCTATATATATTCAGTAGTAAAAAATGGACAAAACTCCGAAATGCGTTACTCATTTCCTTCAAGTTTCATTGAAAATGACAGTTTTAAACGTGATATTTATTGTGTTTACCAAAAATGTAAGCCCCGATACACCATATCAATGAAAGCTGTTGAAACATCATTGAAAGAATTTATATCTTGAATTTCATAAACGTGTAGGCATCTTTCATTTACTAGATCTTGACCTTAAGGTGAGGTTTGCGGTTACAGGGAGATAATTATTGTGTATTAAAATAGTGTTTTAGAAACACCAGATTACACATATACTAAGATAAGTTTTTCCTAAAATTGGTGGACTTGGAAATGTTTCAAATAAGATGTTTCCGTTAACTTTATAGTAGTCCAAAATTTTGAATTCTGTTGCATTCTATCTATTTTTAAATAGTTCAAATAAAATTAACCGAAACGAATTATGATATAAATAGTGGCATTATGTTCGAACATTTAAGAGGTAATAACTTCCATACTAGTCACATATGAAATGTACATGTACATATTTTCACGGAATTATTTATATTTCATCAAAATGATAGTTTGAAATTGTGAACTTTTACCTTTTGTAGTTATAGTACTATTGTAGTATATCACTTTGGGTTTGTAAAGACCACAAGAGGAAATTAAAAAACGTTATCATTGAAACTTTTTATCAGATTTTTTAAAACAAAAATTACATTGATAAATTTGCTTTAAAATTGCTTTTTTCAATATATTGTCAAAAGGAAACTGATATAGAAGAACTCTGTATTTTGTTCACTTTTTATAATCTAAATCATTTCTGTTGAAAATGTGATGAAAATGTCTTAGTCAAACCATTGCCAGGTGTGTTTTTTTACATGCAATACTTGCATTAATGATTGTTATCCTGAATTAAATGTTTACATAATATCTTATACAAAGACATGGTTCGACTAAACGAAGATATTTATCATCTGAGCTATAAAGATGTCACCATGAGTTTGATATATAAAGATGAGCAGATGCCGCCTCTTGCTGTTTAAGTTAAACAGCCACCATAATGCTAGCAGGTAAGGTATCCACAGTCTTAAAATCTCTCTCCTTCTATTTCTCTGATTACGAAAATTTAAAACCAATAACATTTTCTGATATTTTTTTGATCGATAGTTACAATAGGAATTCTGTTTTACAAAATGCCTTAAAAGTGAACAATAATGTTGAATTCGTAAGATTGATATTGATTCGGTTAGATTCGATCAAATGTGTTGCATTTCTTATGAATTATATTTAGACATTTATTGAAATCTTTAAACTTTTGTATAGCTTTTGTTTAGGTAAAGTTTTTAACGAGTAACAAGTTTATATCCCTTATCAGTTATCAATAAAAAGAGATACATTAACAAAGACAAAATGTGTATGCTTATAATTATTAAACTATTTTAAATCTTTTGTGACTATTTTTGTATTGATGGTCGAAAATGCTATTTGTGATATCGCTTTTGGTTTCTGTTATTCAAAAACATTGACGAAAAATCAATATGAACAGTCAACAAGTGTTCCAAGAAATGACATGCATTGCCGGCAAACAGGTGGTTGGTGACATGTACATGTATATCATATACGAGTATTGAGTTGCGCTGCGTTTACACAACGTTTTGCAGGGAGAGAGACAGAGAGATTAAGCTTAATGAAACTTGATAAAACGGAGAATTTATAAAATTTGAAAACTTGCTAGTTGCATTTCTTTCGTTTTTTTGAAACATTTCTAAAAACAAAAAGAATCGACAATGGAAAGTATTATTGTGTGAAGTGTTGAGTATGGGTTAATGAAATTGGTGTAAACTAAATCGAATGTTTTTTATTCCAATTACATCTATATATGAGTCGTCATCATTGGTTTATTTAATTTTCAATAGATGATTATCATCTTTATGATTCTTTTTCCAAAAATGTGTGCTTTAACAAGCAAATAAGGAAAACAGTGTTTTAATTAACGCCGTGCAGTATCCCGTCATACATAAATATAAACAAAAATTTAAACAACGAAACATCGTGCTGCCTTTTCAATGCATCATGAAATAATATCGATAATGCTTCCCCAAATATCTATGTGTCGAAAAAAAATCTTGTTAATTATTTGTTGGTTTCATTTCTTAATAAATCAAATTTACACAATCATATGCATGTATATTGTACTGATTATAACATCTTTATAAAAAAAACCAGAACGAATAAAATGAGAGGAACAAATAGAAATGAATTTCAATATGCCGTATTACGTTTAGTGAAAATGCTTCTTGTATAAACTTTTGATTTTCTATTAAAAAAATAGACCGATCGATTTGAGTATAAAGAATTGGGATAGTCTATTTTAGAACTCTTTGTATTTTGACACATAATTATTATATTATCAAAGTTAAACAAAAGGGGCATGTAAACAGAAAGCGATCGTCATATTTTGAAATGTAACAAATCCATTAGTATTATCCTTAACCAAAATACAATACCCTATCTTATCTACTTTTTTTCAGATTATGTGAACATCAACTTTAAGTTAGATTTATCATTATTGCTTTGAAATAGTATATCCAACAGCAAAAATCAAGAAAACTCTACCAACAATTCAATATATTTTTTATATAATTATAACGCTTGGTATGATTAAACTATCTTTTGTTTTTAACATAAAACCTGATCATTAAAATCCAAATCAAATAAAAACTATATTTTACCAAGATCATGAACAGATTTTGAAAATTAAACATAATTAATGGAAAATTAACAAGACTGTTGATGATCTTTCCATTAATTATGTTTACTCTTCAAAATCATTTTTGATTATGCGTTGCGTAGAATCGTAAATGCCCGGGGTTTTTTATCGTTTATCGTTCGTGAAGCCTAAAAGTTTAGTTAGTTAGTGATCGTCTGTGTATCCTGCGTTATCGTTTGTTTATTATGCATGATAGTTCGTGTATCAGAATCGTGCGTGTATGTCGTGTAAATTGTCAAAAATAGCGATGTAAGAACCGTACTCATTAAGTTTGTTTACAGAAACAACACACATTACATTTCTTTGTGGAACAATCTTAAAAAAACCCCTCAATAGTTTATTAGTATTTAATGCACACATAAATGATATATACATTTGTTTAGATACACCAATTTAGCTGACATCATTCATCATACGTCTGTGAGAGGATTTTGTGGTTTATTAAACCACGTGACCATGTTCTTTTCGAATCCAAGCTTCGCAAAACACAATTTTTTTTGCGGCTGTTCTTTTGACGCTTGCGTCAGTTTGATTCCTGTGAATTGAATATATACATGTAGATCTCTTATACGAGTATATATGAAAAAAAACCACCCCAGCAATGGCAGGATGAAGCTCTATAATGTGACTAAATGGTAAATTAAACGTGACTGAATGGCAAAGCTATGACATTCAGTCACTTTCCCAGGCCTACATTACTTAATTGACTGAATCTTGTCCATATGCATTTGTTTTTCTTTCACAGGAGTTTTGTTGCTCGGGTACATACACCTTTGTTACGGTAAGTTTCTTTTTTCTTCTTATTTAAAATACATACCTTACTATTTTACCTTTTTAGTTCAACATAACCGAATGTTTAAGTAATCTTTGCTAATCACCTGTTGTCCGTCGTCCGTCCGTCTCTCTTATTGTCACAAAAAATACGTCTGAGGATTCTTTCACAGAAAAAAGAAATCTTTTCTGGCCTAAACGTTTTTGGGAGGAAATTTTTTTAAAGATTTTCTATTCATCTTCCTTTATAAAACCCAATCTCCGACTGTGGCCATACCCCTAGGGATCATGATTTGAACAAACTTTATCGTTCACTACCTATGGATGCTTTCACACAAGCTTAAGCTTTTCTGGCCAAATGGTTTTTGAGAAGATTTTTGAAAAAAAAGAACAAATTTTCAATAATTCTAAATTTTTTTCCCTTTAAAAAGAGCGTGGCCCTTCATTTGAAAACAAAAATTTGAATCCCCTTCACGTAGTGATGCTTTGTGCTAAGTTTGGTTAAAATCGGCCCTGTGCTTCTGGAGAATAGGATGAAAATGTGAAAAGTTTACGACAACGACGACAACGCCAACGACGACAGACAACACCCAAACTTTTATCAGAAAAGCTTACTTGAGCCTTTGGTTCAGGTGAGCTAAAAATTGAAAGAAGGTCACTGTGACCCTCAAATGGGGATATGAAGATACGATGATGCTTTCAAAGTAAAATAACTAAAGGTAGCATTTTATTTCTCGAATCGTAAGCTCCACAATACCTTATTTGCAGTCAAAACAGTTTTTCCCATTTAACTGAAAAAAAGAAAAATTTTCATTAAATAATTGAAAGTAAATATTGGTCTCTGTTTTGTATTTCATTAAAAGATTCTTTATTGATCCATTCTATAAAAAAAATGGTGTGTTAAGGACATTACATGTTGCATTCTCATCTGTTTTAGAAACTAAACTATACATTGAAATTCTATAGAATGATTCCATCATCTCACAAGTTGTAGCATTGTAGTTCTTGAGAGCAAAATTTTTAAACATTTTCCATTAAATGTCTATGTCAAACTTTGAAAATCCTTTGGGGCCCCATTATTAGTCAAGGGGTCACGGCTTTCACATTTTGAGTCTACACAATCTTAGGTTGCCTACAAGTTGATAAAACAGGATGTTCTATGGTCGATACAACGACCTTTTCAGCAAATACAATCTTACACTGGGTCGCATTCTGACTGACGTTTTTTACACTTATTGTTAGACCATAATTAATTACTAATTGTCTATGGATTTTTCGGTTTTTCCCAATTACGAAAAAGAGCACATGGCGGGTGTAACCGGTCAACAGAGGATGCTCACTCCTCTATGGCACCTGATCCTACCTCTATTTTTTTAAAGAGGTCCGTGTTCGCTCTGCTCCTGTTTTGTATTTTTTTCCTTTGGACTTTTGATTTTGAACACTGTTCGTTAATACCACAGGCAACAAATTGAGCAATCTAGTCCTTAAGATTTAAAAAAAAACCATATTCCCTCTATATTTCTGTTAAACCTTTAACCCCTCTATGGGCCTTAGTATTGGTCCCGGAATAAGTATTTTTACAATTAAGAATTTTCACCTTATATACAAGCTTTAGTGTAAATATTAGCATTTCTGGTGCGGTGGTTCTTGATAAGATTTTTGAAGACACGCACCTAATTTTCCAAAGTTTCGCTATTATCTCCCTTTTAAAAAGAATTGTGTCCTTTATTTTAACAATTTAAATTCCTATTCCCATAAGGATTCTTTGTACTAAGTTTGGTTAAATTTGGCCCAGTGGTTTTACAGACAGACGAACGGACGTCGGACAACAGGTAATCAGAAAAGCTCACTTGAGCTCTCGGGTCAAGTGTGCTAAAAACCTAGACGGTTTATAAAGGGCAACTTTAGACAAAATTCTTGACTTCTTTAAAAAAAAATCAAATCAGTTGAAAATTAAGAAAATATGATTCGAGAAACGCAATTTGAGGAAAATATCAGCTGAGCAATGTCTCAAATTTTGACGTCAAACTTAGGTAAAAGCTTATTCTTTTCGAGAAATCCATGTAAGGGTCAACGTTTAGTATAGAACTATATAGGAAAAATGTTTGAAATCTTTCTCTAACAATCTACAATGCTACACTTTGTAAGATTACTACGCAAGCATTCTCAGACAGGGTAGATATTGATTTGTCAGAACTGTAACCCCTGGGCGAATAACTAAGCCCTTAGAGGGGTATAAAGTTCGATAATATGTTTTACGGTGCTACCGTTGTGGCGTGCGCAGCAAGAATTACACATACCTTGCATCATTGTCGTCTTAGTGTTATTTAGTTATCAACGAGCGTTAAATAATTTTTTGAGAGAGAGAGAAAAGAGAGAGAGAGATTATTATATAATATTTCTAAGTTTAAATAAATTCTTACAAAATACATAGACTTGCTTCCCTAAAACCGTTCTTTACTTTTGGAGAGAATTGATCCGTCTGTAAAATATAATTTTTGTTTAATTTGGTCAAAAGTGTTAACGATAAATACAGTACTTTTTTTTGTTCCTTTTTTTTCCCTGTTCATAATTTTTTTTAAAAAATTCGTTTATTTTTGCATTCTAATTACATACGTTATCCGTGCCCCCGGTCCCTGTTTGTAGGTGTGTAATTTCCCATTTTCTAATTTAATGGTTTGACTATATGCAATATCTGCATAATTTTTTTAACTGTTTATTTTTTCTCTTTATTTATTTTTATTTAGTTCAAAATGTCCTATTTTTTTTATTTCCTCCCTACTCATACTTACTGTACATGCATGCAAAATTAGCTTAAAATT
>WFKH01011926.1:18934221-18953519 GCA_016163765.1 Magallana hongkongensis
CAGCCTCTATCATATCCCAAGATATGATGTGTCTATTCATTAAATCATAAGAGGAGTTCTGGGATGTAGGTTTTGTTTAGGAGTGATAAACGTCAATTTTCTGCTACTATTTGACTCCCTAGATGAAATTTAAATTTCTAAAACCTTATTGGACATCTAAAGGACAGCCCCAATCATATCCCAAGAGATGACAGAGCTACTCCAAAAGTTGTAAGAGGAGTTACGGGAACCATACTTTTTTTGCAAAAAAACGTCATTTTTTGTTGCCCACTGATCCCTGTGATGAAAAAAAAAATTCTGAAACCTGATCACATTTCAAAATGACACCCCAATCATATTCTAGAAGATCATTTGGCTACTGCCAAAAAAAAATGACGTTTTTTGAACCAGATTTTTTGTAAAAAAACGTCATTTTTCAGCCACCAAATGACCCCCAGGGCAAAATTGAAATTTCCGAAACCTTATTGCGCATCTATAGGATACCCCAAAAACATATTCCAAAAGATGATTTGTCTATTGTTGAAAATGTAGGAGGAGTTCGAGGAAGAAGGTTTTTTGTGAAAAAACGTCATTTTTTACCAATTATTTGACCCCCAGGACTACCAGAGAATTTTTGAAACCATTTTACAAAACAACATGACACCCCCAATCAAACTCCAAGAGTTCAGATTGCTAGTTTATACGATGTAAGAGCAGTTTGAGAAAGTAAAACGTGACAGACGGACGGACAGACGGACGGACGGACGGACGGACGGACAGACGGAACAGGACAACAACAATATACCCGAACTTTCTTTAGAAAGTGCGGGTATAACAAATCATATGTCAATGAGGCAGGTATCGCAATCTATACTGAAATAGCTAGTGCAAGCGTTACATATGTTTGATCCACCTCTAAATTTATCGCGGGAAATATAGCGCGAGATCACTGTGACGTCATACGTCAAATTCAATAATCATTTGTTTACGTATTTCAACTCAATACGATGGAATGGAAGCATGTAAAAAATCTCTTGAGTCTCACCAAAGTTTGTGTGGTACTCAAAACGTGTCATCAAACCTCAAGGCACCGTAAATTACGAGTTAAATGTCAGCCATTTTTGGCATAGCACCACGGGTGAAAATATTAGAGAGCATTATGGGACCGAGACAAAAAAATTTGTTTGATGAATCTGTAGGTTTCGCTCGTTCTTTTTCCCGCGCACATTGGTTCTTAGAGCTCGCTGCGCTCGCTATAAATATATAAATAGGAAAATTGTTTAAAAATCTTGGCAAAATCTACATTGCTACACTTTGTGAGATTACAATGCAAGTTTTATTAAAAAAAAAAGTTCTGGTGACCGATGTTACCCATATTCGATTTGCATTAATCATATAATACTCGTTTATGAAAGAAATGAAGTTTAAGGATCATTCTTAAGGATATTGATTTGCAGATGAAACGTTTATGAAAAAAAACTAATTTTATTTTTTTTTTATGGGAAAACTTGTAATTCAAATAGATTGGTAGAGATTTAAGGTTTGGATAATGTATAAATTATTAAACACAATATGATGACATTGTTCATTTAAATATTTGTATATAATTCGGCAGTGAGTTATAAGTTCTTCTTAATGTCTCCTTGTAAATAAAATTATTTCTTCTTTTTTTGTAGGAGATCTGTATTGTTTGACATGTTTTGAGGTTGTGTCTCCGAGACATTGTAAATCCATCCGGCGATGCGCTGAAGGACATGTATATAAATTTATTTTGCCCTTTTTGGACAGAAAAGATGTTTAAGAGATTACAAGGAAACAAAAACGATTTTCATTAAAACAATGTTATTTATAAATGTATTTACAATATATTTTTGTTTTTATATCTATGTTTATGTTTGTATCGAACAAAAAGTCAAGCATAAAGCATATAGTATAACATTACTGTGTTTGTTGTTGTTATACAGCAAACAAGGTTTTAAGAAATATTTTCTATCAATTATTAATCTATCAAATAATGTATTAATTGCTCTCACTATCGAGGGAGTAGACAGAAGATAAAAGATAGGAATGACTTTATGCCAGTAGACTTCTTATCTCAGGGGCGACATGGTGCTCAAAGTCAGTTTGTAGAATGTTTAGACCCAGCATTTCTTTTGTAGGTATGTTTTACCGAAGAATACACAAGTATAACGGGCGAAACTCTATACAACGTTGGATGTCAAAGCACTACGGTAAGGACAAATAGTATTTGATTATATGTACCATTGTATATTATTTACATTATTTTATTCTATGTTGAGATACAACTCAATACTTGACCTACAACTGACATAAGTTCATAAATCTCCAACTTTCATCTCCAACTAACACCATATTTTATCGCTACAAAATGTCGGTCTTACACGTACATGATCTCCCATATATGGTTAGGGAGGTTGTATGTTTGTATAGGTAATGCTATGATATTTTCAGATGTTTTCTTTTTACTATTTTGAATGGTGAAAACTATTTAACATAGATAGCTCTGTTACATTAATCATATTATTTAACAAATCAGAACTTTTAATATCTAAACAAAAAAATGATTTCTTTGGTGATTTATGCGGGATATGAAGGTGGTGACATTGCAGAAAAAAATGCATAACCCGCAGCGGGTTATGTACATTTTCTTCTTCAATGATCGCTACCTTCATAACCCGCATAAATCATCAAAGAAAGTATTTCACTGTCTATATTATATCTTTCTTTCAATAAATTGAGAGGAAAATTACAGTTAATGTACATCAGTATGTTAGATAAAAGAAACAGCCAAATCGTCTTCTATTGGAATTTGAGTCTGACATCATGATTATTTCATGCAGTTCGTTATTTTTCTTAGGTCGCTGTAGGTTTCGACCAATCGATAAAGGGGGCGTGCAGATTTCAGTCCTCTCAATTTCTTGTCAGTTTCAATCGCTCTAGGTTTCGACCAATCAATAAACGGGGCATGTAGATATCAGATCTTTTAGTTTCTATAGAGCTACTAATGAATAAGCTAAAGTTTCCGTATGAAATAGAGGGAATCATATTATATATATTTAAATGTATCTATTCAACAATCGAACTGATCACAGAACGAAACGTTACGTATCAAATATAAACATTTGATGAATTCTAATTAAAAAATAGTGTTTACCGTTTTAATGTGTTTAATTAATTATTTTCGTGAGTTTGTCCACTGTACTTAATCTTATTTCAAATGAATGTATGAAACACACAAGTAGATAAAAACAATGTAATATGACTGGGTTTTTTTTCAAATTGTTTTCACAATTATAATTAAATTAATTTTAAATATTTGTTTTTTTTTTAAATCTTGTTTATTTTTTCAAAATCAATCTTTTTACAACCCACATCCTACTGTGGAATCAGTACACTTCGTGGTTGCTCAATTTTCGCGGAATTTAATGGTACTTATCACCCATGAATTAAAATCCTCCACGAATTAATTAGTAAGGTTATAAAGTCATACTTCCTAATGTATTTATAAGAAAATACACTACATTAAGTCCCCACGAACCTGAAAAATTTCGGCAATCAACGGCTTCCAATAATTTTAATGATTTCCCAGTATTTTGATTTCCTGTTGATTGAATAAAGGTTAGACATGTTTCAACGTAAGCTGAACATTTTTTATCTATGAATGGTCATGCATAATTTTTCATATCCTCTTTTATCCCAGTAATTTAGTGGGTTCCCTTTTTATACAGAACTAATTATTGAAACCATAACAAAAGGACAATTTACATTAAATACATACGTAAATAGCATGATTTGTTAATACATCTGTTTAAACTGATACATGTAACTTTTTTGAACGTTTTAAAAGCATATATATTTAGACTCTACTATTTGTATTAAGTATTTAAAAATACATTTTAACAGAGATGCAAGTCACAAATAGTGAATCCATTTTTACAAAGACTTGCGGGATCCAAAAAATACGTGTACAATCCAGATACAACATCTTGTAGAGAATGTTGTTCTACAAATGCATGTAACAGAAATGGATGCGGATCACAAGGTAATCAATTGTTATCTATCGATAATAGATGTTCAATGGAAAGGCAATAAATTAAAACATAATAAATCATAAAGTTTAATAAGTTGGTTTAGTTAACGGAGTAAATATCTTTATCACGATATTTCTTTTATCAAAAGTAGATTAAATAAGCAAAATGTTTCACATGGTGTTAAAGACTAGTAAGATATTAATGTTTCTAATTATTTCTCAAATTCACAAACGTAGTATTTATAAAATGATCGAAAACATCAAAACGCGAAAAGTAGTTTCTTACCTCTCAGGTTCTATTGATTGATGCAAAACCCAGGATAATTATATCTCAGATGCCCACCATGACATAAAATATCTAAGAAAGGTACAATGTTTCAAAAACATTTTGAAAAAATGTTTTGAAAAAATAATTGGTTTTGTAATGACATACGTTCAATAACTAGAAATACGTTTTTTATAGATTACCCAGAAATAAGAGGGCCTGCATGTTTTGACTGCCAGCAAACCCGGGATCCTGCGTTATGTCGGTCTGTGGCTGTATGTGAACAAGGCGAGGTAAATCAAGTAAATAAAGTTTTAAAATAATATGTCAACCATTCTTTTCTTTCTAATCGCATTTCATTTCGAAGCAAAAATATCATCTCGAGTATATAATGAATGTATTTAGGACGACGGACCGAATTCATTTCTAATGTAGTCATTTTCATTAAATTGTATATGATATACATATACTAAAGTTATTTTTTTTAAATCGATTAGGATTTTTTTCTAGAACACTTCAACAAGAGGCCCATGGCCACATTGCTGACCCGAAGGACAGTTCATTGTATCATTTTATTTTAGTTTTTAAATATAATCCAAATATATTTCAAAGTTAAACATTGAACCCCTCTTGTGGCCCCATTATTAGTATAGGATAACAATTCTAACAATCTACCCTTTCTAAGAATAATTGCATACTAATTGCAGTATTGCATTTCTTGAGAATAAGATGTTTAAACATTTCAACTTTGAACCCCTTTTGGAGCCCCAAATATTAGTCCGGAGTTTACAATTTCAACAATATAGAATCTACATTATTTGAGGATGATTGCAAGTTATCACAACAATTGTAGCATTGTAGTTCTTGTGAAGAATATTTTCAAACCTTATCTCTATATTTTACCTTGTACGTTAAATTTTGAACCCCTCTTGGAGGCCCCAGTATTACTGCAGTGATCACGATTTTAACACTTTAGAATTTACATTATTTGAGGTTACTTGCACAGTAGTCTCACAGATTGTGCTTTGCAGTTCTTGAGGAGAAGATTTTTAAACATGTTCCCTATATACATGTATGTCTATGTTAAACTTTGAACCCCTCTTGGGCCATAGTTTTAGTCCGGGGATCACGTCTTTATAACTTTAGGATCTACATTATTTGAGGATGCTTGCATAGTAATCTCACAAATTGTAGCATTGTAGTTCTTAATAAGAATATTTTTTAAAAAATTCCCTATATATGTCTATGTTAAACTTTGTACCCCTCTTGGGGTGCCAGTATGAGTCGGGGGTAAGGGTTACGATTTTAACAATTAAGAATCTACATTATAGGAGATGATTGCAAAGAATATCACAAATTGTATCATTCTTGGGGCCTTAGTTTTTGTCCGAGGATCACGTCTTTTTCACTTTAGGATCTACATTATTTGAGGATGCTTGCATAGTAATCTCACAAATTTTAGCATTGTTGTTCTTGAGAAAAATATTTTTAAACATTGTCCCTATATATTTCTATGTCAAACTTTGAACCCCTCTTGGGGCCCAAGTTTTACACCGGAGATGACGATTTTAACAATTTAGAATCTACATTATTTGAGGATGCTTGCATAGTAGTATCACAAATTGTAGCATTGTAGTTCTTGAGAAAAAGATTTTTAAACATTTTCCCTATATATTTCTATGTTAAACTTTGAACCTTTTTGGGGGCGTCAGTATTAGTCCGAAGGTCACGATTTTAAGAATTTAGAATATATATTAGTTGAGGATGCTTTCATAGTAATCTCACGAACTGTAGCATTGTAGTTCTTGAGAAGATTTTTAAACATTCTCCCTATATGTTCCAATGTTATACTTTGAACGTTTTTTGGGGGCGCCAGTATTGGTCCCCGGGTCACAATTTTAACAATTAAGAATCTTCACTATACATACAAGCTTTGGTGTAAATATTGACATTTCTGGTGCAGTGGTTCCCGAGTGCAAGATTTTTTAAGACATGCACCCTATTTTCACTGTTTCGCAATTATCTCCCTTTTAAAAGGGTTTAGCCCTTTATTTTATCAATTTAGTATTCCTTTTCCATAAGGATGCTTTGTATTAAGTTTGGTTAAATTTGACCCCGTGGTTTTAGAAAAGAAGTTAAAAATGTGAAAATTTTACAGACAGACGGATAACGGGTGATCAGAAAAGCTCACTTGAACCTTCGGTTCAGGTGAGCTAAAACTTTGTATTATTTTTCTTTTTGAATTAAGCATAATGATTATAAAAATGCAATTGATTTTCTATCCCAATTGAAACATGAATAATTTATTGAAACATGAATCTTTGATAATTTAAAAGAAAACATATCATTAAAAAAATGACCATTTCGTCGACGTAGTTTTTACGTTAAGTAAACTCTAAGAAAAATGTAATGTGAAGAGGGCTTGATTGTCGTGGCCATTATTAGACGTTATTACAATCTCCCCAAAAATGAAGAGTTCTCTACAGAGATATAGCAATATATTTGAAGACTTATATCTGATATCGGTCATATTTGGCCCCCATAATTCGCCATTCTTTAAAGTGCTTCATGTACATTAAATTGTTATGTTATATTTTAGAAAAGTTGATATAACATATATGTTTTACCTATTTATTTCAATTGTTTGCACTCACTGGCAGTTTATGACGTCAGAAGTTACGTAATTTTTTAAATTTAATCAAAATCATTCAAAAATTGACATTTTTATCTTTTCTAATGGGAAATATAGAGCGACACTTTGAACAAGGAAAATATTTTTGTCACTTATTAGTCTTGGATAGACACACCTCTAATGAAAATATTTTGTTTGTTCAAGTATGCGCTCAAAAAAAACTGTTCAAAAACAATCCGTTTTATGCTAAAAATGGCGGGAAAAAGGTTAACTTTGTGATGTCATATTTATAAATTGTGGGTATTTGTTTCAGAAGGAAAATTATAAAATAAAGTTACAAGAAAACAAAGAATAACAGAAAAACAATGATGTTTATTTTAGAGAGCCATTTTAGGCCCATATTATATATCGCCCTTTATAAATTAAAATATTTTGATTTTTTCTTCACTAAATGATAGTTTATAACTAAAGATATGGTGTCTTAAAATATAGGGGAAAATCTGATGGTCAGGTTGTTGAACAAAGTCCGTCCATGTAGATGGTTATAAATAACATGACCATTATAAATTTTACTATAGAACAAGAAAATTGTTCAAGTTAAATAATGTTTATAAGCGTATTATGCATGCTAAATTATAGTACGTCTACCCGCTACTTGTATTATATAAAGTGTTTATTGATGACTAAGAACAACAATATATTGCGTCATAAGCGATTTTTATTGAGTTTTATTGATCGTTACGTAATATTGAAAATTCGATATTCGTAAGGATCAAATTTTCAGATGCGCGATATATCTTCGCAAATCGAATTAGATTCGTTGTCCTTAAATGATAAATTATATAGCTACATCTTAATCATTACATGTATGAATGTCACACGTACAGTGTGCGTGTCCATCAAGGTTTGTAATTTTCCATAAAACAATGTTGTTTCCGCATTACTCTTAGGGTTAGATTATGATTTTAAAAAAATATTACAACATTACTGCTAGCGCTCTCGAACGCTACATGTAGCAACTACGTTAGTCTTTTTAACTGGAATACGCATGCTCGACTTAACAATATGGCATTCTGGAAATACTTCTGTAGATAAAATGTACCATGTCAATTTCGTTTTATCATCTACATATGATCTGAAGCTTTTGTTATTCAACCTGTACATAGATACCAAAAAGTAACAGTAGCTTAGGTCTTATAATGCCAATTTATAAAGTTATCTTAAATTATCATAAACATATATCTTTTCTTAAACATTTTCCTTGGTATTTTTGTTAAGACTGGAAAACAACATCTGTTATGTTTCCCGAGCTTGCCGGAAAGCCCCTAGAAGATACGATTGCTACAAAACAGTACTATTGGTCCTACTTATATCTTATTTTTCACATTAAAATTGAAATTACAGTAATTTATGTTATATATTATGTGTAGATTATGTAAAGCACAGTTCATGAATTACGCCAATGCCGATGTGAAGCCAACTCTAGAATCACCATTCTGAATTGAGATCCCCACCCACAGCACAATTTCGGTTCACCACTGTGCCCTCTGATCAATAATCAATCAATTCAGAATACATGTATTACATTAAAGGTTTAGAAGTCTACTTCTGATGATGGCTACAACGCTAGCTTACCTATCTTTTTAAAATATTAATTTGTCAGACATAAACTGCTTTGATGGGTTTTTCCATCTTAATTTTGGTCACGTTAACTATTTAAAATAAATAGTATTTTTTCAAGGTTTGTCAAACGTACATGAAGACAGAATTTGGTGATAAGATCTTCACATTAGCATGCGCACCGGACTTTGTAAGTATAAACAAGCACTGCTGAAATTTAAATGACAACATTATCCAACTTTAGGCGAGCAATTAAATTCATAACAAAGCTGATTTATTTGATATATTCGTATATTTATAGGTTTGCTCAAGGGAATATGTGAAATCTGATGGGTGTAATCAGTGCTGTAAGAGTGATTTTTGCAGCAAAAATTGTAAGTCATCTTCATGTATATAAGAGATTATTTAAATAAATAATAAATTGTAGGTCATTTTATCTAATGTATCAGAATGCATGTTTTAACGCTGAAGAAATGATAAGTCAATACTTAAGATCCACATATATTAAATCATCATTAATATATCATTTAAAAACAAATTCTAAATATTTCTGTAGAATATTATTTTCAAGAAGAAATTATAGAGTACATGTACGTATATAGAATGTACAAGCCACTTAATATTATGCAAAAAAATTATTCGTCCATGTTTGGTACAAAACACACATACATTACAAATAAATAAGCCGTTCATATTCTAAAACAGTGGTTAATCATTGCCTATTGGTGTCTAATGGACGACCTCGTCAAACTAGATACTCTGAAACAGACAGGTTCCTGTCAAGAATATATATAAAAAATAAAACTGAAAGAAATAAAAGTGGAACCAAATAAGATAACATTGGTATTTATAGACCTTTATCAAAATATGTTTTTCATATTAAAATAATAAACTTTGAATAGATTAACGACTCAATACAAATAATAACTCGAACTGAAAAATATCCAAAAGACGCAAAAGGTATCTTAAAATCGACCCAGCCTTTAAGAAATTTGTGTCAAACTAAAAACTTTTTAAATTAAAACAATTAAAACCAGAGGTACTGTGAACTGTGAGCAAGCACAGAAATGATCCCCCCCCCCCCCTTCTCCGCTAAAAAAATCAAAGCTCAAGTATTTCTCTATTAGCCAAAAAATGGAAGCTTGTTTTTCTTATACTGACATTGAACTTGCCCAAATGATCAAAGCTCAAGTCAAGACATATTTACATGTCAGGCCACATAAGATAAATATTTAGATTCCCATCCTGATTTGCAAACAATAAAGGGGGGGGTGGATTTCATTTTTTATTCTAAAAATATTTGTTTCACCGTACATGTTGTAAAAATAACAACTGCTGTATTTGTTAATGCTAATTTAAGTACACAAACCAATTTGCATTCTTTAAATTCCATTTCATTTCAACTTAACTGTTAATTCACGAAAACATTTGTATTCTTACTATAAAAACATGTCTGGAGTCAAACGATAATCCACATGTCAAGAAGCCATTAAATGGTATGTCATACCGAGCCCGATTTTTAAAAAAACAATTTCCACACATTTTTTTTTCAAAATAATTTAAAATACATCGGGGCAGGCCATTTCAGAAGGGCTAGCGGGGATGAGAATCTAACAATTAATTTTATGTGGCCTGACACAAGAAAGCTTTGTGTCAAACTTTAGCTTCTAATCATTTGCATTAATACAAGATATGACACATACAGGAATAAAGCATTTTTTAACAATGAACTTAAACTTGACCAAATGACCTTGGGTTAAGGTCATGACACACCCTCAGGTCATAAGCAATCTTTCCGTGAAGTAAGAACTTCCAATGCATCTCCATAAAAAAGATATGGACCGGGCACACATTTTGCACTTTTCCTGTCAAAGACCTTGACCTTGCCCAAATGGACACACCCTCTTGTCATAAGCAATCTTTTTGTGAATTAAGAACTTTTAATGTTTATCCATAAGATATGGACCGGACTCGAATTTTGCACAGACAGATGGACGGACAGGCAATATGATTCCTATATACCCCCTCCCGCAAACTTCGTTTGCTTGGGGTATACAAAAAAATTTTAAAACTTACCACAAAGGCCAACATGTTTATACCTTTGCACGTTTAGATTCCTACACTGAGCTTTAGGTCACATGGCCAAATATTATGCTGCCAACTTTTAACACTATGAAGCATTTCATTATTTAATAAATTATGCACAAAAATACATCATGCTAGATTACAATTCAAGAAAATCATGTGATAGTCATCGAATTAAGAAGAAAAAACCTTACAGATTTTTAATGAAGAAAAAACATTTATTCTTTATACAACAAAAATTCAAAAATGCATGTTATTATATATGGGTATTTTATGAAGAAAAAACAAAGATTATAAAAATGGATCAGCTAGTATGGCTTGATAGTCTCTTGAACATGTATACCCTTAAATTGTTGGATACAAGTCTACAAGCTGTTCTTGCAAACATTAAAAACACCAGAATGTGTCAAAGACACAATTTAACATTTAATAACAAATATGTACTCAATCAAATTGTATACATGTTAAAATTTTGGTCCTAGCTGGCAACACCATAGAAACGAATGTAGTAGCACCCCTATCCTTTTTCCGTCAAACAACATAGTTTTTAACATTATTTATGGTTTCCCTCTCATTTTGAAAAATATTAGCTAAAGCTTTGTACTGAACCCACCGATCAATACATGTACACTACCTTAAATAAGTTAAATGTCATCTTAAATGATAATTGATTTGAGCAAAAGGGAATTTATCACCCTGTGTAAAGAAAGAACTGGACGCGAAAGCCACTGGAATTACCTTAATACATGTATAATATATTCAACAAAAATACACTTAACCCCTACAATACAACTAATGAAAGACACAAAGAAGTAAATTTCTTCTTAAATTATGTTCCACCTAACTGTGAGAAAATATAAATACATGTAATAATTATTTAAATTTTCTTTTCAACAAAAGCAGTCAAAAACTTCTGTAAATTACCTGTTGGTAAAGCTGAAAAATTAATGTGAATTTTTTTTCCATTCTCTTTTCGCTATCTTTGTTCTGTTAGTTCAAAAAACGATGATTTTTTTCATAACATTTTTCTAGCAAGGTTATGTTTTTTCGCGAGATAAAATTCGTTCCTGCTCAAAGAACATGAAAAAAATTCTTCATTGACGGAAAGCGTTAATCAATCATACAGAACTGTGTAGGTTGAGTCATGAATTTGATTTAATCTATTTATCAAACGAATGCACCGATACATTCCTACTCTGCAGCTCTGAGAATTAGTGGTAAAACCTTTTACGTGGATTTTGTATATTTATAGTGTGCGACTATTTCAACAGACCATACGGATTTCATGCTGTGTTGGAATCAGACCACGGCCCCGGAATACTCCATTTTAAAACTGTCATAACCAATGTTGGGGACGGTTACAACCAACACACTGGTTTTTTTACGCCAGAGACGAACGGCACGTTTGTTTTTACCTGGAATATCGAATCGTATAACGAATCCGCTTTGGTAGCATTGGAAGTAAATGGCGAAGAGATAATACCAACACGTACAGCTCGAAAGTATCTATTACATTACAGTGGAAGTTCGTTTGCCATTTTAAACCTCCATCAAGGCGATAATGTTTACTTAAAATTAATCGAGGGAATAACTAAGAGAACATTTACTATGATCTCTGGATGGAAACAACATTCGGGTAAACTTTTTAGTATTTAATCATCAAATTGTTCTCAGTTTGTTTTTTTAGTAAATCGACATATTCTGATTTTTGAACAACTTTAAAGCAATATATGTGATTTTTTCCAGACATTTTATTATTTTTCATCTATTATTTAAACTATATTTGTGTGACGCATTATCTCTTTCAGACATGCTCCCAACATTTTATGCAGTATGTCCATTTGGAGGATGTTCATACGATATGCAGATAATTACTAACAACTTTGTGTATGATAACATATTAGACATCATTAATATTGAAGCTGGCTTTTATCTACCGATGAACAGTAGAAATGAGCACCTGGAGTATAACGTTCCCATCTGGACACACAGAACGACAGACAATTTTACTAGTTATTATTATCCAAATGCGTCCGGTTTTATTTTCTTACCCAATTTTGGTACGTTATATCTTCTATATAATTTGAAGTAATGTTTAAATTATGATATTCAACTTCCTTTTTTAATACATATAAAGAAATTGACAAGAGGTCCATATGCTATAACGGTCACCCGAGTACCATGGCACTTGGATTGACTTGTCAGATGGTCCAATGCTTGCATAATTTTAAGTTTCATTTTGGAGCTTTAAAACCCTAATCCGTACCTCCTCTGACTGTTGCCACTAATTTTATTGATGTTTGTTCATATCAATTCATAAATGGGAGGGGAGAGAATCAGAAGATTCTCGAATTATTTACTATCATACGTGTAGTTTACGGGCCAAAAATGTAAATGTAAGTGTTTGGTGAAAATTCGCTTGCAAGTCCTTAAATAACAATCTTATATTAACAGTTTCATGTTTACTGCATACAACACGCATACAGTTAATTGCTATACGCATACAATGCAAAAAATTAAAGTTTTTAAACTAAAGTTAAAACTGTAAATTGTTACGGACAACAAATGACTGCAGTAGGTTACCCGAAAGATTACAGTTACTTAAAAATACATGTTAACTATATTGCCAAATTTAACACCTCAAAAAAAAAAAAGGCTCAACCTCTGCCATATTGGCAGTGATTTTTTTCAATTAAATAAGAGGGTATTATAGACGTAATAACAATATGTTTAGTTTCTATGACACTTATAAAACTTATAATGTTACCCATTTTTACTATGTGGCCATATTTGTCTGACCCTAGGGCCTGAACCCCTGACCCGTGGGCCATTAATTTCACAATTTGATTAGAAGGTGTTATTGGCATCACAGCAATGTATTTAGTGTTATCAAATATTTAAACTTTTACTTTGGCTCAGGGGCCATGAACTTCACAAAATATGTTAAGGGCTTTATTGACATCAAAACTATGTATTTAGTTTTTCTCAAAGATATATGAGTAGAAAAGAAGATCGATTATGTTAGCTTTTATACATCTATACTTATAAATTAAGACATTTTGCAAATAAACTGCAAAACGCCTGCACCAGAGTAACTGCTTATACCTTTGGTATTTCAACACGTGTGAGATGATGTCCGTAAGCTATAATTGAATGTTAACTGATAAGTTATTATTGTAAAATTAATTAAAAACCTACTTTTATTTTCGATAAACAAGCCCGAAATAGCAAAAATGAGAGTAAGGTGGTGGACACGCTTTGGTGGATCCAAGTCAGGGGTAGTTTGCATCAAAATATATACTTGCAATGACATAATATTGAATGATTACGTAAAGAGTGAATATATTTACTGGGAACTTATTTAGAGTGTACATAGAAGTTAAGATTTGACAAATGTTCAATAAATAAAATGAGCCAATTCGTTTCATGAATGGGCAATTTTAGTTTTGATACTCCTTCGCGTGCGAAACACGATCTCTGGTGAGAGAATGGAATAGAACTTTCCAGAACGGGGTTACCAAGAACGCAGGTTGACTAACTAACGAAAAGTTAAGGATGAGTTCATCATGCATCGCGGGCAGATATCTTGGGTCGGACTTCGATTAATACAAAAAATTAAAAAATAAAATGGAACAATTCAATGCGATTTTAGTTTTGATAGGAAGAACTTTTTAGAACGGGGTGCCCAGAAACGGGTTGACTAATTAACATTATGGCGGAAAGTGTAGGGCGAGTTGACAATCGGGCATATACTTTGAATCTGACAACTTTGGTTTAAAATAAGGCCACATAAAATTAATATTTAGATTCTCATCCTGATTTGCAAAAAATATGGGGCGGGTGGGCGGATTTCATTTATTATTTTTTTAAAAACACCTTTTTCACCGTGTATGTTCTAGAAATAACAACTGCTCTATTCTTTTAAATTGTTAATGCTAATATGAGTACACAAACCCACTTGTAATCTTTTAATTCCATTTTATTTTGACTTTACTGTTAAAGCATGAAGACTTTTGTATCCTTATGATAACAAACTTGACTGGAATCAAACGGTAATCCACATGTTTAGGCAGCCATTAAAATTTTTTGTATACCGAGCACGATTTTTTTTCCCGAAATTTTTTTTTCCGCAATTTTTTTTCTTCAAAATAAAATAAAATGCATCGGGGCGGGCCATTTTCAGAGGGGCGGGCGGGGATGAGAATCTAAAAATTAATTTTATGTGGCCTAAGCAAATAAATATGCATGACTTAGCATGTTTTAATTTCATACATTTTCATACCACGACAGACTGGTAGTAAACCTTAGACACATTTATGAACAGATTATTATATTTTACGTCTATATGGATAAATGATGTATGCATGAACGGGGGAGTTAACTGGGGGTCTTTTATCTGAAATTGTTATTTGGGACAGTAATAAAATTTATATTGAAAATTTACCTAAACAACCCAATTTAGAGAGAGATGCATTAAATATCCACTCACTGGTTTGAAATAAATCAAATTTAAAAAAGTATATTTTTTTCAGTCAGCTGCAACAGACAGAATTAAGGCCACGTACATGTAAATATTATCCATTTCAGTTTAGATTTTTTATTCATGCCCGCTCCTCTAAATATCCATCCATGCAAATGTTTTTTATTTCAATTTAAAAGAATAAGTTAAGAAAAAATAGGACAATGTATATACAAAAATGAACAAAAAAATATGGTTCAACATATTAAACAATATATCATATTAATGTGTAAAGTGTTAATTCCCGCGCTTGCGCAAGGTATCATCTAGTTTTACACATTTTCACGATATGGCCCTTTTCCTTAGGGTCATAAATTTCAAAATTTTGGAAGAGGGTTTTATGAACATCATTACCATTCATTTAGAATATTCCCAACGTGTGGGAGTAGAGAAGAAGATTTTGAAGATTTTTCGTTGTTTTTTTTTTTTGGTTTTTTTTTTTGCATATTTGGCGCTGCCCATGATAAAATAATAAATCTCAAAACTCGATTCACATTATTCTAGAGATGCTTCAAACTCATAATGATAATAGTTAGCCTAATGGTTTTCAAGAGGTTTTGAAGAAGAATAAAAGAATGGTGTTCCAATCCTAGGCATTATTCTTAAACTCTTTTTATTTCTTTACTTCTAGATGAGGCTTCCTGCAATGTCCTGGAACAGGTACCAGAACAAGAAAAAAGGATTCGTGACAACACCGTTCTCAAAGAAAAGTTTTTGCATCATTACGTTTGTTTATATCATGTTTTTCCTATTGATCCATATTCAAGCGAAGTTATGAAGTTTTCTGTGAAGAAAACAGGGTTGTTTGTCTTAGCGATCCATGTCGAAGTTTATTGGGAAAATGTGGTTTTCTCCCTGAAAGTAAACAATGCAGAAATGTTTCAAATGTCCAATAGAGCCTCTGATTATAACGGATATCCTTACGGAAGTTCCGAGGGATCGATGTTTGCAGTCCTGAAGTTGGAAATGAATGATGAAATATCTTTTAAAAACATATCTGGAAGCTTTGAAAGGGGGTCATTTGCTAGTTGGGTTATTGTTAATGAGTAAAGTTTTAAATACCAAGTCACGTACGAAAATTCTTTACCCTTTGTAAACAGTCGTTTTGTACACTTTTTGAATGGTTTATGTCTAACAGAATTATCGTTTCTTTTCACTATTAAAAAACACAAAAATCATTTTTATTGTAATGTTTTTATTGTTATTTTAACTATTTTTTTAACCACAAGGTCGATTTTGTGCCACAGGCCGATTGTATGGAAGAAAAGTGCATATGAAATATAGTCAAATCTCATGTTTGTGTGTTTTTATTATTATGTTAGAACTAATTATTATAAAAAAGACCGCGTAATCCTAATATACATGTAGATTATGACCCTACAGTTCAACGTCAATACGTTTGTTACGGCGCGCTCTGCGTCCGCCTGGGGAATTTAGCTCTGTGAAATGTTTGGCCTTACGCCCAGCGACAATCTCTGGTCCAGTGGTTAACCCTTAATGACCTTAATGAAGACAAGGTTGAGATTCAATAACAATGTGTTTATTTTCTCGTGTCCAAAGCGTAAGTGGCAATATTATACAATAAGAAATCATTGATTAATTAACAAAACAAAGGTAATCATGAATGTTGAAAAACAAAATATTGAAGTTAAAAGTGAATTAAGTAGAATAAAAATATATAAGGCTTAGTGGTCCGCCATTAAACAGTGGCGGCCATTTTGAAACATACTTCCGGTACCCATTTCAGGTATTTAAAAACATGAAGTACTGTGATCCGCCATGACAGCGGCAGCCATTTTCAACACAACAGAGTACATTTATTTCGCTAATAGCTTACTTTTACATTATTTTAGAAAAGTTTAAGAATATAAAATATTATTAAATAAAAGTAACATAAACTCTTAAATAAATTGGACGGTGACTAAATACATTCAGCTATTCTGTCCTATTTATGTCTTAAGAATTATTTAATTTAACGAACTACTTTATTTATCAATACTTGTAAACTGCTTAATCTTAACTCGAGAAATTACAATTCACATTTCTAATTTTTAAGCAAACCTGACGCCAAAATAAAATGATTTACACTTCTAAGAAAATGATGTAAATATGAAAAATTACAAATACTGACCTTAATGAAGACAAGGTTGAGATTCAATTACAATGTGTTTATTCTCTCGTGTTCCGAGCGTAAGTGACGGGCAAGAGACGGGAGGATAAACTTTAACCTCGAATCTGTCCTCAGAGAGGTCACTTAAGGTCTTTCGATTGTCGCATGACGTCATTGTGAGCATTCCGGAATATTTTACCGTTATCGGTTATAATATTAGTGTTATGTTATGCATGGATTTGCCAATATCTCTTGATTAATACTTGTGTTTAAGTCATTTTAAGCTATGTAAAGTGAAATGACACTAATGTTTAACAAATTATCGACAGTAGTTTGAGTTGAAATCGCTGAATTCAATGAAAAACTGATAAAACCGCAGAAGGAAAAACTTGACAGACTAAAATTCATATTTTTTTACCTGGCAAGGTAAACATTTCTTTGCAGATTTTGATAGGATATAAAATGAATTACAAATGTACCAATTTTCAGTAAGTTTGACCATTATTTCAAAAGTTATAGACGTTTCATTTTGCTAAACTGTATTTATTCATGGTTGAAAAATTATATCAAAATGCACTGTAAGTGTGAAAGCTTTTATACTGGCAAGTTAAAATGGCATTTTAAAACGTTAAAATACATAAAATAAATGATTGCGATTAATTTCTTTAAAAATTGCTTTATAATATAGAAATCAGTACCAAAAAAATGTGATGTTTGATCGGAAAGCAGTCGTCGCTATATTTGCCCTGATAGTGTACCTGTGTTAGCTCCTACAGCATGAACAAAAAATTTGCAACATACCAATATTTAAGTTTAATCTGAATATTTACATATTAATCTTCAAATTTAAACAAAAACTACACGGATTAAACCATAAAAACATCAACGGTGGAGAAACCTCAAGGGGATAATTACAGGGTAATTAACTGTACTGTAAATTAACTTTAATGGATTCCCTGAAAGGGGCCTCGCCAGGATAGCTTCCCCTATTACCTAAAGTTTAATTCAATTAATCGAAGAGTTTCTCACTATTCTTGGCATCTATTGTTACGAGTTAATCCTAACGTGATTGTAAAATTAACTCAAATACCTACGTACTGACAAATGAGTAGATAGACCGGCATTTGTTTACTTAAGTAATAAACCTGGCTATTTGATGACAGCCGATATGTGGTAATGTTTTATTCCTAAATAAAGTTTAACTTGCTTTTTCTGAACGATGTAAAGGCTTAATGTTAATCCGAATAAATTTACATATTTATTTCACGCAACGCTTAATTCTAAACACTTCATTAGGTCTTTCCACCTTTCAGATGAAAGACCTTTTGTATTTCTTATGTTTTTTATTATTAGGTCTTTCCACCTTTCAGGTGAAAGACCTTTTATATTTCTTATTATTTTTATAAGGTCTTTCCACCTTTCAGGTGAAAGACCTTTTGTATTTCTTATTAGGTCTTTCCACCTTTCAGGTGAAAGACCTTTTATATTTCTTATGTTTTTTATTATTATTATTATTATTATTATTATTATTATTATTATTATTATTCTTCTCTTTTTTTCCAGGGACAGCTTTTTTATTTCAAGAGATATTGAAACAATTTTTTCTTTATGCTATTGACCATAAAAAGTTATGGTACCAAATGACCCTTTGCTTAATAACTCCCAGAACTTAGAAAGTTATTGCCCTTGTGTACGAAATGCTTGTTATCGCTACTCCTCTGAAACCATAAGAGATAGAGACTTGGAACTTTTACCAATGTCTTTAGTACACTTAGAGCGTTCTTCAATCTATTCATATCGAAAGGATCCGAGGCCCACTTCTAGTAGTTATTGCCCCTGAAAGTATTTAGATTTTCATAAAATCACTTCCAACTTTTTTATTATTAATCGTAGAGACTTCGGACCACTTGGGATGGAAGCGTCTACCTTGGCCAAACAAAATGACATAAAGGTCAAAGGTCAAGGTCATTTGGAAATCTCTTAATTAATGAGTTTTTAGATATCCTTTGTTTAGGGTTGTAGAGAAAAACTTTTTCA
>WFKH01011926.1:19023772-19034337 GCA_016163765.1 Magallana hongkongensis
ATTTAAAGACCAAGCTTATCTCAATTCTTAGAAGCATTTGTTTCTTTGAAATTTTGTCTTCGCCGAAATCTGAATAAGTGGAAAAACGAGAGCATTCCAAAAGAAAATTTATAGTGAGTAAAGTATGAGTAATCTTTCAAGTAGACTCAATGGAACCATGCTTTCTCACCTGTATGTATCCAGTAAAATAAATTCATTGAATACTGTTAATGCTCGGATATTGAAGTTTATCAAATAAAAAATACCGGAAAACATATGAACTCGTGGGCAACATTAAACAAAGAAATTATCAACTGACTTTAGCAGATAAATAAGGACATGCAAATACTCGCTTTGCATTGGTAGTTTTTTTCTAATAGGAGATCAACTTTTAATAAAAAAAAAAAAAAACTTTAAAAATCTTTAAAAGTTTTACAATTCGAAACAATGAAACAATGAAATTTAAAATTTAATGTCATAGGCAGTTTGAAACCAAAACAAAATCGCGATACTTTGGATCCAAGAAACACATGCCAGCCTTACGGCATTCTAATGTATGTGTTGAATATTGTTTTCTTTATAAATTATTAACTGAAGAAAAACCTGAATTTTAGCATTTGTCACAAGATCAATTCCTCTCGTACAAAATAATGAAGGGTAATATTCTCAACCTACTCTGTATCAATAATAATTTTTAGGTGACGAAAGCTGAAATTTTCATACGTATGACTCATGTTTGGTTTTTTGTTGTTGTATTTTGTTGTTGTTGTTTTTTTTTTTGGTTTAATATACAATGATAATGTAAAATAATCATAACTTAAACAGTATGTAGAGCGGGCACCCACATTAAAGGACATGACATATAATATAACAATGTATATATTTTATTTGAAATTTGAAAGTTTATCAGATTATATAAAATATACAAATGAACAACTTCTGCCCTAAATACACCGGACCATATTCTTGTCCATACTTGAGAACAGGTAAAGACATTCACTTTTGGTTCGGAGAAATTTATCAAGGGATTTCAACGGTTTAGCTAAAGGGCGCGTGCAATTAATAAAATGTCATTTCTATCCAATTTCGTGACTCATTTCAGATAAGAAAATCGTCAGTTTAAAGGACACTAGAAAGTGCCACCTTATCTCTTTTTTGCTGGTAGCAGCTGCAAAAAATGTGCCGTTTTTTTTTTCATTTGATTAAAATGGCCACACAGGCACAAATTCATATCTGTACTGAAACAAACGAGCTCAGAAAAGAAAATAATTTTATTATATACAGTAAAAATAAAAAAAAAAAATGACTAGCAAATCCTTGCTCTAGATTAAGAAACAAGTGTTTTAACATCCAATATCTCTCTTTCTCTCTATATATATCTCTAATTGTAGAAAATTTCCTTTGGAATTTAACAGATGGTAATCTTTTATTTAACTTGGTTAAAACTGAACTGTAGCATTTGTCACGGGGTCAATTTCCCTCATACAAAACAATGCAAGGTGCAATTCTCAACCTTCATTGTATCAATAATAACTATTAGGTGACGAAAACTGAAAGTTTCCATACATATGACTCATATGGTTTTGATTTGTTTTGTTTAACATACGAGGATAATGTAATAATAAGCATAACAAAAAGTATGCAGAGCGGGCACCCACATTAAAGGACATGACATATAATACTACAATGTATATACTTTATTTCATCGTTTAAAATATATCAGATTATATAAAATATAGACATGAACTACTTCTGCTCTTAGATTCACCGGACCACATTCTTGTCCATTGAGAACCGGTCAAGAAATTCACTTATGATTCGGAGAAATATATCATATATACATGAACTACTTCTGCGCCAAGATAAACTGGACCACATTCTTGTCCATATTTGAGAACCGGTGAAGAAATTCACTTTTGATTCGGAGAAATATATCGAGGGATTTCAACAATTTAGCTAAAGGGCGCGTGCAATCAATAAAATGTCTTTTATCTCCAATGTCGTGACCCATTTCAGATAAGAGAATCGTCAGTTTTAAGGACACTAGAAAGTGCCACCTTATCTTTTTAGCTCACCTGAACCGAAGGTTCAAGTGAGCTTTTCTGATCACCCGTTGTCCGTCCGTTCGTCTGTAAACTTTTCACATTTTCATCTTCTTCTCCAAAACCGCTCGGCCAATTTTAACTAAATTTTACAGAAAGCATTATTATTTAAAGGAGATTATAAATTGTAAAATTCAAAGGCCAAACCCTTTTCAAACGGGAAATAATCGTGAAACTTTGAAAAAAAAGGGGGGGGGGTCTTTTAAAATCTTCTTCTCAAGAACCGCTGCACCAGTATTGCCAATATTTATATGAAAACTTCTATATATAAGGCGGATACTAAATTGTAAAAATGATGACCCCCAGTCTAATACTGGGACCCTTAGAAGGGTTCAAAATATGTGTTGTAAGCGTGTTTTGACCAAGTATTCATTTATTTACGATCGGGCTCGATATTCTGAATTACAAAAACAAGGCTCTGTACTAACTGCCACTTTGAAGAAGAATTAAGACGTCAATTTTGATTAAAGAAAAGTTTGTGATTTGTCGATTAAACTTTAATGCTAACGTTACTAACAAACAATGATATTAAATAAGAATATTTTATGAAATACTGGTAGATCGTAGTTCCGAATTCAGTTCTACAGTAGACTATGCCATTTGTTTTTACACCGCGTTGTTGAGATTCTCTTGGTGTTTATACTTGGAAGCTTTTTAATTTGTCATTGATAATTGGAATAATTGTTGCGTATTTTACGTGTAAGGTATACCGATCAAATCAAACCTTGGTATATGAATGTTATCGATGTCGTAGATTTTTTTTTTTTTTTGCAATGAAGGATTAAAATCGGGGTTAGATATTCTGCAGACGTTCATATCATGCTACATTTTGACATGCATAAATTGAAATAAAAGAAATCGTTTTTGTTTTATAATGTTTTGTCTTAAATAATAAATTTGCATGACTGTATTGCATTAGAATGAACATAATTTCATCTTCTTCTTCCGATAAAGTGCAGGAGTTATTAGAGTATCATCGCACTTCGGCTTGTGCTCGTATTTATATTTATAAATATATATTTAAAATTTATATTTTAAGCTGTGATATAAGTCAAACTATGTTAAATCTACTTATGTTAAATTGGCAGGCCGATCAACATCAAAATTGTTAGACTGATTTTGCTGAATTTTTTTTATTAATTAGTATGAACTATAAAGAACAATAGTAATAGTTATATTAAGGTTCTCGAACATTGCTGAGGATCGGAGATCGTTTAAAATTAATTTACATGTGCACACACACACTGCTGAACGTGCCCATACAGGAGTCTGTGACAGATTTAACGTTGGTAATACGTCCAGATGGAAGCCCTGAGTTAACAGGCATGTCTGACCTGAATAGGAGTGCATCTATACCGAAACAAATGGAAGACCTTGGTAGGAGGAAACAGATGGAAGACCTTGTTAAGAGCATTCGTTCAGAATTCCGGCAGTCAGATTTTTCTGATACTTTTACGACCAGGAAAGTAAACATCAGCAACATAACGTCAATATTTTGTTTTCAACTCCGATAAAACTTTCAATGAATATAAGAAGCAGGAGGGAAAAAGAAAACAAAGAGAAAAATTAGAGAGAGAACATTTGATGAAAAAAACCCAGCTAAAATTAATGACAAACAACCGCGGGAAAAAACCCTAAAATGATTGAGACAAATTAAATTGAAATAAACGTCAGTGCAATTTAAACGCATTTGGTTAAATATTATAAATGAAATGATAATGAAATGATAAATTGCTTAAACGCCATAATTATACTTTTTTTTTTAAGTTCAAATTGAAAATAAAATCAGATATGATGAATAAATAAAACTCGCACAAAACAATAAAAAGAACAACTTAATAGATATCGTAAATAATTTAATGCATGTAATACCGGTCAAATTCATTTTTGCAAAAAATCTAAAAAAAAAAAAAAAAAAGATCTAAAATTGTGTAAAAGCATAAATACCTTAAAAAATGAACGATTAACAAGCATTCTGAGGATATTGCATAAGCAATACACGTACCCTACCGGTTTGCATTATTCTATGAAAGCTTCCAAGCACACAACTATTTCAGAACTATTGTAAACGAGATGTCATGCTTTAATCAGAGATAAAAAAAAAAAAACAGAGGAAATTAAAAGTGTATAGTTGATATAGAAATTAAATACAAAGTGGGTAAAATAATACTCTTTATTTTATCTCCTGTAATTTCGCCAAGTCCATTAAGTATTCGCTGGTAAAAATTTGTGAAAACAATGCACTGTTATGCACAATATCATTTCTTACCGTCTTCTGTACCCCGAATCAAACCAAACAGTTAAACAGCCCAACCCAACAACGAACCCGATTGTAATATTACAAAAAACCCTGCCGATTAAATTTACAACACAATGTTTGACACTGTTTTACAGAATTTATTTGTTTGTTAGAATTGATAAAAGGAATGGTACAAGTAACATACGATATTATTACTGACTACATACTGGCCTCGTTTATTCAATACACACCGAACCCGATAACGAACTCGAACATTAAAAAATTGGAAGATAAACAATTAATTCTCTCGAAAATATGTCAACCAGACGCTACAAAAGTGTAAACTTGATCTGTAGTTTGACTTTTTGAAGCTGTTCAGCAAGTTTCAATTTATTCCTCAAATGCATAAAGAAAAAAAGTGTGGAAAACTGAAGTGGGACAGACAGACGGACAGACTTGGGACAGACTGACGGACGCAGAGGAAAGCTATAGCCCCCTCCGGTGAAACCGGTAGGGGACTAATAAAAATAATCACAGTGCAATAACACATATACTAATTGTCAAAGTTCTGAATTTGCTATATGTATGCATAGTTTTAGTGTATAATATGCCCTTTAATTTGTATCGAAAAAAAAAGTTTGACTTAATATCAATACGTTCTGATCGTTCGACTCGGGATTTATTATGTTTCCTCGAAAGTGAAGTGTTCCAATTGCGTTTTACAGCTTTCACAAGTTTTAAACTACTTCAGTTATACTGTCTGACACATCTGGGGATTAATCATACACCATATAAATTACATGTACCTAACGAACGGGGTTGTTGAAAAATCTATAAAGGGGCTCGACCTCCGATCAGTTTACCCTACATGGTATTGTATGATATTATACAATTTAATATAAAATTCAAATTCCAAATAAGGAATATAATTTATTTTTAAACATAGATTTTTTTCCGATTTACTAAACTCGTTTGGGTTTCTTTTCCTTTTTAAATGTGTCTAGAACTGAAAAAGTTGTCGAACTTGCCAAATTAGCAAAACGAAATATTATTTATACATTTTACATGATTTTTTATATGCACAACACATGTACTTAGATATTGAATAATCCTCCTTGACTTGGTCACTCTCATTTTATTTCAGACAATAGGTTTTCCAAACACTGTTGGCCATCTTTTTTAAAACCTAAATGATGTGGGAAAGCGACAATTCACTTTAAGCTATTTTGGAGGCCATACATTTTGAGATGGTCTTTGATTGAACCAAAGGAAGCAGTGAATCACTACGGGTCTTAATGCATAATGCATCTTTTCCGAACTTAAAATTAAACTTAACAGACGCCAATGAAAAGAAATTCAGGATTTGACATTTATGCTAGGCTTTTTATTCTCTAAAAGACTGGATAAACGAAAACATCTTGCAAAGAATCATTCGCATTGTATTGATCATCAAAAACAGTTTCATACATTTTAGGTTGGGGGTACATGTACGATGGCAATTTAGAAAGACATACTTTAAAAAAGGAAGAGTATCAATTAAACAAATTACTCCAGTTGACATTAAGCTTTCTAACGGATTGTTATTGTTTTACCGCTGACAGTAATACTGGAATGTCAAAAAATATACAGTTATGTCCAGCTAAAAGCAATTTGCTCTAACTTTGCCACAACATAAAAAAGTGTTCGTAAAGCTGGTTGAATTCTGAAGTTTTCAACTTAAGTGCTATTGTGGAACATTTTCCCGTTTCCAAACTATATACATGTTACTGTTGAAACAGCAGAAGAAATTGCCTCTCCAGACTTAATAAAACCATTAAAACATTCCTAATTAGAGTCTAGCATATATCATGGCAGGTGAACCATAATTGGACTACTTCATATAAGACTTAACTATACTTTGTCCCGAGTGTTTGCTTCCTCCACTTTTTGCTTGATATTTCGATAATCATAAATACCTTTGTGCTCAAACTACGTTCATCCACTTATATGAAAAATGTCCAGATTATCTATTTTGAAACGCCCCCTCTAACGCTTCTGGTTTCAATACACATCGCAAAATAGAAAGTCTACGTGAATTTTGCATTGCATCAGCCATAGTTAAGCCCGGATGATGACGTTGAAAAATTGCGCGAGGTGTCCCGAGTACTTCCGAATGGAAAAAAGATGTAAACATTTCCCATTATAAATATCCGTAGGAAATTTGTTAAAAATGATAATTTGTCAATGAAGAAATCTTGGATATTTTCTCTTTAAACGTTTTCAACAGCATTTCTTTCACAGGTATGTGTATTTTTATTAAAAATCATCAAAAAGTGATGGAAGCAATAATTTTGGACATACTATAACAGCACTTATGAAACTTTTAGTTGCATATATGGTTTGTGAATGACCGAATATTTTTCATTGTATGGTTTAAGCTACTCCGCTTTCGCCCAATAAGGAAATTTAATGACCACTTATAAACCATTTTAGGTCGACTACAAACCATGTACTGACTGCCTTTGAAATAATGAATATAATAATGACAATAATATTTTACTTTTTGTAGCAAAGTTAAATGTTTCAATTTGGGTACAAATTCTGACGTCATAATACTGTAACTGGACTGTCTAGGGGTTAGTCCTGTACACAATTCCGAGTTCGAAAGAATAAAATAAGAACAACATTCAGTGTTTAAAAATTAAATTCAATATTCTAAGTAAATAGCAATAATATGTTAACCAACGTTAAAGTACGAAGCTAACAGATATTTGCCAGTGCTGTTGATAGTAATTTAGCTCCTGGTCCCCAAAATACGTCTAAACTCTAATCATTAAAATTGCAGACTCACTTGATTTACCAAATGGCACATATAATATATAAAAATAAATCCCGGCAAAGTACTCTAGACCCGGACGCGGCTAAACCGGACGGGTAATAGCCCAGGGGAAATAACTCTATGCAAAAAGTAAACACAAATAGGAGGAAATATAAATAAAATATGGACACTTATAATACATGAAAATAAATCAATACAAGTAGGTGATACATTGGGGTACATCCTGACTGGTAAAGGTCCCTTCCTTTACCTCTTAACTTGCATTTCTTTTTTATCTGTGATTGACAGATATCTAATAAATATTTGTGCATCTTTAGGCATATCTTTTATTCAAAATTTTTTACCATAAATGCTACCAAATTAGAATGAAACTCATAATGACTTTTTTTTTACTTCTTTGCCGGTCTTTTTTTATTCAACTATTTGCTTTGTTCGGGAAATTGCTCTGTTAAGAATCCTGGAGAAAGTCCTAATAAACGATTCACCTACAAAATGAATATTTCATATGCTTTACATCAAACTTTTAAACAACTGAAATTATTTTGGAAATTTAAAGAATTACTTATTAAAAACTATATAATTTCAGTAAAAATGTAATTCTTGAACCTAAATCGTATGATGTATATTTTTTAATTTATTGTAATTTAATGAAATTCCATTAATGAATATATTCAATGAAATTTCTCACGAAACTATATTTTTGTTTTTGCACTGAAGACACATGATGCATGATAATCTTGTGAATTGATCTTAAGAATTAGAAAATAAAATAGTTGAACTTTTCCGTTGTTATGTCTTTTTTATGTTGGAGAACTCCCACGCTGTCCCAACGGTTAAAAATCCGTCCCCCCCTGTGTCTGGTGCTGTATGAGGCCACACTCAACACGACCAACAGACTGTGTTTGGAGCACTTCTGTATAATCGATGCATAAAAAACGAAACAAATTTAAAAAAAATACTCATAATTAAATAAAGATTGTGCTTCATGACATTTTACATAACCAAAACACATGCATCAATATGTCTATAGTCATCTTGCTTTGCCAATTAATTGTTCATTCGGTATGGTCGAATAATTAAAACATTGTTCTGTTATTGACCTCTGAGAATAATATATATTAAAAAATTGTTTTGCCGATCAATTTCCTTTTGCTTGATATGGGGATTTATCCATTTATCTCCTATCTCATCTCTTTAGTAATGGATTTGGCCTGGCGCACAAAATCCTGCAAAAATAGTGTCTACTACGTTTGTCAATTGTTTTTGTGAGTTTTTTCTTCTAATTGTGGATATAATATCAAGTTATATATTTACTTGAAAAAGAATACTTTTAGAGGCGGTGGCCCTATTATGTACATTGTCCACAAGCTTTACTTCTTTGGGGGTCAGGCAGACGTACAACTCAATATTGACATGCCAATAAAAAAAAGTGTTATTGAAACTCTGTTAAACTATGCTATTAGCATTTTTAAGCTTTTTTTCACTTTCTTTATTACCTGTCGATAATATGAAATAAAATTCGTTGTTAGGTTCTTCAAGCAAAAGCTGCCTGCACGCTAATATTAGGCGTTTACCACCTAACAGAATCAATTAAACCTTATAAACATTCTATGTTGACCTCTTGTACATTTTATCTTTAAACTCTGAAGAATTTGCAATCTAAAGAAAAACAACGATATAAAAGAGAATAAAATATAAAACTATAGTTGTAACTTATTAACATTATTGTTAAATTCGTACATGTACAACTGAGGGGTCAATCACAGATGGTAATGACATATTTCTTAGTAATTTAAGCATATGCAACCTTAACAGTTTTGCTTAGAGGTTTAAAAGTGACAAAAATTTCTAATTGACAGGCACAATTCAGAAGTTCGACATTTCTATTTTATTAAAATATTGTTTTGGATTTGTTTAAATATAAATTCTTAAGTTTACAGAATGGAATATAGACTAGTGCCTCTGTTATGAATATTTATCAGTGAGGGAGGGGTGGGGGCTTTATCGAGCCAGCACCTACAGGAATTTGGATTTAAAAATGTTGTTTTTCCAAAATGTAAAACTTGAAAATCAGAGAAGTGATTATATAAATTAATTAGAAATATATATTGTAATACACAATTTAAGTGCATTAACTGTTTTTCCATGTCACATCATTTAAAAGCTGAAATTGAAATTTGTGTATTTGCAGGACGATGGCATTCAGTAAAACATAGATTAAGCTGGTCATGCCAAATCTTTAATTTCAATTCCTTTTCCTGCTGCTGTAGTGTGTCTCAATGTCTCCAGGTTTTGACATCATCTTGCAGAATTGTTCCACTTGTTCTTGTGCCATGTCTATGTAGTTGGTTTATCTGACAACACTTACTTTTTCAAGTCGATTGATCTTATTCCTGACAATTGTTTTGAGATGGATTTTTCTGCCATATATTTTATACATGTACATATAGAAGATAGATATTTTGTAAAATATCTACGTGTATTTCAACAAAATTTCTTTTTGATATATCTTGAAATGAAAAAATGACAATAACAAACCGTCAACCATCTCAAAAATCCATAAAACGAAATACAAATTCAAAGCAGAGCAACACAGACCTCCAAAAAGATAGAGGTAGGATCAGGTGCCTAGGAGGAGTAAGCATCCTCTGCTGACCGGTCACACCCGCCGTGCGCCAAATGTAAGGACATGTAAGGAACAGGGCAAAACAGAGGATGACCTGGTTGTGTTTTGTAATGGAACATTCCATGCAGGACAATTCTACATAGCAGTAAGCAGAACAAAGGGACTTACAGGATTGCTCATGTTAGGCGATGTTACATCAAAAACATCTTCGCTAGCCAAGGGTTTCTGATCCGCACCGCTCCTCACTAACCCTTGGCATATCGTGTTGTCAAAAGTCGGGATTTTTTTTATCACGTGATCTGCCAGCCTTTTTATAGATCAGCCAAATGATGAAAGAACGTCACTGTTGCAGTAATCGCAATCTCCATAGACATTGATATTGACATGTTGGAGTAACCTTTTAATGCCCAGCGTATGCAATAAATAGGAATATTGTTAAATGTTACATATAGGCCGAATTCAGTCGAAGGTTGTAAGACTTGGAGCGGTAAATCCTTCGTCTATGAGTGTGTAACGCAGTCCGAGCAATTATTCCCATTTTCATGTAATTAAACCAATTGTCCACCAGGTAGCTTTTGATATCTAGGCCATGATCGCCCCAGGCGATTATTTTCCTCCTTGAAATGAAAAGTCCGATGTTTTGTTTACAATTTATTTTAACAGTTAAATCTCGATATAAATATAGAAAAATCCACAAAGTTCACAATAAAAAATAAATCCAAAAAAATATCACATTGTAGTCTAAACGGAGTCAAAAAACGCACTGCCCTGTATTAAATTATCGCTCTATATATATAGTAA
>WFKH01011926.1:19061369-19081931 GCA_016163765.1 Magallana hongkongensis
CTCTCTCTCTCTCTCTCTCTCTCTCTCTCTCTCTCTCTCTCTCTCTCACACACACACACACACACACACACACACACACACACACATTAGTAATTAATATTTGATATTTGACTAAATAATGCTTAGTCGAAAACCATCAATATTGCTTGACTGTTGGCATATGATGTTAAATTCATAATTTCCATTGAACCGGATTCAAAATTCAATAACACAAATCTACATCAATTCTTTTTTATTTAGAATTTGTTCGTCAAAGAACACGCATTCACACAAACTAAGTAGGACAAAGGGTTTCTTTCCTTTTCTTTTTTTAAAGTTTATCCGGTTATTAAACAAAATAAAAAGTGAATGAATAATACATGATTTAATTTAATAATCAGTTTAAGATATGTATCTTTTTTTCAATTTTAATTATTTCTTGGTCTAATTCTAGATATGCTAGATACATGTTAAAGATGAAAAGACTGTCAACTGCCTTCGTTATATCGAGCGGGATATTGCTGCTTTGTTTGTCTATACATGGTTTTATTCGTTTGTGTATATTTGTGTTGTTTGTTCAACTTGAGAAAACCCCTGGAACTAACACAGAATATGCAAGATATACACAACAGGTGTGCCTTGTGCCCAGGTGCACAAAATATTATTTCCACACCCTGGGTTTTAAAAATATTACGTCTACAAATCAAATATACATGTATGTAAGAGTAAAATCTAAAGGCTAATTAATTACAGTACCGGTAATAATAAATGGGGTTTAATTATTTAAATATATTTATAAGGGGTAAGATAATATGTCACATACCAGGCATCATATGTACATCATGTATGTACATGTATACATCATTTGCAATTGCCACATGCAGTAAATACGCTACTGTTAGTCAGTGATATTGTTTGTTATAGAATTGATAGTTTAAAAATGATTTATACAATTAAATATTTAAATATATATCATTTAATTTGTTATTCTAGATCTGTTGTATATAAATAATAATAAATATTAATAAAATAGAACTATTACCCTAATAGTTTCAATGCATTTAAAAAAAACAGTTTCATCTTCTTCCTTGCATTTCATACATGTAGTTATGAATTAGGTGAGCGTATATCTAACCGGTTTAAATATATTAACTAAGTACTAGTAAGCCTAACAGTTTCCAATCAGGTATAAAATATTTTTTTTCACTGAAGACCAAGTACCGTAATTCATTCAAAATACATGCATGCATTTAATTAGATATAATTGATTGTTACAAACTGAATGGAAGTCAGAATCTCTTCAAGTAAAAAATACACACGCATTACATTGATTCAAAAGCAAATGATATATAGGATTAAAAAAAACACATATCAGATATGAGTCGACATGGCCTAATGGAAGTGAGCTGATGCTAGTACATGAGGGGCCCCGGGTTCAATAACCGTCTTAGGAATTTTGATTTTTTTTTCATTTTATTCTTTAGAGCAAAAACCGTTTTTAATACTTTTTCTGTCTTGGAATCATTCAAACTTGCGACAGAATATACATTATTTACTTATCAACCGTACATATTCATGTAGAATCAATTTCTCTTGTTAAATCGCTGCGTTGTTTGTCTAGACATGCTTTCATTTCTTAGTATATATCTAATTAAAATCTATTGTTTGTCAAACCTCAGAAAAACCCTGAAACTAACATAGAATATACAGGATATACACAACAGGCTCCGGGATCATGAAACTGTCTTAAATTTAAGTTACAATTTTGTCTTAAATCTAAGATTTAAACTTAGTTAAGATTGCTTACTTAAGTGGATCACAAAACGATCTAAGAAAAAAACTTCGCTAAGATTAGTCTTAGCTTATACAGTGCAATACGTCATAGTGACTCACGCGATTTTTCGACCGAATTTGTTAAAAGTGGAACTCTTCTTCGTTTGAAGATTCCTATCAGCTGCATCGTAAACATTATCATATATCACAAAGTTATAAAATTGTATTTAAAAGATGCTTCTGTACACACACATATTAGTATAAGTTCCTACTGGGTAACATGTAGTTATTATTCAGACGTGTTTACACACTTTCACTTTAACAAAGGGAAATAACTTCAATAGCAAGTCCACAAAGGGAAAAACCTAGACCATTAATAGAAAACCCGAGGACGAGGGAGCCGCCTTCTTTGCTTACCATTTCTTATTAAAAATTCAACGAGTGTCGCCATTTTGAACTTACTTAGTAACAATCTTTATACTTAAGTCTGCCTAATAGCAGTCTTAATATTAAAGACAATATTTCAGACTTAACCCTAAGTCATTTTTTTGTGATCCACTTTAAGAACAATCTTAAAATTTAAGTGCAAATTTATTGACTTAAGTCTGACTTAAGACTTAAGACAGGTTCATGATCCCGGAGCCAGGCTTAAATCTTAAGTCTTAAATCTAAGATTTAGACTTATTTGAGATTGCTTACTTAAGTGGATCACAAAAAGATCTAAGAAAAAACTTAGCTAAGATTTGTCTTAGCTTAAACGTCATAGTAACTCACGCGATTTTTCGACCGAATTTGTTATGGAACTCTTCTTCGTTTGAAGATTCCTATCGGCTGCATCGTAAACATTATCATATATCACAAAGTTAAAAAATTATATTTAAAAGATGCTTCACACAAATATTATAGTATAGTTTCTTGCTGGATAACATGTCAGTCATTATGGTCACATACCACTATTTTTACCCCGTGCTCATTGACCTCGCAAGTAGTTCCATTCTAAAAATGTATGTATTATTACAAAAATTCCCAGGGGTACTAACTGGGCACAATTTGGTTCCTTTTAGGGTATGGATGGAAAGAAGAAGTTTGACAAAAAATACAGGCAGGAAAAAATTCAGAAAAATTATCTTTAAAGGCGCAATAGAAAGGGTGTAAAGAGGCCAATGTTTACACATATTCCAAAGTGAAAGTGGATTTTTCATGGTAGGGTTTTTTTTAGGGGCCATATCTCAGTCCCCTCTCGATTGATTTTCCTGTGGTTTGGATATGTTGTTGGACTAGTGTCATTCTATAGGTATGCTATGTTTGAATTGATTAGAGCCGGTGGAATTTTTTTAATGATTTTTTGTTGCATAAAGGAATAAGAGGGAAAAATAATTGTGGTCTGTGTCCTTATACAGACGTGTTTACACACTTTCACTTTAACAAAGGAAATAACTTCAATAGCAAGTCCACAAAGGGAAAAACCTGGACTATAAATAGAAATCCCGAGGACGGGGGAGCCTCCGTCTTTGCTGATCATTTCTTCTTAAAACTCCAACGAGTGCCGCCATTTTGAACTTACTTAGTAACACTTTTTATACTTAAGTCTGTCTATTAGCAGTCTTTAGATTCAAAACAATATTTCAGACTTAACCCTAAGTCATTTTTTTGTGATCCACTTTAGGAACAATCTTAAAATTTAAGTGCAAATTTATTGACTTAAGTCTGACTTAAGATTTAAGACAGTTTCATGATCCCGGAGCCAGGTGTGTTTTTATGTCCAGACGCACGGCATTGCTTTTTAAAAATAAATACTTCGCATATAGGTTAAATATATTTTTCCATTGACCACAATTGATTGAATTGTCATAAATCTAATACATTTTGTTGGTAAATTAAGCACAATATTTAATAAGAGACTGTAATGATTTTTTTTTTTAATGGCTTAAAGGTGGCTTAAAGGTGGCTTTAAGAAGTTTGGACATTAAGGACCAATAAGTTGTCCTTAAAGGTGGCTTAAAGGTCGCTTAAAGATAGTCTTTAAGCTGCCTTTAAGCACCTTTAAGGCATATTTACGCTTTCTTTAAACCCCCTTTAAGCCACCTTTAAGCCGCCTCTAAGCAGCACATATAGCTTAAAGTTGGCTTAAAGATCGTCTTTAAGCTACCTTTAAGAACCTTTAAGCTATCTTTAAGGAGAACTTAAAGATGATCATTCATCCTGTGTAGCATACAGATCAAAAAATAAAATTGGGATCTGTCTTGGAAACTATGAATAATCAAGAGTCAGGAAATATATTAGTTATCACACATTACTGCCTTGAAGGCCAAATCAATGGAAACTTATTTTTGTCTGATACTGACCTGCCTGTTTGAGTGTTGCCACTACAACATAGAGAGAGAGAGAGAGAGAGAGAGAGAGAGGTATAAATGATTAACTTACATAATTGACCCCCCCCCCCGCCAATTTTTTTTATCTAACATTAACTTTTAGACCAGAGTCACTTTTTTTGAATATGAAATGAGATTGCCTTTTCTCATTGAGTAAATTACTTTAGCTGATTTAAATGATATTTATTTTATCATGTTTTTATATTAATCATTGCTTTAACTTTAAATCAATTTTTCTATAGGTATACAGGGTCATATATGGAGCGAAACGATAATGACGTCAGAAATCTTTGACTATATGCTATTTCCCAGAATTTTATCTGTAGCGGAGAGAGCATGGCATAAGGCATCATGGGAAGACTTAAATGCAACAGAAAGAACTCACACCTCATTCGCAGACTGGGAGGAATTTGCTAACACAATAGCTTACAAAGAACTAGATCGTCTTCAGAGTTTGGGGATAAATTACAGAATTCCTCTACCTGGAGCCGTGTAATAATCTTATTCCAGAATAAATTTCCTTTATCATATTGCAGTTGTTACACAAAGCTGTATTTTTATCTAAAATACCTTGATTCTTGTATTTAGAATGATAAATGGCACCTTCCATGTTCACACAGAGTTTCCAAGTCACATTGTACAGTACAGTTATGACGGGGGTGTAACTTGGTCCGATGTTGCTGACGGATTCTATCCAAAACAAAATACGATTTTGCTTCGTACAAGGTTGACTATAAATCTATTTGTTATATACGCTTAAAGTTTTCCATCCTTGATACCATTAAGTTTAGAGACTTTGGGTTTCTGAACTAATTTGCTATTTAAAATGGCTTAGTTCAGGTAAAAATTGTAGAATTTTTTTAAAATCTAGTTTTGTTATCTTTATCTTTTAATGAAAGGGTTTATAATTAATTTATCATCATGATAGAAACTTGATCAAAAGAGTCGGATCACGTCTCGTTGCCAGACGGGTCATCAGATCAAACACGAGGTATCGCGTCTTATTTGATCTGATTACATGTTGTATGGCAACCAGACGTGATCCAACCCTTTGGAACCCTTTGGCTATTGTAATGATACTATATATTTAAGGTCTTCCCTTTCCAACGGAAGACGTATTGTTTTTTCTTTCTTTCTTTCTTTCTTTCTTTCTTTCTTTCTTATTTTTCCCCCTTTTTTGTCGGCAGAAATTCTCAGAGATGACTTGATAGATTTTTCTAAAATGTTCAAGGATGGTAGAAAATAATAATACCTAGAGATTTTTTTTATTTTTTAAAAATTCATTTCCGTTCGTCCGTTTCCTGTCCCGAGACAAAAAACATTGTTCCCTCGAGATCTCAGAAACGGTTAAGACTTGAACATTCAAACTGTGTGGGATGATAGACCTATGTATGTTAATGTGTTTAAACTATTTTGTTTGATTCGTCATAACTTCCGGTCCTCACCGGAAGTACTTCAAAATTAAAAGTTTTGAATTTTCTTTAAAAATAGTACATGGGATGAATATATTAGTATAAAACCGTCCATATGTTATCTATGCAATGTTAAATAAACATAAAAATTCTACTTTCGGTGAGATATATCAAATATCTCAGACAGTTTCTTGAAATTTTGTTTCTGCGAGATCTCAGAAAATATAAGTGATAAAGACACAAAACTTTTGTGGATGATAGACATTTATTTTAAGATGAGTTTAACGGGTGTCCTTTTCTCAAACGTCATTCCCGGTCCTCACCGGAAGGGTTCAAACAAATTAAGATGTTAATAAGTTTAACTGTTTTTCTTTAACTGTTTTTAATAGTCTGATATACAATAATGTACACTAGGCAAAGGTACACAAAATACTAGCTTTTATCTTCATTGAGCACTTCCGTTTGTCCGCTTCCAATCTCGAGATAAAAATTGTTGTTCCCTCGAGATCTCAGAAACGGTAAAGACTTGAACATCCAAGCTTTGTAGGTTGATAGACCAATGTATGTAAATGTGTTTAAACTATTTTGTTTGATACGTCGTTACTACTGGTCGTCACCGGAAATACTTCAAAAATTGATATTTTTCTTATTTTTTTAAAGTTTTACACGGGATGAATATATCAGTACAAAATCTTACATATGTCATCTATGCAATGTTAAACAAACAAAACATTCTACTTCCGCTGAAATATATCAAATAACTCAGGTAGCTATCTTTTTTTCAAATTTTGTACCCGCGAGATATCAAAAACTGTGCGTGATCAAGACACAAAACTTTAATCGATGATAGATATTTAATTGAAAATGTGTTTAACAGGTTTCATATTGTCAACCGTCACTTCCGGTCCTCATTGGAAGGTTTAAACCAATCAAGATGTTAATAAGTTTTACTGGGTTTTTTTTACTGTTTTAGTTAGGCTGATAAACAGTCATAGACATTCGAAAAATGTACAAAAATTTCCATCTTTTATTTTCATTGCGCGATTCCGTTGACCGTTTCCGGTCCCGAGTTAAAAAACATTGCCTCAACGAGATCTCAATACTGAGAAAGACTTGAACCAAACGTCGAGGAAATGTATGTATATGTGTTTAATATGGTTTGTTTAAATCGGCATGACATCCGATCGTCACAGGAAATATTCCAACAATTGACTTCTTTTTTACTTTTTGTTTGTTTTACATAGAACTAATTACTGGTAATTTCCTTCACAGTATATATTATATCCCTGATCTTTTTCTAGTTGGGAAATGCAATTTTTTTTACAGATTGATAGATGTATACAAGAACGGAAGACCTTTTTGTTGTTGTAGCAACAAGTGTCTAGTTATATTATTTTACTTTAAAAAAGCATTTGAAGATTTATTGTTACTGTTGGCTAGACTAAACCGAATTGATTTGTTTCTATTTGTTTAAATAGTACTCAAAACAGAGAACGTGTAAGCAGGCCAATCACATTTAATTTGGGTAAGGAAATAATATGTCATCTCCCATTTTCTTCTCATACATGATAGTTCAAAATGAAAAAAAAATCATAAGCATTATACATTCATGAATCAACAATGAATAATGCTTAAGGTGAGGTTTATTTTGCGGGGGTTTGTACTTTACTCTGAAAAAGTAAGAGGACACAAGTATGTTATCAATTTCCATAAAAAAAAGAGGTCCGTAACATATGAATTAAAAGATTGTTTTCGAAACACCAGATTACACATACAATGTATTCTATGATCAGTATTTCTTAAAGTCGGTGGACTTGGAAAGAAAGCTTTCAATTAAGTTTCAAATAAATTGTTTCCGAGTTAAAATTTAAAAAAGAGAACAATTAAACATCGTGTCATCCTCTAGTATAAGTCGTGATGCAATGGTTTTGATTGATATTTTTTTTGTGTGTTAAATTTCAGACGAGCCTGTGCCAATATCAGTCCAGCACCAGGTTGATAACATAGCTGAAAATATTGTAGTTAGTTACAACGTTGTAAGCAATATAAAAACAAATCGAACTTTTGCGGCAAACGTTACCATAACAAACCAAGGGCAGGAAGAAATTTTCTATGGAAACTGGGAGATATACTTCTTCTCAACACATCTTATTCAACCTGATAACTATCCGTATCCGGAAGGATATCTTCTGTCAAACTGCGACATGAGAGTGTTTCACGTTGCCGGATCTCTTTTTAAACTTAAACCAGAAAGACATTTTCAACTGTCCAATATTAATAGTGTAACATGTACATTAAAAGCACAGGGTTATCAGGTTGCAAGAAGTGACTCCATGCCGAATTGGTACGTTGCAGCCGATGGTATGCAAGCAAAAGAAATCCTGTCCACGAGCAATGAGACATTATTTTTTGTCGGACCTTTCAATCAACCAGAACAGTATTTACGTTTTCCAGGAGATGTCTTCTCTCCCTTTACACCTGAAAAGAGATTTCAAATAAATGACCTCACACACGTGAAAGACACCGAACACAAACATGTCATTCCTACCCCGATGCACATGCATCTCAACAACAGGAGTGTAGTAATTGATGACACTTGGGTCATGCGTTTATCGACCGATTTCCCCAACGAATCAATGTTGATTGCAGGTTTGTGTCAAAATAGATTTTGAAAATCAATATAGATAATAAATCATTTGCTTTGGATATGAAATCATATTTATTCAGTGTTGAAGGGCGTACTATAAACAAATCTAACTTGCAATCATTTTTTAACCAAATCAGCGCCTTCATAGAAAAATTTTCATTCATTTTCTAGATTTATTTAACATCAGCACCAGTATAGGAAACACATCGATCAAATTTATTGAACTTCAACAGTTGTCGAATATGCATATTCTTGATAACAATCGCACTGGAAACGAAGCATATGAAATCAATACATCGCCACATGCCATCAGAATTTCAGCCCAGACAAGTAAAGGAGCATTTTACGCCTACAAAACATTAGCATTTTTAAAAGAAACGCGCAATGGATCAAACAAGCTTCCTGTATTTACTATTAGAGACCAGCCGCGATTTCCATATCGAGGCTTGCATCTCGACGTCAGCAGGAATTTTCAACCGAAGAAAGAAATTTTAAAGCTGTTAGAAGCCATGTCTATGTACAAGTTGAACACCTTTCACTTTCACCTAACGGATGACGAAGGATGGCGCCTTGAGATACCAGGGATCCCTGAGTTGACAGCGGTATTAGTTAAAGCCATGTTATTCATATCGATTTTGTTTTAAAAAAGGAAAAGTTATACTAAACATAATTTACAAAAATCATTATAAATTCAGACCCATTATACAAGTTTTTTGAAGTGTATTAAACTTTTAATTAAAGAGGGGAAAATATTTTTATAGGAACCACAAATTTAAGTATGGTTTGTGCTAATGTCATGAGGTGTTTTTGAAATGGCTTTTATTCGACACAAAATAGTAATTTTGTTGCTAAACTACGAGCTATGATATAGCATCGCATTAAACTAAACACATTTTATAAAGAAATAATAACATTTAACGTAAATTGTTTGAAGGTGGGCTCATCAAGATGCCATGATCTTCAAGAGGAAGAGTGCATTGTTCCTCAACTTGGATCAGGAGCCTCTAATACTACATTCGGTTCAGGATACTATACAACCACTGATTATAAAGACATTCTCAGATATGCCAACGATCGTTATATTCGCGTTATACCGGAAATATCGCTGCCAATTCATACACGTGCGGCTAAAAAGGCAATGGAAGTCAGATACCGAAAGTACATGAAATATGGGAATAAATCCGCTGCTCATCGGTTCCTTTTGACGGATTTCGGGGATAAAACAGAGCATATGACAATGCAGATGTTTAAAGATAACGCCATTAATATATGCATGAATTCCACATTTGAGTTTATTCGCCACATAGTCAGATCTATCAAAATTATGCATGCCGATATACAGCCTTTGCAGACGTTACATATAGGAGGTATTGATATAAAATACGAACATTCATTTTGCTGCAGTAAACTGTTGAATGCACAAATATAGATTCCACACAATTCAGATAGAATCTAAAAGTAAGATTTTAATAATGGTACCTCTTACAATAAATACTGACACCTATTGGAATGTTTAAGGTAAAGTAAAAGTGCATTTATCTAATAAAATTTATTTTTCCCAGAAAAGAATTAATTGTTCTTGATGTTGTTGTTTTGTTGTTAATGATACTTCATACATCAGATGATTTAAAAAATTTAGGTGACGGAATGGCTGAGGTTTGGTCTAACTCTTCTGAATGTCAAAACCTAATGTCAATGAATGGTATAGAAGACACCCACCATTTGCAACAGTATTTTGTCTCTCAAGTTTCAAAGATATTAGATGACGAAGGTCTAAGTATGGCTGTCTTTGAAGACGTTCTGAGTAATGAAAATGCACTACTGAATGTGACTAAAATATCCCCTAAAAGGTAATTATTCGAAAATCTTAATCATTTCTAACTTTAAAATGGGAAGAATAATGTTACCAGCGTCTAAAAATATATTTCCTTCACTTTTTTCTCATTTGGATGCGTTTTTATTTCTTCATGAATTTACATTTATTTTATTTTTTTTTTTAATATCTAAGGGATGTGATGGTTCTGAATTGGAACAATATATGTGAGTGGGGCAACGGAGAGAGCGCTTATAAACTGGCCAACGCAGGCTATAAAGTGCGTATTTAACTGCATTTTCTTTTAAATTACCAAATATTATTAATAATTATGGTGATCAATATGCACTGAAGCAACAATACAATATTTAATTAAAAGTAAAAGACATAAATAGTTTTAAACAAAATTTGACAATAAAACGTTTTTCAATGTAGTTTTTTCAATGTTTTTATGTTTATACGTGTTTTACATAATAAGACGTATCTAACAGGTCGTAATCGGGCACGCGACTCACCTATACCTCGATCATACACACGAACCCGACCCAGAAGAACGCGGTGCTTCCTGGGCATCGCGATACATAGACACTCGGAAGATATTCGGCTTTGTACCTTCAAATATATACTACAATCCTGATAGAGACTCGAACAACAAACCTTTAACACAGCCCGATATATGTCCTACAAATGGGATGTGTACAAAATTAAAAAAGCCAGAAAATATCATCGGTGAGATTTACATAAAGCTAATTTATCAATGTTGTTGAAGAAGCTTGACACAATGCCGAGTTATTTAGAATATACTTTTGTTAAATCAATTTTTAAATAATATAAATAATATTTTGGATATTTGAAAAATCAAAAAAAAAAAAAAAAGGAAAAACACAAAAAAACCCACAAAAAAAAACAATTAAATGATGAAAGGGTTATATTAATTTGTAATTAATACATTAGTAAAGAAACTTATGTAATGTGTTATGTTTTGTGTTAACTGCCTTTTAAATTAGAGAAAACTATGTTTGACCGCATTGATTATTTTTATAGACTTTAAAAAAGCATGCTTTTGTTTAGGTATGCAAGCGCAAGTTTGGACAGAGACAATGCGGACAGTTGATGATGAACTCCATGAAATGATTTTTCCAAGACTCCTAGCTGTAGCTGAGCGCTCCTGGCATGAGGCATTGTGGGAAAAAACAGAAGACAAAGTGGAGCGGATCCACCAAACTGATGAGGAGTGGGCCACATTTTCAGCAGCTTTGACAACGGAGTTCATGAGATTGGACACCATGGGGATTATGTATAGATTACCTCCTCCAGGGGCAAGGTTAGCATGATATAAACAGTGTAATAGCGTATAGATTCATTATTCAAAGACACATGTTAAGTTTGCAAAGACAAATAAACCAAGTACATGAATTTAAAGTGAAAGTTATAAACATTGTTGTAACAGATAGAGAAAAATTTATCCAATCGCTAATCGTAACTCATTGTTCACAAATATCCATAATAAAGCCATTTCCATTTCTCAGAATAAAGCTTGCAATATTTCGTGTCAAACAAAGCTGATGAGCATGTTTATGAAAATGTGTACATACCATAAAAAAGGATGTAAGCTGTGGGATTAATGAACACGGATATCGAACAGCGCTCAAATGATGTTGAAATACAAATTAGAAATTTGTCAAATTAGAAACAATAAGTGAGATTTATATTTTTGGTATTTTTTCAATGATTTGAATATTTAGGTTGATCAATGAGGCTGTTGAGGTAAATACGGCATTTCCGGGGATGTCCGTAGAATTCAGCATCGACAATCAACAAACATGGTCAATGGTTACGACAGACATGATAATTGTGGGAAAACAAGACGTACACTTTCGAACGAGGTAAGGTTCAATTTTTACTACCTATACTTAAGAACCATTTAAAGTCCTGTTATTGTTGATTGTTTACCAAAAACGCAACGTAGTTCAGTGATAAATTTATTTCTAGTTGCAAGAACATTAGATGAATTATTATGTGAATGTAAGAAATTATTAAGTGCAAATTGAAATTAAGAGCTCTGAAAAGAATCCTTTGTTACAACTTCCGCAATGCACAACCAATTTCAGTAAAAATAATTGTGGTTTTTTTTTTCCATTTGTTCTTCTTTTTAATCTTACAGGTCTGCTGATGGGTCACGTTTTAGCCGAGTTGTTACTATCAAAGGGAATTGACAATTTTGTAAAAAAAAAAAAAAAAATCAAAAGTTTACTGACTTTTATTCGATTTCTTATTATAAATTGCATAATTAATAGTTAATCTATTTCATTAATAGTAATAAGCAAAAATGATAGACAATAAAAATAAATATTCTGTACATGTCTCCTATTACTTCATAGTTATGTATCTTTAAGGTAAAAATCAATCGATATCTTCTGTTTAGGGTTAATCAAATGGTTCGGAGCAAGCTATTGTCTTCTGAGACACTCGGTCAACTAATTGCTTACTGGTGACTACATGGCACTATCACATTCTGTGCTAATTGCGATTTTTTTATTTACATAGCAATTTAAGTATATCTTATTTTTTTAGGTCACCTGAGTAAACTCAGGTGACCTATTGCTATCTGTTTTCGTCCGTATATCTTATTTTTTAGGTCACCTGAGTAAACTCAGGTGACCTATTGCTATCTGTTTTCGTTTGTCGTCGTGCGTCGTACGTTGTGCGTTAACATTTTATATTTTTAACTTCTTCTTGAAAAATTGCAAGGCCAATTGTAACCGTTTTTTGTGTAAGGATCTCCATGGTAAGAGATATCTAAACTGTGAAAGTTATGGCTCTACCCACCCACCCCCCACCCCCTGCGTCGCCACAGGCGGGGCAAATATGCAAAAAAAGCCAAATTTTCAAAAATCTTCTTCTTCTCTACTCCAATACAAGTGAGGAAAAAACTGAATGCATGGCTATAATGTCATGAAGCCCTCTACTAAAACTGAAATTCATGGCCCCTGGATCAGGGGTTCAGGCTCTAGGGTGGGGCCAATATGACCATATAGTAAAAATGTATTAAATCTTAGAAAATCTTCTTCTTTACCCCAACACATGTGGCGAAAAAACCTGAATTCATGTTTATGATGTCCACAAACTTCTCTACCTAAATTGTGAAATTCATGGCCCCTTGGTCAGGGGTACAGACCGTAGGGAGGGGGAATATGGCCATATAGTATAAATGCATATTATGTTAAATAATCTTTTTCTCTACTCTCACACATCTGTAAGAAAACCTGACTTCATAATTATGTTAACCAGGAAGTCCTCTACTAAAATCGTAAATTTCGTGTCCCCTGTAGTATGGGTTTTGACTCTAGGGCCAAAATTGATGTATAGTGTAAATGCATATAATGTTAAAAATTTATCTTCTCTACTCCCAAACACTTGTAAGGAAAACCAAATTCATAATTTTGTAGACCAGGAAGCCCTCTACCAAAATTGTAAATTTCATGTCCTCGGGGTAGGGGTTCTGAATCTAGATAAAAAAGTCATATAGTGTTAATGCATTTAATGTTTAAAAAATCGTCTTCTTGACTTCAGCTGATACCGAATAAAAACTCACTGCATATAAAGGAAGGAAATAAAGCCATCTATCAAATTTTTAAAGTCATGTCTACCTATGTAGGGATTTGAATCTAGGGCGGGGCCAAAACACTCATATACTGTATAGGGTAAAATGATTGATGGTGAGATTGGTTGAACATTCAAATGCTGCACTAGGAGAAGAGGGAATAATTTTACAGCTTTTTAAAGCTGTTTTTTTGTTGTTGTTGTTGTTGTTTAAATGCCCACAGGAGAGTTTCTGTTTGCCCATGGGGACTGGGGATCTGAGGTTGTTTTATATAAAACATGTATACTAGCCATCTTGTTTTCGTTCATTTATGAAAACATTTACACGGAAAACCTATCTTCAAAGTTAAAAAATATGGGAAAATTATTTTCTATCAGAGTCTTTCAAGTTTCCAATATCAGGTCATGCACTCTTATATGATCTTTAAGTTTTTTGCTAAAATGATAGATTTCATGGTCCTTTTTGAAATATTTCAGGCAGGGAGGTGGTCATCATTACAATGTTATAATTTGTCTACTCCAGAATGAAACTTAATTAAATGCATATATGAGACTCCTCGACAAATTTGTGTATGGGCTATGGTACTCAGGTGACCGTTAAGGCCTATTGGCCTCTTGTTTCATTATATTTTCACTACAATAAATCAATATAATTTTTCATATTGTCTGAATGTAACCTTGAAAAGGATGAAAAAAATATAACAAGTACTGCTATATAGTTTTTATAATATTTTTTTGGAATCAATTTAATGAAACTACATAGAAGTTTGGCTAATGACACATATTGTTTATCTTGAATAAAGGTGGCCATAATTGTAATGCATTTCTACAAGGAATATCCACTGTATTTTCTAGGTTTAAAAAAAGGGCTACATATTATTTCAGAGCACCATATATCTGGATGCTTATGTATATTGCTTTTTTTTTCTTCTTAACGACGACGGACCTAATTCGTTGATATATGCCCAGATATATATATTAAAAACATTGTCTCAATTTTAATGAATAGCCATCTTACAGCAGAGATTTGTATTTACTTTAATTAAATCAATGGGTACAGGTAAGCTAATCACGGCTTGTCCGTAGTCCGTCCATCCGCTTATCTGTATGTCAGTCCGTCTGTAAACTTTACACGCATTTTTTTCTTTTTTTTCTACAATGTAGAACCACGGGGTCGGATTTGATTAATCTTGATACAAATCATTTTAATGAGAAGGGAATTCTTCATTGTTAAAATAAAGGGCAAAAACCTGTTAAAACGAAGATAATCACCAAACTGTAAACATAGGATTTAGGTCTTAAATAATCTTCTTGTCAAGAACCACTGGACCAGATATGCCAATATCAATAAAACAGTTTGAAACTTTATTGAAGATTCTAAATTGAAAAATTGTAACCATTGGACTAAATTAGGGCCCCAAGAGGGTTTCAAAGTTTAACATAAAAACTGTTTGTCATTTCTGAGATTACTTTGCAAGTATTCTGATTATAAATTGGTCAAACCACTGGACCAGCATTGGGGCCACAAGAGGGGTTCAAAGTTTGAACATGTATATTGGAAAAATGTTTAAAAAATCTTCTTAAGAACTACGATGCTGCAATTGTGAGACTACTATGCCAACATTCACATATAGGATAATTTCTAAATTGTTAAAACTGTGACCCCTAGGCTAATACTTAGACCCAAAGAGGGGTTGCAAGTTTATTATAAAATCATATAAGAAAATATTTTTAAAAAACTTCTTCTCAAGAACTACGTTGCCAAAATTTGTGAGATTACTATAACAGAATCCTGATATCTTCATATCAAGGTCACAGTTACCTTTTATCACTTTTTAAAATAATTTTTGGTAAGGGTAAATATTTTAGAGTTTTTAATTTTCATGTTTAAAAATTTCATAAAGATGTACAGTGCAGTTGTTCAGGTCAGTAATGTGGCCCATTGGCCTCTTGCTATGACTAGCAGTGAGTTTCAAAAGTTGATTTTCTCCGTCAACTCAAACATTAGTTTTGTTATTTTCATTTCAAACGCATACTTAAATTCCATATCTATAAGAAATATTAATGTTTGGATTACGATACATGTACAAAACTTTTCCAATAGATGTGAAGGACCTTTTTTATAAAAATCGAATAATTTAAGACAGTTTGCTCCATACAGAGTGACAAAGAATAAAAGTTGTGGTGTGTATCCTTTTAAGCATGAAAATCTAAAATAAAAGATAAAGAAGCACTTCAGTATTTATTCAAATATAACGACAATGTACAATTTTATCTTGTATTATGTATCACTAGTAATTATCTTTGAAAAAATACACATGATTTCGTGCGTTTCGTATATAGTTACTCTACAACACAGGTAAACGTAACTTCCAAGTACTTGTATATGTTTGGGCAAGGGTCTCCAACGAATACACCGTTTGAAACAGTGATACTACAGCTTGATTTTCCATCACATTTATTTCTTACTACTGTATCTGATGATGTAGATTTACAATCTGTTGTCTTGATGCTTGGATGAGGGCAAACGTGTCCGCCTTCTGTCCTTCCATAGATTGCTTCATTGATTTTTATTTTCCCAACTGAACAGCGTAGTTCCATCTTTCCGTCTTCACACACGATTACTGTCTTACTCACTTAAAAAAACCAATATCATTTATGAACATAATTTTACAAAAGACCCACATTCATTAGAACTCCTGTAATATCTATAGCATACAATAGATCATTTAACTTATAATATAATAAGAAAAACATTTGTGGAAGGGAAAAAAAATAATCATCGATCTATATTTTCCTCCCTTGTGAGACATAAACTTTTTCTGAATACATTCGACTTTAAATTACGTTTTGCACCACGTTCATTCGAAATATTCCCATTCTATCATGAAAAGTTAAATGTTTAAAGTTTTCAGACCATTAAAAGGTCGATATACATGTATGTAGGACAACATTCATAAAAAAACGGTCAATAGAGATATAAGTAAGTTTAATTAATATCGGTCATAATTCATTCATATATTATTATCGACAAAAGAGTTGATGACACTTCACCACTCAGACAAGCACACATGCGCACACACCAATTTGCAAACTCTGATTCACTGTCAAATATTTACATTCGATGTATATTCCCACTAATGTTAGCACTGGAAATTTGTAGAATTCAATTTTCAATAACACACAGGGCGTCAGAGCTTAAGTGAAAGTCAACACGTGTTTTTAATAGAACTATAATTGTGCGATGAAAAAAATAACAATTTTGATCTGTAATTAAAATAAACAATTGTGGAATCATTTCTTTTCGATCTCAAATAAGAGTTTTCCATGCAAAATTTCTGGCACTATTATTTAGCTTCCGAAAGCACACTTAATTTAAAAAACCCAACCTGCTTAATGGCTGTTCCATCACTTATTCCTATCACTCTTAAAGAACGTATATATAATGACTTTAAAGCAATGATACAAAAATAGTTCATACTAATAAACATAAAAATGAATATAGATATAAGCATTGGATGCTTATTTTTCATAACACACCAGGTCGTGCAGACAAAATATTATACCGTGCTTCCTATCGCGCTAACGCGCAATATTTAATTTCTGCACTACCTGGTAAGATATCGGGCCAGTGATATCCAAAGTAAGCATTAAATGCTTAATTGAAGCTTAAAAAGACCAAATAACTGTTTCCATGAAATTTCCGTAACATTAATGGATGCCAGTGCGAATGGATTACATGTATTTTCCAAATCTATCATTCATATCATGTATTTTCCTAATCTATCATTCATATAGAGTATATGTGTGGCGATGTAATTTAAAATCACATAGGCTTCGGAACCGGGGGGGGGGGGGGGGCTGACTTGCAGCCTCTCCCTTCTTTTTTAACCCTAACATAATTATAACCATAACTTATTTTGGGTTTTTTTTTCTTGTCTCCATTACAGAAAAGTCCCCCCCCCCCCCCCAATTTCAATTTGCTTTCGACGCCAATGACTCATATGAATATCTTGTATTACTGATTTCCTGACAAATATACTACTATGGACGGAAAGCAGAAACAGGCACATGAATAAGAGTTGGTTGACTATACCTGCTCCACAAGACGGTTCTGTCAGTTTTCCATAATATATACATTTATAATCCCCCGGAATGTTTACACAATTAGAAGGCACAGTGCAAGGATTGTTGTCCGAACATTCATCAATATCTGAAATATCAATTTGTAAAATATCTGACATTATATTTCATCTCTATGAAAACAAAAATGTTTCTTCATAATTTAAGTGCATTCAACGTTATTTATAAAATCAAATTTTAGAACCATTACATCCGTTTTATCCGAGCACTCATAAATATCCTTAAATATAGAAATTTTCAAATCATCATAAATTTTCAACTATCAAAATTAATGCAATTAGTTAATATGGATTTGGGAGTGTTTACTATTTATTAGATGGAAACTCTTCGTTAAGGCATGCTTTTTGTACGAAAACACTGTGTTTATTTTAACGTCTTATTTTCTTTGATCATATTGATTTACGTAGTCACCATCGTAGGAAACATAAAAAGACACTCTAATTCAGAGCATTCATTTTACCATTTTAATTCCTGAAGTTCAAGCACAATCAAGGTAATTTTGTTCTAACATTTCGCAATTTCGTTTCAACTTCTTTGTAAAATATCATTGATTGATAAGTACTTTATGTGACTATTTGTTATTCTTTAGATTTTATCCATAGATTAAAAGGTAAAAAAAAAATGACAATTTTGATTTTCAATTAAAAAATGAAAAACTTGACCTGACAATATTTGGCATGAAATTATTCATGATTATATTACAAATCAATGGATACCAAGTTTAGAATTCTAAAATACTCTGGTTGCCGTCAAAACAATTTTTCCCATTTCACTATAAAAAAAATTAACAACAAAAATCAATATAAAATAATTGTAAGCCATTATAGGTCTCAACTTTGTGAAATCATTTTTCAAAAAAGATTCCAAATCGATCAATTAAATAAAAATTTGGTGTGTCGAGGAACCTTAATAATGTTTACATTAATTGTTGTATCTTGTATTGTGATACATGTATGACTTTGACCTCGGGTCGTTATTTAAGTTTTACTTTTCTTTTTTTATGGATTATAATGCACAATTTAGATATTTCTAATAGTCAGCGAAAATTTAATTGTTAGCTATCAAGTTATAAGCGAGATACAGGGCTCCCATTTGTTTGTTATGCAAACAAAGCCCGTGCCCTATTTTTATTTACATATGTAAAATATATTGACAAAGCTTCGTTTTTCGTAGACTTTTCTATCAACAAGTTTTATATGAGATTATTTTTACAGTTTCTAATGTAGTCATCTTATATATTGATTTAAATAATGTATTTTCTCTCCAGCAACCTTGATGTAAATAAAAACGTGACACGACCCTTATTTACATAACTGTATTCTGTTTGTGATATTGTAGTTTTGTTCCATGTTTATTATTTATAACAAACTCCCACATTTTATCGTTATTGATGTCATGAAGTAGTTTTCCTGAATATCTCGTGATTTAAATAACCAGAGCATGTGCCTGTGTCAACAGCTATTTGTTTACGTTACGATGTCAAAAAACACCTACGATCGTAGAATACACACATAAACCTTGTAAATTACCTTGCTAGATTTCATTACGGACTTTATAATCAGTGTTAGAAGGATTTGTTGGTTAGTATTAACATTTTTCTTTCTGACTTCTATCATCTTTTCGTTCGAACTTCGTCACATCCGGTTATCTATCTTTTCCAATACAATGTACTGACTGTGAAATACCTAGCATGTTTATTTAACACTGTGTGATGTTTCAAGAATGCAATTAATGTTATTTGTTGATAACTTGTGTAAATTCAGTCTTACTCAAGGAATTATATCTGTTTATGCTATCATATGTAGGTGATCTATTTACATGTATATGAAGTTATCTTTGTACATTTAAGACGACTGGATGGCCGTGGCCATTTTTATACTGTATAACTCTTTTTGTAAAGAAGTGCTCTGTACAACAATATAGGAAAACATTCGAATTCCAAAGTATATGGATTTTTTTTCTGTACTGAATGCATGTAAGTAATAGCTTAACAAATAATTTCTTTTAAAAATAAGGTAAATATGATGGTTAATTTTGAACACAATGCCTCCTTAATTTGTACAAAGATTAAACGAGACATAATATTTATTGACTAATGTGATTAATTGTTCATTGCTTTATAACTGGAAAATAGATTGTCGTTTTGATAACCTATCATTAGGTTTTGTACGGTATCCCTGTGCGTTGCTTCCAAGCGCGCTGTTACGACACATTCATACATTACCAAATCATTGATAATTGAGTACTTGTTTACTCAAAAAGAGTATTTGTTTAGAGACTTCTGTAGCTTTTTTGCATTCTCCTGTACTGTGTTTTGAAAATCGATGGCCAGGTTTTACTCATCTTTAATAAGGTCAAGTGTGATACAGAATGAAATCTATTTTTCACCGTATTGAGTTTCCTGAACTGTGATATAGCAAGTGCCGAACACAATTACAAAAAAAATCAGGAAGCTGATGCCTTATACTTTAACATGTAGCTGAATTGTTGAACTTCTTAAACAAATTATGATGTTACATCACTAATTTCTACATATAATGGATTGATTTAAACGCATTTTCATTATGTAGATATACAAATATATATGTAATATGCAAATAACAGCAGAATATTCGATTAGGGGTGATTAATTGTCCTTCAAGTGCCTTTGTTTTACCTTAGCAAATGTTTATCGATTATGTCTCTTTTCCAATTTTTTAATAACATAATAAATTTATCAAATATTCGTTTTACCAATTCAATGCATATTGATTACCCATTTCTACATATAAAGGATTGATTTGAACGCATTTTTACTATGTAGATATAAAAATATATATG
>WFKH01011926.1:19082031-19095571 GCA_016163765.1 Magallana hongkongensis
TGATTAATCGTCCTGCAGGAGCCTTTGTTTTACCTCAGCAAATGTTGATTGATTAAAATTATTGGAAATGTATCTTTTCCATGTTTATAACATAATAAACTTATCAAATATTTATTTTACTAATTTAATGCATATTGATTACCCATTAGGAAATAAACTCAGAATGTAAAATTTCAAACTGTATTAAAAAATACAAACACGTTTGGTCCCCGTTATTATTTATAAGTGCACACCTCAAGTTGTTCAAGGTACAAAAAAAGGTTTTATTTTTTGTGAAATTTCCCTCTTTAGAACAATGCTGCTTAATGAATATTAACATCATAAAAAAAATAATAAAAACATGAGTTTAGGACTAATCAAGGTTTTAAAAAATTTGACATAGGTAAAAATTGATACATGTAAGATTGAAAAAAGACTTGATAGATTATTTTTGATTTTTGACATGTTTATTGAACGGGCATCAGGTCTGAACACTAATGATAATATTATTATGATTTTCGGTCTTTACTTTTAAAGAAACACAAATTAAACATTCTTAAATGATAGAAAGCTAAATTGCAAAAAGGAAAAAAAAAACCAAAACAAACAAACTCATTGCAAACTTAGTTTCAAATAAAGAAAATATACCGTACCTCGATTATGTCCTGCCTGAAGGGCATGTTGTATACGTTTGATTAAAAAAAGTATTGAACGTAACTATAACAAAGAATTATGCCATTATTTTGTGTAATTGATAAAAAAAACACCAAAAGTTAAACACATTGCAAAGTTTTTCGTACCCTATAATAAATCACCGTCACAATAAAATTATATAGAACTAATATTTATATATAGAGAGAGAAAAAAAATAGAGAACGATATAAAGAGAGAGAGAGAGAGAGAGAGAGAGAGAGAGAGAGAGAGAGAATAAAAATGAAATATAAAAATAACTGCAGAATATTATATAAGGGGGCAATAAATAGTCCCTCAAGAATTTTTGTTGAACCTTAACAGAGGTTGATTGACTAAAATTGATGAAAACGACGAAATTGCATCTTTTCTAAAGTTTTTGATTACCTATTAATTATTCATTTTAACATTTAAGTGCTGTTTGATTGCATATTGGTCAATAAATCAAAATTTTGAATTACAAACTCTATTTAAATTACAAACTCAAACGGTACATTCAGATAATCATTACTTTGAAGTGCGCATTCGCACTGTTCAGGGTAGAAGTAAACTGTATCTTTCTATAGTACAATGTTGCTGTTCCGAATCTTCCGATATCCGTGGTTTTTAATATGTTTCCTTGTGCCGTGTTATGGCAGCCTAAAACCGGGCTTCTCTCAACTTCAGCGTGGGCATAGACTGGACGGGAAACTAATCCAATCCTTCGCAGAACTCAGTTTCTTGGATTGTGTGATAGAATGCCTGGTAACACCACGGTGTAAATCTGTCAACTATTTCAAGGGGGCTAATTTCTGTGAAATCAATTACGAAAATAAGACGACAGCAAATACTAGGTATGTGGACAGTGCTGGATGGGTATACAGTGAAAAGAAGCACTGGCCTAAGGTAAATATGCTAGAATCCTTCATAACAACTATCTATACTCTGTCCCAAGATATTTATGCAGCACATGTTTAAATGGCTATCTACTATTTATATGGTCTGTGACTCTACCATCGAATCATGTATATTTTATTTGAATTTTGAGACTATTATTGTGATACGTTTTTTCCTGACCACTCTCTATACTCCCTATATTTATTATAATTCAAAAATAAGGATTGTACTTTTAATTTTCTTCTTAAAATCTGCAACAAAAATATTAAATGTTTTTAAAACAGATATTCACTTAAAATTGTTGACAAACACGCTAAGATATATTTTTTCGAACTATATATTTTGTATCCATCCGCGTACACACAAACGTAATAGGTAGAACCATAATGATACATTTCCGGAATATAAATATGCATTACATAACATTCCTCACCCTGAAGTCACAATCTCCCCCAGTCATTTCAAAAAGTTTCTGCAACAATTTAGCTCAAGGATATATACCAAGGATTACAAGATTAACATTAATACAAACTTGAACAAACATACAAATGAAAAACTACTGTTTCTCGAGACACCATGAGGCTTATTATGCCTCCAGACACTAGGTATCAGTCACTGTTTACCACACACACATAGTCATCAAAATGTTTTGGTAATTTTTTGGTGCGGACTGGATATCTTGGTTTGTGTGGTACACGTGGCACAACCGAGTTATCGCTCGACGTAGGTGTAGCAAGTGGTTCTACATCGGGCACAGATGAATCATGTGGAAGAATGGCTGGTTTCACAGTTGGTTTGCTAAACTGTACGTCCGTATCTTGCTGAATCGGTATGTTTGATGAGCGTATTTGATCAGCATGACGTGTCCATTTTCCTCCTGATGCTACTTCAACAGAGTATGACACGGGTCCAGTTTTAGCCATAGTGGTTCCGAGTGTCCACCGACTGTGGTCCTGACGATAATCCCTAACAGCAACCGTCTTTCCTTGTTCAAATGTACGCAACATTCTGTTTCTTCTCTCACGTACTACTGCCTGTTTCGACTCTACTTTTCTTCTCACCTCAGGTCTCATAAGGTCCAATCTTGATGAGAGGCCTCAGTCCCCATAAACAATCTTGCTAGACTTCCATTTGTCGTGCACTGAGGAGCATTGCGGTACGCCAAAAGGAAATTGCTCAGTTTCTTAACTACGCTCCCACTGTCCTTTTTACTAGACTTAAGACTCATCTTGAAGGACTGTACAAATCGTTGTGCCAAACCGTTGGTACTAGGGTGGTACGGTGCAGAGGTAATCTGTTTGATATCTTTTTCTTTGGTGAATTTTGTGAATTGAGGTTCCTTGTTGCTGACAATTTGCGTTGGTATGCCATTATGCGAAAAAAACAGTACGTAATGCATCAATGGTTTGCAAAGATGTCGTGGTCCTCATTGGTATCACTTCTGGCCACTTAGAGTAAGCATCAAAAATGACTAGGAATATTGAGTTGAGAAATTGACCAGCAAATTCTATATGGATCCTTTCCCATGGTCTTGACGGCCATTCCCAGGGGTGGATAGGAACAGCTGGTGATGCATGCTTTACTTCTTGACACCCGACACAGCTCTTTGACAACAGCTCTATGTCACGGTCAATCCCTGGCCACCAAGCGTGACTTCTTGCTAGTGTTTTCGTTTTTACAACAACAACGTGACTTTGATGCAGTTCATCTAGAACCCGGCCTCGCAGTGATGGCGGAATTACAACTCGTATTCCCATAATAAACATTTCTGGTGAATAGTCAGTTCACTGCGGCGTGTAAAGTAGGGCTCCATTTCTTTAGACTCTGAATTGACACTCCAACTATGAGTGACGTTGTCATTAGCCTTAGACAAATGATAATCTCGTCTGGTTTTCTGCTGAATTGCTTCAGGTTTGACAGGTAAGTGTTCCAGCTGACTAACATGGAACATATCCACTTCAACTTCTTCATCCATGTCTGCCAATTGGTCATTCTCACACGTTATAGGTAAGCGTGACAAACTATCAGCATTTCCATGCTTCTTGGTACTTCTGTTCACTAGGTCATAATTATATCCAGCTAGAAAAAGGGTGTACCTTTGCAGCCTAACTGCTGTTGTGTTTGCGATCCCCTTCTTTGGACTGAAAATAGAGGTAAGAGGGTCATGGTATGTGATGAGACGAAACTGTCTTCCATAAACATAGGTATTGAATCGTCTTACTCCATAGATAATTCCCAGAGCTTCCTTTTCTATTTGTGAGTAGATTTTCTCTGACACGCTAAGTGAGCGTGATCCATAAGCAATCGGCCTTTCTTCACCATTAGGCATGATATGGCTCAAAACAGCACCTAGACCATAAGGAGAGGCATCAGTCGCAAGGTACATGTAAAGTGGCAAGTTTGGATCATAATGAGTAAGTACCTCATCTGATGTAATGAGCTTCTTCACCGTCCTGAAAGCTTCGTCACAGTCTTTCGTCCAATGCCAGTGGTGGTCCTTCTGTAGTGATTTGTACAATGGATGAAGTACGGTGGATAGGTTTGGTAGGAAAGATGCATAGTAGTTTACAATTCTCAGGAACGAACGAAGGTCTGACACATTAGTAGGCTGCGGTGCATTAACTACTGCTCCTATCTTTTTTTGAGTCTAGTGTAATCCATGGCGGTCTATTTCATGGCCACAAAATGACACTCTCAGTCTTTGAAAAATTGGTACTTGTCCAAGTTCACTCTGAGTCCATATTCTGCTAGTCTGCCAGGTACAGCATCCAAGTTCTGCAAATGTTCTGCTTCATCCTTGTCTGTAATGATCATGTCATCAATGATACACTTCACTCCAGGAAGTCCTTGGAGTACCATATCCATTGAACGTTGCCAAATTGCTGGTGCAGAAGCAACTCCATATACAAGGCGATTAAAACGGTATAATCCTTTTTCAGTTTTGATCATTAATAGAGGACGCGACTCTTCATCCACCTCAATTTGAAGGTAAGCATGCTTCAAATCAACCTTGGAAAACTGTGTACCTCTAGATAATGCTGCAAAAATGTCCTCAATCCGCGGAAGAGGATACTGATCTACTTCTAAAACGGGATTAAGAGTCACCTTGAAATCGCCACACACACGAACTGATCTATCCTTTTTACTGAAAGGAACAATTGGTGATGTCCACTCACTGAAGTCCCATTTTTCTAGGACACCATCTTACACCAACTTCTCAAGTTCTATCTCAACTTTGGGTTTTAATGCATATGGAACGTGTCTCGCTTTTACACACTTGGGTGTTGCATCTGGTTTTAAAGTCAATTTTGCCTTAATTCCTTTCAGAGTTCTCCAATCCTCCTTGAACACACTTGAATGTTTGTCTAGATTTTCCTGTGTTTAGGATGCTACCACTGTTTTGATTTCTAGCCAGTTCAGTGTAATATGTTTCAGCCAATCCCGACCAAACAGTGTAACTCCAGTATTTTTCACAACATACAATTTCAGGTTTTTGCACTGGTTTTGGTATTTCACACTGACCTTAACCACACTAACAGGTTTCAATCTTTCTCCTACGTAAGTCTTTAATACAATATCACTAGGTTGTATCTTGAGTTTGGGGAATTTTGTGTTGAAAATTTTCTCTGGAATTACAGACACTGCTGCCCATGTATCCAATTCCATTTCTAAACTGACATCATTAACTTGTGGAGTTTTTTTTATAACATCATCAGCTCTGTTGATAGAATTGATATCCATTCCAAAGTTTTTATGTACATTTTGTCAACATCACTTTCACTATCACCATCCATCATGTGAACACTTTTTGTTTCTTCACTTGGCTTCACTTGGGTACGTCATCCATGTTTAGCGTGGCCCTTGTTGTGACATTTAAAAGACTCTTTGCCTCGGTAATAACAGCTTTGTGGAATGTGAACTCCGTTGCACCGGAAACATGGCTTTCCTCCTTTAGATGCAAATTTCCCTGATGTTCCACCATATCCATCAGATTTGTTCTTCACATACATACAGTATTTGTACACTTTGACTAGCACTAGGATCGTGCTTAGATTGAAGTTCTGAAGCATCCCGCGCTGCTGTTTCCATCGCGACAGCAATATCTAATGCGGTTGTAAAGGTAAGGTCTGCTTCAGACAAGATTTTCTTCTGTGTGTGTTCGTTGCGTAATCCAAAAACGAATGTCTCTGAGCATGTCGTCCAATAATGTCTCGTCAACTAAACAATTTTCTGACAATTTTCTCAGTGCTGCTACGTAATCAAGAATGGTCTCGCCATCTGCTTGTTCTTTTTTGCTAAAACGAAAACGTTCAGTAATAACGAGAGGTGTCGGGCACAAATGATTCTCTAGTGTCGCTACTAAGTTTCCGTAGCTTACCACATATGTTTCTTGGGTATCGTGAGTCTACGTAGCAAGAAATAAGTGCTACCACCAATCAGTGTAAGAAGTACGGAGACTTTCTTCTCATTTGCAACATCGTTGCAGATAAAGTATTCCTCAAGACGTTCTTGGTAGGAGTCCCAGGACTCTACTGCGCTGTCAAATGGTTCTAATTGACCTATTTTGCCTGCCAATACTGTGTAAGCACGTGGACGATACAGAGCGATATCGATACACAATCCGAACGAATGTTTTCACAATTCAACAGTGTCACAGTTAAACACTCACCGGAACAGTTTACTGGTGGTATGTTATCTCCTTGTTTGCGTGGATTTGAACACTATTCTCGTCGCCAATGTTATATATTTGGTAAAAGAATAACAAACTCGAGAATGGCGCCTCGGAACTATATATTTTGTATTCATCCGCGTACACACGCGTATAGAAGCATAATGATACATTTCCGGAATATGAATATGTATTACATAACAAAATACACTGCTCTTTTTTCATATCTTGCATTCCTAATAAAACATAAATATACGACACAATTCTAGACAAGTGTAATGTTTCTGAGTTTGTTATCACCATGTAAAATGTTGATTATATGTTGCGATTATTTTCCATAGTTCTAGCTTTGTTTGTAAATTTTAATTCTTTTGACATTCGTCCTGACTGTGGTGTGATAGACGGTAACTAATTGTTAATCGAACGTCTTCACTGCAACAAAGAAATAGAAGATTAAAGAAATCAAATGTAGCTTTAGGAAAATATATTTTTTAGAAAGTGAGGAAAGGGCAGTGGTGTTCAGATCACAAGTGTGTTTGACACTAATAGTGTTAATGTCATTACATAACAATCAGCCGATTAACGTAGGTGAATAAATAATCGTTTACCTGGGCGATGGTAGGTTTAGAGGTAAAGAAATATTCTCTGATTGGATAGTTTATACACGTCGATTATTTAGAGGGTCACGCCAATCAAATCTTAATATTATATGTTTCTCTAAGATGCGTTAGTCGGAGTAAGAGTTTAAGAGTTAGAGGGTTTAAGAGTTAGAGGTTGAGAGTCAATAGACAAATCGTCCGTCTAATCCGTTACGTTTTACCTGACAGCAATATGTAGGTAACATTCAGTTAGAATTATTAATTGACGAGTTTCCCTTTTTAATGTGTACAAAGTGGGGTATAACTGTTTACATTTCTGTGTTATTGAATGAAATAAATGTAAAAAACACGGCGAGTGTTTGGACAATTCCTTAGTAATCGATCAGGAGAATACCGATTACGGTGCAAACCCGGTGGTTATATCGTATTGGGATTCGAATGCTGTCTTAGCAAATAGAAGGTTTATTAAATAAACAGTTTTCTTAACCACTGATTTAATTAGAATATATTTAAATATTCGCGTGCGATAACCGTATGCCTTGTTAAAAGAAACGTGTCGCTCCATGACGTCAGCGTACTAATTAATTTACCAAGCCAAACAATCAGTACATGTAAATATTATTATACACGTTAATCAACAGTCTCAGGTTCGTAAGACTACATAGTAAGGATGAATTTACAAACCTTCTTCTGGCCTCCAGTGTCGATACCACGGCAGATACAGACACCATTTCTTCACCTATATTTCAGCTTATATACAGTTCTCTATTATCGTTTATACAGTTGTCTCAGCTTATATACACTTACTTAGCTTACATACACTTGTCTTAGCTTATATGCACTTATCTCAGCTTACACACACTTGTCTCAGCTTATGTACAATTCTGGTATCAATTGAATTAGTGAGAACCGAATGGGATGACGTACTGTAAAAGTGATTATTTACGCGTGGGGGAAATTTACACTAGTTACGCGGAAAGCTCAAATTCGCGGAAAATACCCCCGCGCGTATGGTAAACAAATTAAAACGTTAGAGTGGTAATTCACGCATCCGTGTATTTAACACCCTCGCGTAATGTTTGACTACAGAAAACGCGTACTTAACTACCAGCGTAGATAACCACTTTTACAGTAAGTGAGACCAGAAACCAGCACAATTTTACTACAGAGAACCACTTCGCTAGTAATTATTTACTTTAAAATGTAACATTAAGACACTTTAATTATTTACGATTTATGCGGTTTTCCGCAGCAAAAAATATAAAAACTACCCTCACATTGAACAAAATTGATTCGGCAGCCATTTCTTGCAGCCAATGCAGGTCGAAGCAGCTAGCAGAAAATTAGTCAAATCATCAAAGTACTGAGAGCACTTGAGCAGAAAAAAACTTTTATAATCTCCATATTTTATCGATACCAAGATGATTGATGCATAAATTAATTGTTGGATGATTAAAAACTTTTGACGCAGTAAAGCTTGTTTCACAAAAGTCAATAAATTTTGTCGACCGGCCATGTGTAATGAAACATTAAACGTTTTTTATGCAAGACAGTTTGTTTACATCGAAAATACACATGAACCTGAAAATCGAGCCAGATCTTTTCATTTCCTCTGAAAACCAAAATCAACCGTTTAATAACCAAAAAAGAGATGTTTTTTAAAAAGTAATCTCAACCCATTTGACCATGAAATAGGATACTAGTATGTTAATTGGCTATTCAAATATTTTGGAAAAAATAAGAAAAAAATGGTATATAATAAAACAATATTGTAAATGTCCTCATAAAAAAGATCACGCTTCCATGTTATTGATACATAGACTGATAAAATGGAGCAATACGTGTATCCAGTTATGGTATTTGTCAAACACCGCGGAGATTCAGACTGAATAGCATAACTTTTCGCATCTACGACCGGACAAAAATTGGCACGCGGTTCAAAATTTGATATCTGAGCGGACCACTTTAAGACCTTTGAAACTCTGTTACATACAATTTTCAAAATAATCAAGCAAATATACCTACAAACTGTACATTCAGATAAACACTCAACATTTGAAGTACTTTAAATAAGTTACATTTACAGTAAGCTCTCGTGTTCATGTATGTTTTATTTTGGTAGGAACTGGCTGGAGCATGTTCAAACTCAAACTGTGAAATCAACGAGACATGTAAACACAAGAGATATTCTGAGGATAAATTATTTAAATGTGTTTTGTCAGGTATAATCATCCGTTAACTTGTTTTAATGCAATTATATACAATTAAAAATCTACATATGTTACATGCACATAATTGGTTTTCCTTATGCATATTGACAAAAACTCGAGTGTCAAAGAGAGTTGGTTTTTTTAACAAAAGAACTCATCTAAACCAAATTTATGAAAGCCCATTTGTCAAAAAGTATTATGTTTTAACCTAACACAATATACTAAAAATACTTGCAGGAATTTAAATTGTTAGATATAGATAGTTATTAAACAGTTGAAAAAATATCACAATAGACTAAAAAAAATGACAATTTTATCGTAACTTTTTGTAAAAGTAAAACGTAGCCTCTTACCATAGGTATTGATCAGATTAATTTCAGTGTTAAAATTCATTGCTTATAATGTGCTTTTTAAAAGATTGTGGAATACCCAATCGTAAAGGAATAGATTTCAGTACAGCAAAACGGGAAGACGCCATTGGTATACACAGGAGGATACAAGCCTCGTGTTCTGACGGATACTCCCAGTCTGGTTCAGGACGGCTGATCTGTCAGTCAAACGGGGAGTGGAAATACGACATCGTATGTGAAGGTGAATATCTTAATATGATACATGTATGCGAGGAAGTAAATTATTCATCCTTTATTATTTAATTATAAATGGTATTTTAAACGCATGTATAATGGAACTAATTGATTATTCTTTTTCAATATCACAAGTACTTAACCACGTTCACGGCGCAAGCAATGCCAACAATCAAGCACATGCAATGGATTTTTAATCATGCATAATGTTTGCAAATATTGATAATAAAGCTAAACACGCTGTATTTAACGTAAATTTTGCGACGTTGGAAATCGAATGAGCCAAAAATTTGTGACTATGATGAGCTGTTTGAGACAACATAGTAACAAAAACGGCATATTATTTAATGATATTAGTGCTTAGATTGTTTACAAAAGAAAAGAAATGATATTTATAATGCATTTTTATGAGAGATTAACTTATGTGTAGTTTTGCGCATTTATTCGGGAAAAACAAGAAAAACAGCAGTGGGATGAGGCATGACGGCAATTTTGTTTTCACAAAATGTTAACAGAAGGATTTGTAAAAAGAGAATATATTGAAATATTTTTCAGATTTTTCAACACTAATTAAAATCAAAAATATGTTTATAACTATACATTGTTGATTTGGTGACCATCTCAAAGGGCCCCGCTTAAATAATGAAAAATAGGATAAAGCAGAGGATTTTGCTTTGATATTGACCTATGACCTAAAAAAAACTCAGGTTAGCATAAAACTTTAAGTCAAGATCATGACCCCTTTTTTTCGTTTAATATGAACAAGACTTAGCCCGTAGAAAATAATTTGTGGTCTAAAACTGATTTTAAAGAGATCTGCTATGGCTAACACATTTGACCGTGAAACTTGGTTTAAAGGCGCTGCAACCCTTTGCTCAAAAGCTCTGTTTATGTGAAGTATTGGCCATATAGGGCTAAAGCGGAGTGTAAATATGCTCTGAATTTTTTTTTCGTGGTCTGATACGATCTTGACCCTTGACCTAGAAACATCATTCCAGGTCACTGAACAACCATTGACCAAAGGCACCCTGTGGGTGAAATATGAGCCAGATTGGACCAAGGCGAGAGAATATATGACCCGGACAAGGATATTTTAGATAATTCTGAAATTCTTAACCCTAGAACTAGAAACTTGGTTCAAGGTCACTGCACAACCTTTACCCAAAGGCATACTGTAGGTAAAGAATGAGCCATAATTGGCCAACGGGCGAGAAGATATGCCCCGAACAAATGATCTCAGACGGAAAGACGAACGGACAGAATGATCACTATAGATCGACCGCAGAGCGGGGCCCTAAAAAAACCATATTCCCAAGCCAGTCAACGGTTCTGTATTATTGTGAAAAACAGGAATTTAAATTATTGAAAAAAAATGTATATTTCAGACATTGATGAGTGCAAGAATAGTACATGTCTTAACGGAGCAAAATGCACGAACACAGCCGGCTCATTCACCTGTGCATGTGCCGCCGGCTGGACGGGGAAAACTTGTGATGAAGGTAAACTACCATTTAACGTTATAAGCCCTTTTCCCACGGTGAAAGCTGAGGGGGAAGGGGGGGGGGGGTTGTAGCCGATATCGCTGCTTGTTCATTCTGTCCCAGTTTCGTTTATTTTTAAACGTACTTTTTTTAAAACAGGAATTTTTGTACGACTTTCCATACTGATTTTCGGGTAACTGGATTGAAAGTTAACAAATCAACACATTAACATAATGTTCGAATATAACCTTGTGGAGATAAAAAAAAAACAACGTTTTAAAGGAACGGGGATTAAGAAGGATGTGTAAAGTAAAAAGCAACCAAATTTCGGGCAAAATCTCCCGATCTACTAAGGGTGGAACTAATCCTAGATTCATAATAGCTGCACAACTGTAACTCAACTTAAAAATTTGGGTTGACATAGGACATGCCAACCACAATATTCACACAGAAGACAAAGCAGACTACAGTTTCATTATGAAACTTCAATTTGCTTACACGAATCGTCAAAGGATGATATACCTTAACATATGTAAGCGGCCTCTTTTTATACAATGAATTATGGAAAATCTACCACGATTTTAATAATTTTAAAACAAGAGTAAATAAACATGACACATCCTGATTAGTGTTTTAATTGTAATGATTGACGCATGATTTATGATTTTGTATACCCTGTAACAGTGAATTTCGTTCTTGTTTGTGACTCTGTCCTTTCAATGAATAAAAATGAGTAGAATTGGAGGACCATGGTACAATGGACGATATGTATAAGACAAAATTAGACAGACCGGACAAGTCTCGTTTAATTACATATCACGAAATATTTTTTATCGCCAAATTCTCACAAGATGAGGGACAACTTAGCGAACACAAAAACATCCGTTGATAATACAACTTAACAATAATGAATTCGCGTAAATGAAGGGTAAAGATATATCAAGTCACTTCGAACACGCTTACCAGAATATATCTCGTGACAGATGCGAATCAGAGGAGTAACAATATGAAAGGTTAACTAAGTATATAGCATGTTTGCATTTTCTAGAAATTACATATGAGCGCATTGAGGTACATTTTTCCCCTCTAGCATATGAATTTCGAGAAAATACATTGACCAGCTGGAGGAAAAAATGTACCTAAATGCGCTCACGTATATGAAAGGCCTCCAAATGTGGGACGGAGATAGTATACCCCTAGCATAAATAATGGCGTATGTCTTTCATACGATTGTTTTGTCTTGAATGAGAAAAGGGGTGAATATACGGTACATGCAAAATAGAAACAGAAATTCAATTTCCGAAATTTATTTGTTTGCCAATTTACTGTGGTCTTATTTCACATTATCCTTTAATGCTTAATGTGTGCTATTATTATGTAGCTTAGTTGTCAAAGTTTTAAGCATGTGTGGTGCGTTTCAGGTAAGAATAAGGGGAAACTGTAACACCACGTAAATATTAACACAACACCCCCTAATGTTTAGTAATTTAGTTGTACATATCTTGGTGTGAGGGATAAGGGAGATACCAGTTTTATAAATTTAAATTGTTTTTTTGCTAAATATAAACACTTGTGTCATATAAACTCTGATTAAAGTTATATATGTATATATCCGTAATATATGCCCTAATTTCTTTCAAAAGAATTTAGTTACATGTCCTCAATTCATGTTTGCCTAGCTAGATATGCGTTCCTTATAATATTTCATGTCGCGAGAGGATGCCCAGCTTAGCTGTGCTCTTGTTACATTTTACTTTTGTTAAGGTTTCGCGAATGATAGCGTCATAAAGAAGCTTGACTTTCGTTACTTTGTTTCAATAAACGTGTGTTTAAGGTCACTTGTTATTTTTGACAATCTTCGTATTTATAATCGGTAAGTGCTACGCCGGTGCGTCGTTACCAGATTGGACCCAAATGATCCAAATTTTACCGACAGATGATGAAGAAACTAATTGTAAACAACTCTTGTTTAGCTGACCAGAGCTGAAATCTCAAGTGAGCTATTATGATCACCTTTTTTCCGGCGTCCGTCTGTCTTTAAACATTTTACTTTTTCTCCATAACCACTCGGTCGATTTCAATAAAACTTGGTAAAAATAATACTTAGTTAAAGGGAATTAAAGTTTGTCATAATAAGTTACCACACCCTCTATAAAAGGGAGATAATAACTATTGTTGTAAATTTGCTAGTTAATACAGTTATGATCTACCTTTCTAGCTTTATAGTTATGACTTTGATATTAAAATATTTTAAATACATTGTAAATTAATTAAAATTACGGTCAGCAAACATAATCTGACAACTCTACGCAAAAAGTGATTATATTCACAAAATCATCTGCATGTCGTTGTCTACAATAAACATGAAACAAAAATAAAAATGCAAAGGTTTTTCCTGGAGAGTTACCTCTTTTATGAGAGAGAGAGAGAGAGAGAGAGAGAGAGAGAGAGA
>WFKH01011926.1:19102351-19116963 GCA_016163765.1 Magallana hongkongensis
TGATTAATCGTCCTGCAGGAGCCTTTGTTTTACCTCAGCAAATGTTGATTGATTAAAATTATTGGAAATGTATCTTTTCCATGTTTATAACATAATAAACTTATCAAATATTTATTTTACTAATTTAATGCATATTGATTACCCATTAGGAAATAAACTCAGAATGTAAAATTTCAAACTCTATTAAAAAATACAAACACGTATGGTCCCCGTTATTACTTATAAGTGCACACTTCAAATTGTTCAAGGTACAAAAAAAGGTTTTATTTTTTGTGAAATTTCCCTCTTTAGAACAATGCTGCTTAATGAATATTAACATCATAAAAAAAAATTATAAAAACATGAGTTTAGGACTAATCAAGGTTACAAAATATTTGACATAGGTAAAAATTGATACATGTAAGATTGAAACAAGACTTGATAGATTATTTTTGATTTTTGACATGTTTATTGAACGGGCATCAGGTCTGAACACTAATGATAATATTATTATGATTTTCGGTCTTTACTTTTAAAGAAACACAAATTAAACATTCTTAAATGATAGAAAGCTAAATTGCAAAAAGGAAAAAAAACCCAAAACAAACAAACTCATTGCAAACTTAGTTTCAAATAAAGAAAATATACCGTACCTCGATTATGTTCTGCCTGAAGGGCATGTTGTATACGTTTGATTAAAAAAGTATTGAACGTAACTATAACAAAGAATTATGCCATTATTTTGTGTAATTGATAAAAAAAACACCAAAAGTTAAACACATTGCAAAGTTTTTCGTACCCTATAATAAATCACCGTCATAATAAAATTATATAGAACAAATATTTATATATAGAGAGAGAAAAAAATAGAGAACGATATAAAGAGAGAGAGAGAGAGAGAGAGAGAGAGAGAGAGAGAGAGAGAATAAAAATGAAATATAAAAATAACTGCAGAATATTATATAAGGGGGCAATAAATAGTCCCTCAAGAATTTTTGTTTAACCTTAACACAGGTTGATTGACTAAAATTGATGAAAACGACGAAATTGCATCTTTTCTAAAGTTTTTGATTACCTATTAATTATTCATTTTAACATTTAAGTGCTGTTTGATTGCATATTGGTCAATAAATCAAAATTTTGAATTACAAACTCTATTTAAATTACAAACTCAAACGGTACATTCAGATAATCATTACTTTGAAGTGCGCATTCGCACTGTTCAGGGTAGAAGTAAACTGTATCTTTCTACAGTACAATGTTGCTGTTCCGAATCTTCCGATATCCGTGGTTTTTAATATGTTTCCTTGTGCCGTGTTATGGCAGCCTAAAACCGGGCTTCTCTCAACTTCAGCGTGGGCATAGACTGGACGGGAAACTAATCCAATCCTTCGCAGAACTCAGTTTCTTGGATTGTGTGATAGAATGCCTGGTAACACCACGGTGTAAATCTGTCAACTATTTCAAGGGGGCTAATTTCTGTGAAATCAATTACGAAAATAAGACGACAGCAAATACTAGGTATGTGGACAGTGCTGGATGGGTATACAGTGAAAAGGAGCACTGGCCTAAGGTAAATATGCTAGAATCCTTCATAACAACTATCTATACTCTGTCCCAAGATATTTATGCAGCACATGTTTAAATGGCTATCTACTATTTATATGGTCTGTGACTCTACCATCGAATCATGTATATTTTATTTGAATTTCGAGACTATTATTGTGATATGTTTCTTTCCTGACCACTCTCTATACTCCCTATATTTATTATAATTCAAAAATAAGGATTGTACTTTTAATTTTCTTCTTAAAATCTGCAACAAAAATATTAAATGTTTTTAAAACAGATATTCACTTAAATTGGTTGACAAACACGCTAAGATATATTTTTTCGAACTATATGATGAATTTCAATCCAATCTTCATTGAAATTACCAAAGGAGAACCGGTTTTCTGCTAGTTTGAAGTGTTTTTGTAGTTAAAAAGAAACTAGTAAGATTCCATAAGATGATTATATTTGCTATGAAAAAGAAGATCGTCAATAAAAATAAGATGCTTTTGTAAATGCGCTTTTGGTTTAGCGTTACCAGGTTTTAAATGGTGAGAAAAATAGTGGTGTAAACATTTCATTAAACTTTAAGTGGGGGTATTATTGCAATTTATGGTAAATTAAAAAAAATAGCATTTAAATATATATAAAAAAGAACACAATTTTGATGAATGATTATGTTATGTACAGGTGATACTCGATGGCTCGAACTTCGATCTCTCGAAGTTCTTGATCTCTCGAAGTGAAATCATGGTCCCGATTTTTTTCTCTATATAAGTAAGCAAATTTACTCTTGATCTCTCGAACTCCGATCTCTCGAAGTTCTTGATCTCTCGAAGTAAAACCTGGGTCCCGTTATACATATTTCATTGTTTTTCACTCTTGATAACTCGAAGTGGTTGCTGTGTACACACGCGACCGATCAAGCGTGTAATTATAGCTCCACATATACCTTACCTGGATGGTCAACTGAACGCCTGTGGCTAGCGCGGTAGTGTTAATTGGTTGATTACGTAAGTGACACTACCCCTTGCTTCCATCAAAAGTTAGATAGGTAATTTTCTAGTAATCTATTTATTTTAACAACTTGTGAAAATTACGGTAAATTAAACCGCTCTTTATTTAAAATATTCTGTGATTAAGAAAACATAAAGTACTTCAAAGTTTTTTTAAAGTGAAAAAGAACACTTAATAAACACATAACTAAGTTCTGTACTGTTTAAATTGGAGTATTGTAGCAGAAAATATGAATGAAACCATGTTAGACTATCTTTCCATGTTATAAATATAAACTTCCGGCTACTATAATTTTAGAACCAAAATGACCGGAACAAAAATTTCCGGATTTTTTAAAACTTTCGATCTCTCGAACTCTTGATCTCTCGAAGTTTAGCCATGGTCCCCTGAAGTTCGAGTTATCGAGATTCACCTGTATTTGGTAAAAGAATAACAAATTCGAGAATGACGTCACGGAACTATATATTTTGTATCCATCCGCGTACACACAAACGTAATAGGTAGAACCATAATGATACATTTCCGGAATATAAATATGCATTACATAACATTCCTCACCCTGAAGTCACAATCTCCCCCAGTCATTTCAAAAAGTTTCTGCAACAATTTAGCTCACGGATATATACCAAGGATTACAAGATTAACATTAATACAAACTTGAACAAACATACAAATGAAAAACTACTGTTTCTCGAGACACCATGAGGCTTATTATGCCTCCAGACACTAGGTATCAGTCACTGTTTACCACACACACATAGTCATCAAAATGTTTTGGTAATTTTTTGGTGCGGACTGGATATCTTGGTTTGTGTGGTACACGTGGCACATCCGAGTTATCGCTCGACGTAGGTGTAGCAAGTGGTTCTACATCGGGCACAGATGAATCATGTGGAAGAATGGCTGGTTTCACAGTTGGTTTGCTAAACTGTACGTCCGTATCTTGCTGAATCGGTATGTTTGATGAGCGTATTTGATCAGCATGACGTGTCCATTTTCCTCCTGATGCTACTTCAACAGAGTATGACACGGGTCCAGTTTTAGCCATAGTGGTTCCGAGTGTCCACCGACTGTGGTCCTGACGATAATCCCTAACAGCAACCGTCTTTCCTTGTTCAAATGTACGCAACATTCTGTTTCTTCTCTCACGTACTACTGCCTGTTTCAACTCCACTTTTCTTCTCACCTCAGGTCTCATAAGGTCCAATCTTGATGAGAGGCCTCAGTCCCCATAAACAATCTTGCTAGACTTCCATTTGTCGTGCACTGAGGAGCATTGCGGTACGCCAAAAGGAAATTGCTCAATTTCTTAACTACGCTCCCACTGTCCTTTTTACTAGACTTAAGACTCATCTTGAAGGACTGTACAAATCGTTGTGCCAAACCGTTGGTACTAGGGTGGTACGGTGCAGAGGTAATCTGTTTGATACCTTTTTCTTTGGTGAATTTTGTGAATTGAGGTTCCTTGTTGCTGACAATTTGCGTTGGTATGCCATTATGCGCAAAAAACAGTGCGTAATGCATCAATGGTTTGCAAAGATGTCGTGGTCCTCATTGGTATCACTTCTGGCCACTTAGAGTAAGCATCAACAATGATTAGGAATACTGAGTTGAGAAATTGACCAGCAAATTCTATATGGATCCTTTCCCATGGTCTTGACGGCCATTCCCATGGGTGGATAGGAACAGCTGGTGATGCATGCTTTACTTCTTGACACCCGACACAGCTCTTTGACAACAGCTCTATGTCACGGTCAATCCCTGGCCACCAAGCGTGACATCTTGCTAGTGTTTTCGTTTTTACAACACCAACGTGACTTTGATGCAGTTCATCTAGAACCCGGCCTCGCAGTGATGGCGGAATTACAACTCGTATTCCCATAATAAACATTTCTGGTGAATAGTCAGTTCACTGCGGCGTGTAAAGTAGGGCTCCATTTCTTTAGACTCTGAATTGACACTCCAACTATGAGTGACATTGTCATTAGCCTTAGACAAATGATAATCTCGTCTGGTTTTCTGCTGAATTGCTTCAGGTTTGACAGGTAAGTGTTCCAGCTGACTAACTTGGAACATATCCACTTCAACTTCTTCATCCATGTCTGCCAATTGGTCATTCTCACACGTTATAGGTAAGCGTGACAAACTATCAGCATTTCCATGCTTCTTGGTACTTCTGTTCACTAGGTCATAATTATATCCAGCTAGAAAAAGGGTGTACCTTTGCAGCCTAACTGCTGTTGTGTTTGCGATCCCCTTCTTTGGACTGAAAATAGAGGTAAGAGGGTCATGGTATGTGATGAGACGAAACTGTCTTCCATAAACATAGGTATTGAATCGTCTTACTCCATAGATAATTCCCAGAGCTTCCTTTTCTATTTGTGAGTAGATTTTCTCTGACACGCTAAGTGAGCGTGATCCATAAGCAATCGGCCTTTCTTCACCATTAGGCATGATATGGCTCAAAACAGCACCTAGACCATAAGGAGAGGCATCAGTCGCAAGGTACATGTAAAGTGGCAAGTTTGGATCATAATGAGTAAGTACCTCATCTGATGTAATGAGCTTCTTCACCGTCCTGAAAGCTTCGTCACAGTCTTTCGTCCAATGCCAGTGGTGGTCCTTCTGTAGTGATTTGTACAATGGATGAAGTACGGTGGATAGGTTTGGTAAGAAACATGCATAGTATTTTACAATTCTCAGGAACGAACGAAGGTCTGACACATTAGTAGGCTGCGGTGCATTAACTACTGCTCCTATCTTTTGTTGAGTCTAGTGTAATCCATGGCGGTCTATTTCATGGCCACAAAATGACACTCTCTGTCTTTGAAAAATTGGTACTTGTCCAAGTTCACTCTGAGTCCATATTCTGCTAGTCTGCCAGGTACAGCATCCAAGTTCTGCAAATGTTCTGCTTCATCCTTGTCTGTAATGATCATGTCATCAATGATACACTTCACTCCAGGAAGTCCTTGGAGTACCATATCCATTGAACGTTGCCAAATTGCTGGTGCAGAAGCAACTCCATATACAAGGCGATTAAAACGGTATAATCCCTTTTCAGTTTTGATCATTAATAGAGGACGCGACTCTTCATCCACCTCAATTTGAAGGTAAGCATGCTTCAAATCAACCTTGGAAAACTGTGTACCTCTAGATAATGCTGCAAAAATGTCCTCAATCCGCGGAAGAGGATACTGATCTACTTCTAAAACGGGATTAAGAGTCACCTTGAAATCGCCACACACACGAACTGATCCATCCTTTTTACTGACAGGAACAATTGGTGATGTCCACTCACTGAAGTCCCATTTTTCTAGGACACCATCTTACACCAACTTCTTAAGTTCTATCTCAACTTTGGGTTTTAATGCATATGGAACGTGTCTCGCTTTTACACACTTGGGTGTTGCATCTGGTTTTAAAGTCAATTTTGCCTTAATTCCTTTCAGTGTTCTCCAATCCTCCTTGAACACACTTGAATGTTTGTCTAGATTTTCCTGTGTTTAGGATGCTACCACTGTTTTGATTTCTAGCCAGTTCAGTGTAATATGTTTCAGCCAATCCCGACCAAACAGTGTAACTCCAGTATTTTTCACAACATACAGTTTCAGGTTTTTGCACTGGTTTTGGTATTTCACACTGACCTTAACCACACCAACAGGTTTCAATCTTTCTCCTACGTAAGTCTTTAATACAATATCACTAGGTTGTATCTTGAGTTTGGGTAATTTTGTGTTGAAAATTTTCTCTGGAATTACAGACACTGCTGCCCCTGTATCCAATTCCATTTCTAAACTGACATCATTAACTTGTGGAGTTTTTTTTATAACATCATCAGCTCTGTTGATAGAATTGATATCCATTCCAAAGTTTTTATGTACATTTGGTCAACATCACTTTCACTATCACCACCCATCATGTGAACACTTTTTGTTTCTTCACTTGGCTTCACTTGGGTACGTCATCCATGTTTAGCGTGGCCCTTGTTGTGACATTTAAAAGACTCTTTGCCTCGGTAATAACAGCTTTGTGGAATGTGAACTCCGTTGCACCGGAAACATGGCTTTCCTCCTTTAGATGCAAATTTCCCTGATGTTCCACCATATCCATCACATACAGTTTATGTACACTTTGACTAGCACTAGGATCGTGCTTAGATTGAAGTTCTGAAGCATCCCGCGCTGCTATTTCCATCGCGACAGCAATATCTAATGCGGTTGTAAAGGTAAGGTCTGCTTCAGACAAGATTTTCTTCTGTGTGTGTTCGTTGCGTAATCCAAAAACGAATGTCTGAGCATGTCGTCCAATAATGTCTCGTCAACTAAACAATTTTCTGACAATTTTCTCAGTGCTGCTACGTAATCAAGAATGGTCTCGCCATCTGCTTGTTCTTTTTTGCTAAAACGAAAACGTTCAGTAATAACGAGAGGTGTCGGGCACAAATGATTCTCTAGTGTCGCTACTAAGTTTCCGTAGCTTACCACATATGTTTCTTGGGTATCGTGAGTCTACGTAGCAAGGAATAAGTGCTACCACCAATCAATGTAAGAAGTACGGAGACTTTCTTCTCATTTGCAACATCGTTGCAGATAAAGTATTCCTCAAGACGTTCTTGGTAGGAGTCCCAGGACTCTACTGCGCTGTCAAATGGTTCTAATTGACCTATTTTGCCTGCCAATACTGTGTAAGCACGTGGACGATACAGAGCGATATCGATACACAATCCGAACGAATGTTTTCACAATTCAACAGTGTCACAGTTAAACACTCGCCGGAACAGTTTACTGGTGGTATGTTATCTCCTTGTTTGCGTGGATTTGAACACTATTCTCGTCGCCAATGTTATATATTTGGTAAAAGAATAACAAACTCGAGAATGGCGCCTCGGAACTATATATTTTGTATTCATCCGCGTACACACGCGTAATAGAAGCATAATGATACATTTCCGGAATATGAATATGTATTACATAACAAAATACACTGCTCTTTTTTCATATCTTGCATTCCTAATAAAACATAAATATACGACACAATTCTAGACAAGTGTAATGTTTCTGAGTTTGTTATCACCATGTAAAATGTTGATTATATGTTGCGATTATTTTCCATAGTTCTAGCTTTGTTTGTAAATTTTAATTCTTTTGACATTCGTCCTGACTGTGGTGTGACAGACGGTAACTAATTGTTAATCGAACGTCTTCACTGCAACAAAGAAATAGAAGATTAAAGAAATCAAATGTAGCTTTAGGAAAATATATTTTTTAGAAAGTGAGGAAAGGGCAGTGGTGTTCAGATCACAAGTGTGTTTGACACTAATAGTGTTAATGTCATTACATAACAATCAGCCGATTAACGTAGGTGAATAAATAATCGTTTACCTGGGCGATGGTAGGTTTAGAGGTAAAGAAATATTCTCTGATTGGATAGTTTATACACGTCGATTATTTAGAGGGTCACGCCAATCAAATCTTAATATTATATGTTTCTCTAAGATGCGTTAGTCGGAGTAAGAGTTTAAGAGTTAGAGGTTGAGAGTCAATAGACAAATCGTCCGCCTAATCCGTTACGTTTTACCTGACAGCAATATGTAGGTAACATTCAGTTAGAATTATTAATTGACGAGTTTCCCTTTTTAATGTGTACAAAGTGGGGTATAACTGTTTACATTTCTGTGTTATTGAATGAAATAAATGTGGAAAACACGGCGAGTGTTTGGACAATTCCTTAGTAATCGATAAGGAGAATACCGATTACGGTGCAAACCCGGTGGTTATATCGTATTGGGATTCGAATGCTGTCTTAGCAAATAAAAGGTTTATTAAATAAACAGTTTTCTTAACCACTGATTTAATTAGAATATATTTAAATATTCGCGTGCGATAACCGTATGCCTTGTTAAAAGAAACGTGTCGCTCCATGACGTCAGCGTACTAATTAATTTACCAAGCCAAACAATCAGTACATGTAAATATTATTATACACGTTAATCAACAGTCTCAGGTTCGTAAGACTACATAGTAAGGATGAATTTACAAACCTTCTTCTGGCCTCCAGTGTCGATACCACGGCAGATACAGACACCATTTCTTCACCTATATTTCAGCTTATATACAGTTCTCTATTATCGTATATACAGTTGTCTCAGCCTATATACACTTACTTAGCTTACATACACTTGTCTTAGCTTATATGCACTTATCTCAGCTTACACACACTTGTCTCAGCTTATGTACAATTCTGGTATCAATTGAATTAGTGAGAACCGAATGGGATGACGTACTGTAAAAGTGATTATTTACGCGTGGGGGAAATTTACACTAGTTACGCGGAAAGCTCAAATTCGCGGAAAATACCCCCGCGCGTATGGTAAACAAATTAAAACGTTAGAGTGGTAATTCACGCATCCGTGTATTTAACACCCTCGCGTAATGTTTGACTACAGAAAACGCGTACTTAACTACCAGCGTAGATAACCACTTTTACAGTAAGTGAGACCAGAAACCAGCACAATTTTACTACAGAGAACCACTTCGCTAGTAATTATTTACTTTAAAATGTAACATTGAGACACTTTAATTATTTACGATTTATGCGGTTTTCCGCAGCAAAAAATATAAAAACTACCCTCACATTGAACAAAATTGATTCGGCAGCCATTTCTTGCAGCCATGCAGGTCGAAGCAGCTAGCAGAAAATTAGTCAAATCATCAAAGTACTGAGAGCACTTGAGCAGAAAAAAACTTTTATAATCTCCATATTTTATCGATACCAAGATGATTGATGCATAAATTAATTGTTGGATGATTAAAAACTTTTGACGCAGTAAAGCTTGTTTCACAAAAGTCAATAAATTTTGTCGACCGACCATGTGTAATGAAACGTAAAACGTCTTTTATGCAAGACAGTTTGTTTACATCGAAAATACACATGAACCTGAAAATCGTGCCAGATCTTTTCATTTCCTCTGAAAACCAAAATCAACCGTTTAATAACCAAAAAAGAGATATGTTTTTTAAAAAGTAATCTCAACCCATTTGACCATGAAATAGGATACTAGTATGTTAATTGGCTATTCAAATATTTTGGAAAAAATAAGAAAAAAATGGTATATAATAAAACAATATTGTAAATGTCCTCATAAAAAAGATCACGCTTCCATGTTATTGATACATAGACTGATAAAATGGAGCAATACGTGTATCCAGTTATGGTATTTGTCAAACACCGCGGAGATTCAGACTGAATAGCATAACTTTTCGCATCTACGACCGGACAAAAATTGGCACGCGGTTCAAAATTTGATATCTGAGCGGACCACTTTAAGACCTTCAAAACTCTGTTACATACAATTTTCAAAATAATCAAGCAAATATACCTACAAACTGTACATTCAGATAAACACTCAACATTTGAAGTACTTTAAATAAGTTACATTTACAGTAAGCTCTCGTGTTCATGTATGTTTTATTTTGGTAGGAACTGGCTGGAGCATGTTCAAACTCAAACTGTGAAATCAACGAGACATGTAAACACAAGAGATATTCTGAGGATAAATTATTTAAATGTGTTTTGTCAGGTAAAATCATCCGTTAACTTGTTTTAATGCAATTAGATACAATTAAAAATCTACATATGTTACATGTACATAATTGGTTTTCCTTATGCATATTGACAAAAACTCGAGTGTCAAAGAGAGTTGGTTTTTTTAACAAAAGAACTCATCTAAACCAAATTTATGAAAGCCCATTTGTCAAAAAGTATTATGTTTTAACCTAACACAATATACTAAAAATACTTGCAGGAATTTAAATTGTTACATATAAATAGTTATTAAACAGTTGAAAAAATATCACAATAGACTAAAAAAAATGACAATTTTATCGTAACTTTTTGTAAAAGTAAAACGTAGCCTCTTACCATAGGTATTGATCAGATTAATTTCAGTGTTAAAATTCATTGCTTATAATGTGCTTTTTAAAAGACTGTGGAATACCCAATCGTAAAGGAATAGATTTCAGTACAGCAAAACGGGAAGACGCCATTGGTATACACAGGAGGATACAAGCCTCGTGTTCTGACGGATACTCCCAGTCTGGTTCAGGACGGCTGATCTGTCAGTCAAACGGGGAGTGGAAATACGACATCGTATGTGAAGGTGAATATCTTAATATGATACATGTGTGCGAGGAAGTAAATTATTCATCCTTTATTATTTAATTATAAATGGTATTTTAAACGCATGTATAATGAAACTAATTGATTATTCTTTTTCAATATCACAAGTACTTAACCACGTTCACGGCGCAAGCAATGCCAACAATCAAGCACATGCAATGGATTTTTAATCATGCATAATGTTTGCAAATATTGATAATAAAGCTAAACACGCTGTATTTAACGTAAATTTTGCGACGTTGGAAATCGAATGAGCCAAAAATTTGTGACTATGATGAGCTGTTTGAGACAACATAGTAACAAAAACGGCATATTATTTAATGATATTAGTGCTTAGATTGTTTACAAAAGAAAAGAAATGATATTTATAATGCATTTTTATGAGAGATTAACTTATGTGTAGTTTTGCGCATTTATTCGGGAAAAACAAGAAAAACAGCAGTGGGATGAGGCATGACGGCAATTTTGTTTTCACAAAATGTTAACAGAAGGATTTGTAAAAAGAGAATATATTGAAATATTTTTCAGATTTTTCAACACTAATTAAAATCAAAAATATGTTTATAACTATACATTGTTGATTTGGTGACCATCTCAAAGGGCCCCGCTTAAATAATGAAAAATAGGATAAAGCATTTCAGAGGATTTTGCTTTGATATTGACCTAAAAAAAAACTCAGGTTAGCATAAAACTTTAAGTCAAGATCATGACCCCTTTTTTTTCGTTTAATATGAACAAGACTAAGCCCGTAGAAAAGAATTTGTGGTCTAAAACTGATTTTAAAGAGATCTGCTATGGCTAACACATTTGACCGTGAAACTTGGTTTAAAGGCGCTGCAACCCTTTGCTCAAAAGCTCTGTTTATGTGAGGTATTGGCCATATAGGGCTAAAGCGGAGTGTAAATATGCTCTGAATTTTTTTTTCGTGGTCTGATACGATCTTGACCCTTGACCTAGAAACATCATTCCAGGTCACTGAACAACCATTGACCAAAGGCACCCTGTGGGTGAAATATGAGCCAGATTGTACCAAGGCGAGAGAATATATGACCCGGACAAGGATATTTTAGATAATTCTGAAATTCTTAACCCTAGAACTAGAAACTTGGTTCAAGGTCACTGCACACCCTTTACCCAAAGGCATACTGTAGGTAAAGAATGAGACATAATTGGCCAACGGGCGAGAAGATATGCCCCGAACAAATGATCTCAGACGGAAAGACGAACGGACAGAATGATCACTATAGATCGACCGCAGAGCGGGGCCCTAAAAAAACCATATTCCCAAGCCAGTCAACGGTTCTGTATTATTGTGAAAAACAGGAATTTAAATTATTGAAAAAAAATGTATATTTCAGACATTGATGAGTGCAAGAATAGTACATGTCTTAACGGAGCAAAATGCACGAACACAGCCGGCTCATTCACCTGTGCATGTGCCGCCGGCTGGACGGGGAAAACTTGTGATGAAGGTAAACTACCATTTAACGTTATAAGCCCTTTTCCCACGGTGAAAGCTGAGGGGGGGGGGGGGGGGGGGTTGTAGCCGATATCGCTGCTTGTTCATTCTGTCCCAGTTTCGTTTATTTTTAAACGTACTTTTTTTAAAACAGGAATTTTTGTACGACTTTCCATACTGATTTTCGGGTAACTGGATTGAAAGTTAACAAATCAACACATTAACATAATGTTCGAATATAACCTTGTGGAGATAAAAAAAAAACGTTTTAAAGGAACGGGGATTAAGAAGGATGTGTAAAGTAAAATGCAACCAAATTTCGGGCAAAATCTCCCGATCTACTAATAGTGGAACTAATCCTAGATTCATAATAGCTGCACAACTGTAACTCAACTTAAAAATTTGGGTTGACATAGGACATGCCAACCACAATATTCACACAGAAAACAAAGCAGACTACAGTTTCATTATGAAACTTCAATTTGCTTACACGAATCGTCAAAGGATGATATACCTTAACATATGTAAGCGGCCTCTTTTTATACAATGAATTATGGAAAATCTACCACGATTTTAATAATTTTAAAACAAGAGTAAATAAACATGACACATCCTGATTAGTGTTTTAATTGTAATGATTTTGTATACCCTGTAACAGTAAATTTCGTTCTTGTTTGTGACTCTGTCCTTTCAATGAATAAAAATGAGTAGAATTGGAGGACCATGGTACAATGGACGATATGTATAAGATAAAATTAGACAGACCGGACAAGTCTCGTTTAATTACATGTCACGAAATATTTTTTATCGCCAAATTCTCACAAGATGAGGGACAACTTAGCGAACACAAAAACATCCGTTGATATACAACTTAACAATAATGTATTCGCGTAAATGAAGGGTAAAGATATATCAAGTCACTTCGAACACGCTTACCAGAATATATCTCGTGACAGATGCGAATCAGAGGAGTAACAATATGAAAGGTTAACTAAGTATATAGCATGTTTGCATTTTCTAGAAATTACATATGAGCGCATTGAGGTACATTTTTCCCCTCTAGCATATGAATTTCGAGGAAATACATTGACCAGCTGGAGGAAAAAATGTACCTAAATGCGCTCACGTATATGAAAGGCCTCCAAATGTGGGACTGAGATAGTATACCCCTAGCATAAATAATGGCGTATGTCTTTCATACGATTGTTTTGTCTTGAATAAGAAAAGGGGTGAATATACGGTACATGCAAAATAGAAACAGAAATTCAATTTCCGAAATTTATTTGTTTGCCAATTTACTGTGGTCTTATTTCACATTATCCTTCAATGCTTAATGTGTGCTATTATTATGTAGCTTAGTTGTCAAAGTTTTAAGCATGTGTGGTGCGTTTCAGCTAAGAATAAGGGGAAACTGTAAAACCACGTAAATATCAACACAACACCCCCTAATGTTTAGTAATTTAGTTGTAAATATCTTGGTGTGAGGGATAAGGGAGATACCAGTTTTATATATTCAAATTGTTTTTTTGCTAAATATAAACACTTGTGTCATATAAACTCTGATTAAAGTTATATATGTATATATCCGTAATATATGCCCTAATTTCTTTCAAAAGAATTTAGTTACATGTCCTCAATTCATGTTTGCTTAGCTAGATATGCATTCCTTATAATATTTCATGTCGCGAGAGGATGCCCAGCTTAGCGGTGCTCTTGTTACATTTTACTTTTGTTAAGGTTTCGCGAATGATAGCGTCATAAAGAAGCTTGACTTTCGTTACTTTGTTTCAATAAACGTGTGTTTAAGGTCTCTTGTTATTTTTGACAATCTTCGTATTTATAATCGGTAAGTGCTACCCCGGTGCGTCGATTTACCAGATTGGACCCAAATGATCCAAATTTTACCGACAGATGATGAAGAAACTAATTGTAAACAACTCTTGTTTAGCTGACCAGAGCTGAAATCTCAAGTGAGCTATTATGATCACCTTTTTCCGGCGTCCGTCTGTCTTTAAACATTTTACTTTTTCTCCATAACCACTCGGTCGATTTCAATAAAACTTGGTAAAAATAATACTTAGTTAAAGGGAATTAAAGTTTGTCATAATAAGTTACCACACCCTCTATAAAAGGGAGATAATAACTATTGTTGTAAATTTGCTAGTTAATACAGTTATGATCTACCTTTCTAGCTTTATAGTTATGACTTTGATATTAAAATATTTTAAATACATTGTAAATAAATTAAAATTACGGTCAGCAAACATAATCTGACAACTCTACGCAAAAAGTGATTATATTCACAAAATCATCTGCATGTCGTTGTCTACAATAAACATGAACAAAAATAAAAATGCAAAGGTTTTTCCTGGAGAGTTACCTCTTTTATGAGAGAGAGAGAGAGAGAGAGAGAGAGAGAGAGAGA
>WFKH01011926.1:19138389-19155188 GCA_016163765.1 Magallana hongkongensis
TGTTAGAAGAAATTAGTAATATCATATCAACTATCTTCAAATACTTTTATTGTGAGCGAATGTAAACCTTTATCTAGGTAAGTGCATGCATTAAGAAAGTGTATTACAACCAACGTCTTCACAACATACATACGTGTATTCTCTGTTAAATATTGAAGCACTTATACAACACTTTAAAGTTTTTGGTGTGAAAAAAACATTATATGTATTACCATTTTATTCGCGTAGGATTCTAAGAATGTAATTTAAAAAAACCAAATTCATAAGGTCGGATTCAAATTTATCAGGAACGATAGTAAAAAGGCTAAGTTCGTATGGTTTCTTTAAACCTTATCCTGCCGAGGTGACGTACAATAGATGAGAAACATTTGTTTTTATTTTCATTCACAAGTTTAAACTTATTGATCTGATGAACAATCCACTACTTTTTTAACACTACAGATTTATAAATGGAAATGTTATGTACAAATATTTAAAATACAAACTTTACTGAACAGAATTTCTTAATATTACCGCTAATATAGTTTTTGCTTGAGTGTTTTGCATTCCTAAATGGTAAAATTAACGTTATTTCTTTATCAATTAACAATCAACAAACTATTTTTGAGTTAAAAAAAATCATCATCACACCTTTGTTTTGTTCAGTTTTACATGGGATCAAGTTTAAAAAAAATAATCTACTGATCTGAATGTTAATTCTTTATTGTGGAATAAGCTACTTTTCATTTTAATTTTAAATTGATTCCCTTGACTAAAATTCTCAAATCAATCTTTAAAAAATTTTAATGTATTGCAAAAAGGTAAAACTCACTATTTTAAAAGATAAAATTACTTACTGGTTGGATAACAATAGAATGCTTTTTATTTTTATTTTTGGAGAAAACATAAATGACTACTGGCTGCGAGTACAACTTTGGCTTTCATAAAAAAAAGTCACTAAAAACATAGTTTATTTTTATTGAATATAAATAACAAATTGTTAGAAAACTGCAAGCTTTGAAACTCTTAAAGAGCTCACAATTACATCACATTGCAAAGAAAATGTTGCTGGTTAATACATTAAATTACATGATGAATAACACAATAACTAAATGTTGTATGAATTATATACATGAGCAGGTTAACATTTCGTAATGTAACTAAGAAAAAAATACCCAAAGGGTACAGGTGTCAATTTTATACATTCAGTCTCAAACTTTAAGATTTATCTTTGCATAATACTGTGCTCAAAAATATACAGAAAACACATATCTACAACTTAAAAGTACATGCATAATTCATTGGTAAGTATTGATATTGTCTGAATTCAGACAGTGATTTATTCTCATTGAATACAACTAGTAGGTTTTTATATTATCTTACCTTTTCTTTTGATCTTACGATCTTTATACGGCCACCATGCACTTGCAAATGATATGAACAAAGCAACCTGAATGTAGAATTTAAGAAATCACTGCATAATTCGATACTACTATATATCTCTGAACAAAATCAACGTTGCTTGAATATTTGTCATCATACAATCGATTTGGAAGTCAAAAGCTTTTTTAAATGTTACTGTTCAGTGATTTCAATGTACTTTCACTGTTATCTATATCTAAAAATAACTTTGTCAGTGAACTTCCACGCCCCAAAAAATCGTCAGTAATATAACTATTGATTGTACAATATATCTAAAGGAGAAATATAACTTTTGTAGTCTGTCCAAGGTTACTGTTTCTTTAAAATCCAAGGTTTCTTTGTTAACACTTGGTCTATTTAATCCGGAAAAGCTTATAAGAACAAAAACATTTCTTTTCCGAGATCTATAATGGAAAATGTTGACAACGCGGGGCACCTTGGATAAATTCTAACGTTTCCATACGGGTACTTTCATGGTATTTTCAGTGCAAAAATTCCATAGAAATTTTAGTTTTAGCTGTGCTGTGAAAGATGATAGGACAGATGGGCGTTTCAAATGATATCTAAGATTATTTTTTTGTTGATATATTAAATGAACATTGTTTAAACTTTTACATTTTTATATCATCAAAAATCAATCAAAATTTGATGTGATGATATTTTGGGACAGAGTAGAATTTAAATCATTTAAATAAAGTATATTTAGTATATTTAGTAAATTAAAAAAAAAAAACTTCGTTGAGTTTAACTTTTGGCACACTTACAACCAATTTATTATTTTGAAATTTAAAAAATAAAATTTGTATACAAATAGAAGTAAATTACAAAAAAATAGCTTTTAGTAAAAAAAAAAGTTTTTGCACTTATCATTATGGGATATAAACGAAACTAACTGTATATAAAAGTAAGGGGGTGCATAACCCTGCAATATTTAGTGCTACTATTTATCTGTCAACAAAATCGGCTTAAATAATTTACCTCATATAATCGATAAAGAAGTCAAAAGTTTTTACTCTTCAGTGATTTTAATGTATTTTCACTGTTACCTAAATATGAAAATAACTTCGTCGGTGAACTTTCCACACCAATAAAATAATCGTCAATAATTGATCATTGATCGTGTCATTTTTCTAAAGGAGAGATGTAATTTTTGTAGTCGGTCTCTACAACTGATTTTTCACTCTTTCATTGCGTCTTTTTATAGCGGAGTTATCTGCTTTTTTGTGTTCTATGATCAGATATTTTGAATTTTAACCAATCAAATGACGACAACAAATACAACGCTTTTAATCAACTGAAGGAGGTTCTATTCTATGGCATAATGTATTTTATTTTCATTAAAAGTACCTTTTAGGTATTTAGCTGTCAAATTTTTATAACCATAAACAATATATTTATGACAATCATAAGAAGAGTGTTTGTTCTCCACTATAAGGTGCATGAAAATTGAGTTACATACGTGTACTATACATTTTCGTTTACGATGGAGACATTTTCTCTCTCTCTGCAGAAGTGATAATGAATCGCAATGCGTTAAATAGTTTCCGTAATTCATAGAGAAATAATTGGGAGTTGGACAGGAGGAAATCACTTTTCTGTAATGGTTAGAGCTAATTGTATATTAAAAAGTTGTATAGGAGGTATGTTTTGATTACTGTTGTTTATTGCATAAAAATTAAAATCAAACAATGGGGGGTTTCGGTGAAATCAATAAATGTCTAAATAAAACTGTTTAACGTTAACGTTTTGCTCAAATTTACGAATGATGACTTGTGTATCTTACATGCTATATCCGGGGTCTTCGTACGGATTGTTTTGCACACTTCAAGACATTCTTTTTATTTTCCTTACGTCCATGATTAGACAAAGATCCATTGCAAATTGAAAACCAGAAAAAAATGGATACGCTCCCTTTACCGATGAAGGAGATAAAAAAGTTTGAAAATATTGATGTTCCAATATTTAAACATCGTTCATATATGTCTCCTTTATTCTGCTGGTGATGCTTTGCGTACATAATTCTTGATAGATCAAAACGTACGCTTAATAAATAACACGGACTCACATGGTGACTTTCACATAAATAGTAAATTAGTTGGTCTTTGAGCGACGTTTTTCATCGACATTACTCACTTTCCACGGATAATATTACTATTACTACAAATATAAGTCTTGATGTAGTGAGGAACCTTAAAATATCTCATTTTTCGAGGTCGGTTTGGTAACTAAGATAAAGTCATAAGCACGTGAAGCGACGACATTTAATTGACTACATACTTTAATGCTTCTCATTATTTCCAATGAAATTACGTAGAAAAATAAGGGTCACTAAGCCAAGAAATTAAACAGGTTTTTGGAGCGCCTTTTTATTCAACTTTATCAACGAAAGGAACTGCATTTGCCGGGTCATTAATCCTACTTTTTTTCCTAACTGGAGCTACAGACCCGCAGTTACCAAATAGTAAATGCCTAGCACACATGAAAAGACAAATTTCACAGTGAACATGTCATTTACGCAGTACTTGTACACGTATCTTTATAAATCTAAGCATCCAAAAAGGCATTAAAAATTTACATTATAAAGGTCTATCTCGATATGCGTATAAATGAAACATCTACAGGTACAAGAAAATCAGTTTTCTCGCTTTAAAATCTCATTTACCAAGAAATGTATTGCAGATCTCGATTGATTGTCATCCCCCCCCCCCCGCAATATCCGCAACATTTTTGCGTTAATTTAAATACGAAAAAAAATAATTTTTTGTTCAATATGTACTATTTATTTAAACAATTATCAGATTGGAGGCACATTGATTGAGCATTGATAGCAATGTTCTGTTATATATTTTTTGTTGAAATGCACTGTTGTATAAGGTGTTCTTTACAATATCGTCACAGATATGTTTATTGAAGACCTCAAGGCTGACAAAACTTAAGACACGCATCTTCGTTCAAGGAGTACCTTACATTATTGACACAGTTCTGCTTATTAGAAAAGGTCTTCCACGATGACTGTAGTATTACTGAATAACTTTCAAGTTTTGACAAGTTTCTAAACAGAAAATAACAAATTAAATTTTCTGAAAACAAAGATTAACTAAATTACTGTGAAAAGTCAATTCGCGAGCAAAACTTGTCAAAATTTTGGTCAAAATGATAACAAAGAGTAAACAATGAAAAAAAATAGATAATGATTTCTTTCTAAATATCAAAATTGTATCAGTCGGCAGTTGCTGACAAGTATTTCCTGGATATTAACTATTAAGTACAACGCGCTGGCTAAAAGATGGGTATTTTTTCAGAATATAAATAGAAAATCCCCGACCCTTTGTATGCTAAAATTAACAGGCAGGCAATAAAGGTAGCGATCAGTGCATACAAAATACCATGCTTGTTCGCTACATACCCACATATAACACCAAATAGTAATTTTGGTGTTAAAAGTGGATTGTGCTTTAACCAAATAAAAAGAGAGAAAAGAAAAAAAACAAACAAGTGTAAAGTGTTATTTTTATCTTTCAATTCATATAACTCAAGAAGCTAAAACACCGAGGCGGGGCGATGTGTATCATATATACGCCCTGATTTTATTTTTATTCATTCATCTTTCAAAGGGTGAAATTTGCGTGTCTTAATAGATGATTAATTCAAAAATTGGTGGTTATGTTTATTCGATAGATTCCTTCTAAAAGTCTGACCTATATAATATATATAATCTTCCCCATGGAATGAGCAGTCATTGATGAGTTTATTCAAAGCGTCGGATATCTCATTCTACGGGTGAAAGGTAAACCAGGACTTACCGATAAAGTGGACGAGTCCAGACTTGGATCATTTAAATAGATTGCCTCTTTAGTATTTAGACATGCAGCTTAAAAAAAAAAATTCGTCTTACTTTCCTGTTATGAGAAACTTGGTTAGAAAAATGACAGGCCTTTGATTTTCCATCTCAGTCTATCAAAAACAATTTAAACTTGACTTTTTTTTATTTCTGGTTTCAAGTTTACATTATTTGATACATGTGCTTTCCTGAAATGATTAAAAATAACGAAAAATAACGAAATAGGTTAATTGTATGTAATTTGAAATAAATGCACTAAAACAAAAGAAAACTAATTGCTGCTTTTTGAATCTGCACGTTTCACGTATGAATTTATGAAAAGCAGATAGCATTGGAATCTATTTTGATTTCATTAAAGAATGATTATTTATTAATTAATAAAGAAACTGATGCGTCCAAAAGAAAAAAAATGTAGGCAGACAAGCTCTTAGTTGTACTGATTGCTGGTTAATTGCATTCCGTGTAGAGGGTGTTGATGCTATCTATTGCATAAATGATCAAATTCCTTGTAATAAGTTATTTAGATACGATCAACATTTAAAGAACGAACCACTTACGTCTGTTTCATGAAAGCAAAATCACTTGTTTATCAATATTAATCTGATACAGTGTAACTTTTAGGGTGCATGTGATTTTTTTTTTTTCAATTTCCTATCTGATTTAAGCAAAAATTTGCAATTGGTTTAATGTCAAATGTGCTGTCCAGATATATATAAATTATTCGTATTATTAAATATTTTGTATCAGATAGGTTATTTTGCGAAAAAAACTTTTTCGTTTAAATTTAATATATCTCAAATTTATTCAAAAGTATTTGATATTACACATTTTATTCAATGTAATAAGCGAGGAAAAAATAAAGTTAATTTTATTATACCTGTAAAATTATAACGAATAAACAGGCTATTCTCTGTAACTATGTAATAATTTCCGTGCAATATGCCCATGTTGAATAATCATCGAAAATTATTCATTTGCGGAATTCCCTTTCCCTCGTCTTTCAACTCGGAACGCCTCTGGTGTAATCTGAGTCGTTACGTTAAATTCCTAATTCAATATATCTAATTTGCTTACCATCAAGAAAATATGCACCGCGGAAAAATAAAGTTGTTTTTGGTATAAAAATACCTATTTACTGACTATTTGGACAATAGCAAGTCTATCGTCCCCCTCGACAGCAATTATTTCCCTCGTGAAAAAGTTGCTGTCTAGGGGGACAATACACTTTCTATGTAACAATCGTTGCTAATATATCTTTAAGCGTTGCAATTGTGCCTTATTCTATAAATTGTTGCCTCAACAGTTAACATCGCAAACTGCTAATTACCCCCTATAACTCGCTTGTGAAGAAGGGCTTCACTCATAATCGATATATTGATTGACTGGCAGTATTATATCTATCTTAAAGTATTTTTCGAAAAAAGACAGACTAGTACTTTTAAACACAGAGAATGACAATTCCATTCCTCGGAAACTCGTTAACTAGGAATTAAACGATGTGTACATTGAAACCCCAAGAAGAAATTACACCGTCCTTGGTGAAGAAAAACGCGCGAAAGTAGCGAAATTTGCAAACGAAAACGGTACTCTAAAAACATTGAAGCATTTTAGAGAATAGAATTTGAAAGAATCCAACGTTCGCTATCTAAAAAAAACCCCATACATTTCTGCTCGTAAAAGAAAGTTAAATCTGGAGATCGAAGAGCTCCCGAGGAATAAACGGGGTCGGCCGCTAATGTTAGGATGTTAGCCTAGACAGGAAAGTGCAGGACTAAGTTATTAGAAATTAGAGATGCTGGTGGAATAATTAATTCCGATAAAGTATGACTCTCTTTTGATTTTAAAGTATTAATTGTATGGTTTAGCATGTATTAACACTTGCAGTTTTAAATACCATGAATTAGGCAACCATCTTTTAAATTTGTTGCATTAAAATTAGGTTTGATCAAGATGTGTAATCTCTTTTTATAGCGAACTACGTAGAAGCTTTTAATAGGTGTTAACTCCAGAAAAGTTACAACGTAATGTTTTGACTGACTTTTGTCCAATTAGATCGTAGCTGGGCGGAGTTAAGACACTGCCGCTCGTGACTTGAATAAGAGAGAGAGAGAGAGAGAGAGAGAGAGAGAGAGAGAGAGAGAGAGAAAGAGAGAGAGAGAGAGAGTAAATAATAGAATAGTTATAAATTGATTTAAAAATGTGTAATTAAAAAATTAGTAGACGTAAAAATTTCCAGATTTACGGTATCCGGATAGAAGGAAAGAAATCAAGCTATAAAAGATACATATTTGTTGATTATAAATAGACAAAGTGATTATACATGGATATATGCATGGATAGACAGACAAACAGACTGAAGCTTTCAGCGTATAACAGCAGCCACTTGGCCTGCAATTGAAAATAATCATTAAAGTACTGCGAGTACTCGATCGAAAATTACGTTCTTCTTTGTCATTGATATATTATAATTATTATCAAGAAAGCACTGAAGCTCGTTTAAATTAGGATTACTAGGTGTATGCATGTAATAGAAAATTAAATAAAAATTGATCTTGTTTACGGGTCATAGGTTATTAAACTGATAATGTCATAGACGCATCTTAAAATGTACTTTTAAGAATGGAATTTAAAAATAAAGCATGTGCCCTTATCGTCACAAAATCAACAAATAAAGTCCCTTACTAAACTCTGCAAATACATGTAAACAATTTTATTCCATATGGTTTTTATGGCATTGTAAAATATAAATATACAAATAGAATTAAGATATGATGCAGAATATTTAGACTAGAGGTGACATAAAATAGTTACACCAAAAGAGAGGAACAAACTCTTTAAAAAAATTATTTTCCCTTTTTTTTATATTTGTCTAGTTTCGGATGGACATGCCAAGTCGAGTTAAAAATCACGAAATACCTATTATGTACGTACTTTTTTTCTCGAGCTCATTCTCGTAATGCTAACGTTACTATTAAACCCCAAAAAACCATAATCCAATAACCACTACCACCCTCCTCAATGTAACACTTAAAAAATAACTTTATTCTAATAAAACATAAAGTGTTGCAGACATAGACTTTTTTTTTTTGAATCAGGTAATTACAAAAAAAAATGGACTATCTTTACAAGAGGTCAAATGTCACATGCAATCTGGATATATTCGTAAACAAAGTAGAAATAGGATAAAATAAGTTGTGCATTTGTGTTTAAAGAAATTGTGACGAAAGCCAACTAACCAAGGTCAACGGCAAAAGGACGGACATTACCCCCCAGTGTCCACCTTACACCCATACATCATTTCATTAATTAACTAGAAGTCACAGAATAATGTAATAAACAGTAACAAATAGAATTAAGATATGATGCAGAATATTTAGACTAGAGGTGACATAAAATAGTTACACCAAAAGAGAGGAACAAACTCTTTAAAAAAATTATTTTCCCTTTTTTTTATATTTGTCTAGTTTCGGATGGACATGCCAAGTCGAGTTAAAAATCACGAAATACCTATTATGTACGTACTTTTTTTCTCGAGCTCATTCTTGTAATGCTAACGTTACTATTAAACCCCAAAAAACCATAATCCAATAACCACTACCACCCTCCTCCAAAAAAAAAAAACAAAAACAAAAAAAAGTTGAATATTGAATTTATTTTTAATCATACATTTAGAGCTTTCAGTGTATCAACTGTTTATCCAGCACAACACTTAGCATATTACAGCCTGTACCATGAACACCGATGACACTTGACCTACTATTCATCTAAAGTACTCCCAACCCTTCGTAACGTCTGCACATCCATGCATCGAAAATATACGCATATTTTGGGTCCTACAAGTGAAATTTACAAAGAAACACCGCTTTATTTTATGCTTTTTAAGGCCCTTCACCCACCCCACCCCCCACTAAAAAAAAAAAAATAATAGAATACACACTGAAAACTTTCAGAACCTACAAAGCCAATGCTTAAGTACGAGTTAAAATCATCATTTACTTTGTCTTCATTTCGTAGGAAATGTTAATAGTTAATACATTACTTGAAATGCTCTAATACCATCGTTTCTTTTTTCAGACTTACATGTCTAACTCCGTAGCATGGCCCTTATATTTTTCTGAATCAGATTGTAGTCTGTTTGAATTATCTTTTAGGCAGATAACCTTTTTAAAGATGAGTAGTGGAAAAATAATGATTGTATTTTTGTTATTATGTTGACCTATAGTAGATTCCCGATAACCAACCAAAACGGCAAAAATCACACAAGAATGTCGACCAGCGGTTGTACAGATGCATGTCCATATATCGCAGCATCTCTAAAATATTTTTATAAACTACAGTTTTACATATTCTACACATAAACAAAAGCATGATATCCAGCTTTACCGTATCGATCGTATCCTTTCAGTATATATTTTTTGTTAACTTTTCTTCTGAATCGAATAATGGTAATTTGCCGTTATTTATATTTTTTTATTTCACGGAAAACACAATTTTAACTTATTAAATTATTAATTACCAGGCGCACAAACTACTCCCCTTCCTCTGTTTACCACAAAAGTCAATACTACCAGAAACTATCATTACTTACATTTTTGTTGATTGGAATTCTCAGATTCAGACACGGGGTAGCCGACAGTCACCGCTAAAGCCCAGCAGACAACTACATACCGCCACATTTTGAAGGTATAAGCGTACTTAGTTCACCCATGTTGTTACGGGTAGGATTTATATATACATATATACACGTGAATATGACGCGGATGGCTGACTAACAACGCCAAAGCTGTACTAAATGATGATGATTTTATCAAGTATGGGAACATGCACATAAAAGGATTGTTGCTAAATAGAGACTGTTAGTTTAACGACGTTCGGAATGACCCGGGTCTTCCCGGGGATAGCCCAGGGTAATCTGGTTTAAACATGGCTAAGGGTAATATTAATTGGATAGTTCTAATGGAAACAAGTAAAGACAGAAAGGGAAACCATAACAGAATGACAATGCCAAAAACGAAAAAAAAAATTAACTTACATGTATTTATTTTACTGTATGTGAGGATTTTGTTATAAAAGTAAACAGTATTCAGACGATTTAACCTTAAATAATATAATGACAAAGAGTCGCTGGTAGTATAACAAAGAACATGCAAACATATATATGTATATACAGAAGTGCGCATGAAAATTCGTCAATAAAGAAATTAATAAACACAACTATATGCATTTGTAGGGGTTATTATACTCGAAGTAATAAGGTGGCATTTGACACTTATTTCTAATTTTTTTGTTTTATTAAACGTTTAAAAATTTCAAACTTCTACAACGTGAAGACAAACTTATCCAAACAAAATTCTAATTACGGTTAAAAATCGATGCAGACCACAGAGTTTGGAACTCATTACTATCTAAACATTAAACCTATTGTGCTCCGCAACAATTCCGGGAGAGAAGAAATTTCTAAATAAAGTAAATTGAGAGGTTTTTTTTATTACTCGCACATTAAACGTTTTTTAACGTTACTATATCTAACAGCAGAGAATGTTTCCTTCAAGTCATAGTAATGGTCGGTAAATAACATATATATTAACTATTGCAAATACAATAATATCCTGCCACAATGTAAGGGTCTTTTTTCAAACGTATGTTGAATACCGCGGTTTCTTAATTATCTTTAATGTGTCATTGCTCTTACTGAAGCCATTAACAATATGTGCATTTTTTTCTACATATAAAACTCCTTTAATACTTTTCAAGCATACACTTAATTCACACAAGTAATCAAATTCATTAAATACATGAACGTGCAATAAATAAACAAAAATTATATATAACAAAATCATTCCATTTAGTTTATTCATGGTTAAAATATATATATAAAAAACTGTATATTTTTTATTCAAATGATACCACCTGTATTACCAAAAGAGCATACATTTGATTTTCATATATATTTCAATATTAATTATAGGCCCGCATAAATGAATATTTATTTTTAATCTAATATAATGTTATAACGTGTGCAATCTGAAATAAGTGCGTATTCTATAGAAAAAAAGGAAGAAATGGAATAACAATTTACAAATCTTGCAAAGTTCAATTTGACTATAATTTACCGAACTTTTGTTTTATATGGTTAAGGTATAGTATGCATAAATTTGTATAAAGAACAAAGTTTAGAATATACTCTCCTGACAAGCTTTTATCAAATAAAAAAAAATAAATTTAAATACTTAATATATTGCGTGGACAGTTCAATAATTTTATTATGGTAGTCGTTGTGTTAGTTGAAATCATCAAAAAGACAAAATTTAAAACAAAAGGTTTAACGAATATTTATTTGCACAATTACATCAGTTTCATATGTGACCATTCGCATAAGCATAACTTGCTTTTTTGTTATTATATATACAAAAACGTCTTTTGCTAAAATGATACTACATATTGCATTTCTCTTTTGGGAGAGTATATTATGTGTATTAAACATACAGCATGCATTCGCAAAACAAGACTTATAATTATCCTTTTGTGTTGACAACTAGAGTTCACAAGGTAATATTACTGGTCATCACTGGTTATAGTAGACATTATCACCGGTCTGTGACTGTATGAAGCTCTTTAATGCATCATGAATCATGGCATACTCGTTCTGGTATTTAAAAAAGCATCAAATACAATCAAATCATGTTAGTGAAAACAATATTAACAGGTGTATGATTGAAATGCCCTATGCTGTAATTACAATATTGATGTAAAAAAAAATATAAGTTACACACAAATTCTTCAGATAACTCGTGTTTGTTTATGCACTGTGATCCATCAAAATATATAAAACGTTACCATTGACGAACACAGTTCAGGACGTCGAGTTTGTAGGAGTCTGACCACAGAGAACACGTCTATCTCCTCGTCCATCGTCAGTTGTTGTATCAGGTTGTGTACAGCACAAAAAACACCACACAGGGCAGCCCCATCCCTTTTTGTACATAAAGAGTTATTAACTCACTAATAAAAAAAACTTGAAAAGTAAAATATATGCATATGTATTCAATGATTCTGATCATATATGTTTCAAGGAAAATTATCATATATTTGATATATTTTAAAAATGGAACCAAAAAAATCAAATGCACAGGACATAAGAATGATAATTCTTTACCGATGTTGTATTTTTTATTTTTATTTTTTTATGATTGTATCTCCTAAGTACGTCAATTTTAGTTTTGAAATATACTTCACAAAATGTGTCTTCTTTTAATTAGCCTATGATCCCATAAGCTTCTAGATTTTTGGCAAAAAATAGTTGTAAAGACACGTGTTTTTTAAATCCTTAAAAGTGTTTTGATTGATTTTTTTTTCAAAACATAATTATCGGAAGTATTTACCTGCTGACGACGATGATGGGATTGTTGGTTTTAATATTTTGTGTATATGACACCAAACTTAGTATCTGAGAAACCGTCTGAGGGTTGTCCACTGTTAGATTACAGGACGGCTCTGTTATATTCACCGACCACGTCTCGCTGCCTTTCTAAATAAAAGTCAGCAATATGTTTTTAACCAATTTACATGTACAATGTTACATATAAGTGTAAATCATTGGTTTTAAATGCATTATTGCCTTTACTCACTTCATTTTGGGCAATATCTATTGTACAACTCCTTATATTCGATGTCTGATCTTGTAGAAAGTGAAGAGTAAATGGTGACACAATTTTTGGTTTTGTCGAAGTTGGCAGCCATTGATTTGTCTGAATTACATGACCCTAATTATTATTTAAAATATTTACTACATTGAAATTGAGTATTACAAGAATTATATTTTAAAGGTTTATTCTATTTATTTTAATGAATATATTTAATTCAATAATCGTACAGATTCTACTTCATGGATTGGTTCCATGCTAACAACTAGTTCACAGTCGTGGTCTGTGATCAGTCGAAGGAAGTCTACAGCGTCCCCTGGTGCCGGGAAATGGGTGATTATGAATGCATTGTCATCGGTTAAAGACTTAAAATATAAAAATATAAAACGAATGTAAAAAACAATTGTTAAAATTAATGCTATAATAAATAACTTAGTATGGCAGTGTACATGTAGAAACAACCGATGTATAGTATCAAAGTCCAACTTACTGGCACTCCTATAGCATTGATGTAGTTACCACGTTTGGGTACATTGGATGTCAGGTATATGATGTATTTGTCCACTAAAAAACAAAAATGAACTAATAATAATAATAATGAACTAACTAATAATGAATACGTAGCTTTATTATTAATTTATACACGGATATTTAAAATAAATAGTGACATATTCACAAAAGAACACTTTTTATCGAGCTACTTTGTTCAAATGATTATTACCAGAATATCAGTTTCAATGTCAACATGAGATGTTTTAAGTTGATTCAGAGTGTCCAAGAATATTTTACACCATTTGGAATTCGTTATAATTAAATAATATTTGGTAAGACTTGTAAACTGTGACTTTAAATAGGTAAAATTGTTAACTTTTTTACACAGAACGTTTGAAGAAAACATGCTTTACATTAAATTATGATGTCACAAAATTGCATCATATTTTTTGGTTAAATTGACCTTATTCAAGATGAATAGTACACAAGAACAGTCATCTTCCGTTTTAAAATTGTATTATTAAACACAGACCCCAGATACAGTTGTTCTAATTTTGAAAAGGAATACATGTACCCTGCCAAAAACATTTCTACACGCCACAACTTTAAATAGTGATCAGATTTGAGAAAATAGTGGCCGTTGTAAAGAATTTCAATCATCGACTTATTGTTGTCATTATAAAAATAAGGACGTCATTAAGAGCGATTTCTTTAAATTTGTTTTGTTTATATAAACAACGCTCAAATTGTCAAAAACTTATGATTATTTGTAATATTTGTTCAGTGAAAATATACATCAAATACTTTCAATAAAATGCATTTGACTTTTTTCTTAAATAGATGTAAAAAAATATTATTCATAAAGTGAAATTCTGTATCAAGAAGAGCAGGCAACTATTGTTTGTTAATGAAAATATTTTAAATTTTAAACATTTTTACAAATTGGCAAAGAGAAGGGAAGTATATTTGTAAATGTACTCTTTATAGAATATTATTAGATATATTTTCAAATTAAAGATATACGTACGAGGGCGTATGGTAGATCGAACACCCTGAGCTTGTAAGGCCATCTTGTAATCTGAGTCTTTGTAGTGCGGACGAACTGAGAGAAGTTTCTGTGATATTTATAAGAATAAAGTATGTTACTACATGACAATGCGTGCTATATTATATTAGAGTTGAAGTTTCCTAAGTATTACACTTGTGGATAAACTTTAAGAAAAGTAGAAACATTGCCTAAGCATACAAGTCAGAAAAAAAATTGAATTTTTAAATCTAATGTGAGTTATAATTAAAGTCGCAGGTTTACGCAAAATTCAGGTTTTAATAAAAAGAAGAACCAAAATAGTAAGTATTTTTTTCCTTTGACTATTTGCAAAAAATCTAGAAATAAATAAAATAATTTTTGCAATACAAAATGCTCATCATTTCTTTTTGTTGGTGTTTTTTTTCTAAAGACCTTTAATATGTTAAGATTTTTCAATTTGTTACAAAATTAAACAATTTAACTTTAAAACACCTGAAACTCTTTTGCAAGTGCATGTTCCTGTTCTGTCTGAAGACTTTTAAGAAATCCGGTTGCATTCAGAGCTAAAGCTGGTGCTTTGAACATTTCGTGAAGAGTCAAAAATATTGTTTTGTATTGGTCCTAAAAAAGCAAAGTTAAAAAAAGTTACATATAACATTGACTTATTAATATTTGAACTACAACTTTCAAACACTTTAACCTATCTTTGCTATATTAGCAATTTGGTTTTCAACGACTGTTATGATGCATTGATCCAAAAAACAAAAATCAATGCATAGAAAATCAGAAGCATATTACACTTAAAATAGTGATGGCAAACCAGTTTACAATGCACTGTTTGACTGTGCATTGTTAAAATATTCACACGTATTGATAAATAGTATAAACATCGTTGAAACTCACATAGGTCTGCACCATATTCATTCGGTTTTGCCTCATTTTCTCAACATATTCTGCAATGTTGATCTTTTTGTCTATTTTCCCTGCTTCAAATAGTACGTCTACTGCTATATATGTACCTGTTCGGCCTATTCCAGCACTGAAAAAAAAAATATGAGCAAATCATGATTTTGACACCTTAAATCTATTAAATTTAAAAACTCTAACGCCTTTCAATACATAATCAGAGGTTCGAAAAATTTGCCCACAATGATTACAAACTTTATTTTCTCTATGAACAAGCAAGTGGGCAATGTTTAAAACCAGATGATGAGCAGAAAACAAGATCAGTGTGTGAAATATTTAATGAAGTCATTACATTTGATCATTGTCGCGTTATCCTATTTAGTCATGCCATTAACCTGGCATATAGATTATGTTTAGTTTATTCCTGGAAGACGACTTTATGTTTTTATAATTCAAGAGGTACAGAAATTGGTATACTTAGAAAGTAGTAAATAAAAAAGAAATACGTCTAATATACACCTTGCAATAAACGTTTCCCTTTGCGGGGTGAATCAAAAGCTCAAAAGGGAAAAACCCAAAGTTTTTCTTCCTTTGGTTACCGAATATTTAGGCGTTCTGTGATGGAATTTCTTTGAATTTAATTTATTCCTTTGATGTGTGGAGTGTCCCAATATGGGTCTACCGTGAGGCATATATGGGATTTCCTCAAATACAGATTTTATTCAAAGGTACTTAGGACTTGTTTGCATGCGAAGCGTTTAAAAACTGTAATTTTGAATTCTATACGTATCAAGCAATACAATATAAGTCTTAATACAAAAATTGGGGACAAAACAAATTTAAACACACAACTTTAATATTTGCATCCTCGTTATCGTTGTTGTTTAAAGTACCTGCAATGAACCAAGGTAGGACTAATTTTATCCTCTGATTTAGCTCTTGTCACATGGTAACGGAAAAGTAAAAGTGATAGTGGATATGGTGTACCATGGTCCGGCCAAGCAGTGTATTGGTATTGAGTTATTGTTTTACTTTTTTTGAGCTGAAATATAACCTGAATTTTTTAAAGACATACATATTTAGTCAACAAAAATGAATTTACGGAGTTAAGTTTATTTTCTTAATGGTTATATAACATACAAGTAATTTTATGACATACATGTACATGCCAGAAGCAGCCAGGTACTTTATTCTTTATTGAAAATGGCCCAAAATATATACACTGCCGTATAAATTACATATAAATAAATAAAAAAGTGATCGTAAAAGCAAGTGTGTTCGACTTACTTTTTTGTGTGTCAATTTCATTTTACGAATGACATAATAAGCATAATGTTGCTCTTCAATTGCAGTCAAAACGACGTTTTCTAATGTCATTGTTGCATTTAGATCTGGCCAATATTGAGCACATTTTAACTAAATTGTAAATGAAAATATCATTAAAACAATATGTAGTATTATAAACACAAAGTTCAATATTTATTTATTT
>WFKH01011926.1:19157779-19205752 GCA_016163765.1 Magallana hongkongensis
TGTTTGTGCTTATTATATATGTTTATATCTATGCAATGTGTATCGTTCCGATCCTCTCAGATTGTCGTTTAACTGGATTCCACCTGTATCTCAAACGACTGTGTAGTGCGCGGCCAGCGCGCTAGGTTTTGTTCGTCATCGAAAGCAAGATTTTTGTCTTGCCTAGATGGCCGAGTGGTTAGCGCGGTGGCCGCTCACTGCTAGGAGAATGGGTTCCAGAGGTCGTGAGTTCAAGCCTCGGTCGGGGCGGACGTGAAGGTCCAACAAAGTGACTTTCCCTGTGATATATATACATATATATATATAGAAATATTCGCTCCCGTTTTGTTTTCGCCCCTTTCGCCCTCGGTGTCAGAATGCGTATTTAAGACAGGGCGAATTCTATGTTGCAAAAAATATCTCACAACTAACAGAACTGCATCTGGCCGAATTCAAGATGGGGCGAAACCGTTTGCAAGTGTTAAAAGGCGAAAATTACACGGGGCCAAAAGAACCCTGTTTACAGTATAAAGCTTTGCTATATATAATATAATCAGTTACTATCAGCTATTCTCATATATAGTAAGATAAATAAAAACATCAAAGAATTATTCTATAGACACACAAGAGATAAGAAATAGGCAATTTAATATTAAAAGTAGTTAAGGTAATCCGTTTCCACCGAAAGATCTTCCTATAACTTTGCTGGCGATATTTTTTTTCTTTCTAGACGCGAACTTTGAGGTTTCATAGCTTACTCATTTCTGAACGATGTTTGCTCAAATTTTCAGGGCTAATAGACTTTACAAAACTCTATCTCAAACATTTAATAAACTTCACAATTCCTTTTCTGTTATCGACTTATTTGCCTTTGAAAATATTTAGGGTCTTTGGTTTCCAGATAAAGGCCCCGAGACTATGATAGAAGGCAATGGGAATTCAGACATTGAAATTGTGCACATCGGTTTTTGTTTTTGGATTACGTTTTTTATTAAGAAAAAAAGTAGGGGTGAAAAAAAAATATTCCAAAAGTGCGAAAATTTAGACATATTTTTCTTTGTATCTTTTAAACGAAAAATATTTGATTAAGACATGTAGAATAGCAGTTGTGCAGAATGTCAATGGTTTTCATTTGACACCAATAAAAAAGGGCTAATCCCTAAAATTTTACGAGCCAATAGCTTTTAAAATGTTTGCTTAATAACTCAAAAACGGTTAGGATTTCGACATGACTGTTGCTGAAAAATGTGTTTGTTAGGACATTATAACAATGTTTTTTGTTAGTGTTTTGTGTAACATGAGTGTAAAAAGATGTACATTTTAACATGTACCTGTATTCATTTGGCAAGTTAACGAAAGTCTTTGTGCGTACAACTGACATAAAGTTACCACAAAAAGTATGCTTGTTTATACAGAAGGCTTTAATTCATATTAATTCATATTTTTGAATATGCATGATATTATGTGAGGAGTTTAAACTATTTTTGTTAAGTTCTTTTAGTGCACATACCTTAAAAACGAGAAACAGAAAATATATAAACATTCTTTTTCTTTTCTAGTAAAATACAAATAGCGGATTAAAACAAATCTATGCAATTTTACTTATCATACTGCATGCATTTAAAATCTATCTGGAATCAGACCTTTGTGTGTGAACTATACCGTAAGCTATTCCTCGCTTGCGGCAGAGAAAATCGGTCGCCATGGTTGCTGCTAGACTACCTAGCGGTCAGCGGTTATCTAATAAACAAGAGTCGCGTCTCTAATATATGAGTTTATTTAGCCGCAAATATAAAAACTGTTTTAATTTTGATCACATATAAAAGTTTATTAGTCAGCCCGCAGGCTGACTACTTAAGTTGGGATGAAACTTCAATTGCACTTGCGTAAATTGGAATCATGGAAAGGTATTAGACAGTTCGTCCAGAACCATTTGGTTGATTTCAACCAAACTTTGCACAAATCATCCTTAGGTGAAGGGGATTAAAATTTGTTAAACTGAAGGGCCACGCCTTCTTTCAGGGAGAGATAATTAAGGAGGTTCGTTCCTCTGATTTTGGGTAGCCATTTTGGGTCACCTCTAGTATGGAAATTCAGTGTCATATATTAATTCTACTTGTAAATTCCTTTTTTATAATGCCAAATAAACTATATTGAATGAAACAGTTAAGGGAAAATTACATATTCACAGAGTTAAGTAAGGGACTATATTTTGTGGTGGAAGGTTTTTTAGAAGAAAATGAAGATTTTTCATAACTCAGTTGTTTTAGAGTACTGTAATTTAAGCTTCATTGTTTTCAGTGCAGACCAAATTTCCAGCTAGTTTACGCATTGTGTTATCTTCGTGTTGTTTCAAGAAACATATTTGAACAATATTTCAATATTTCTATCGACGTATATTGGCACATTTAACAAATATTTCATAAAAGTCACGAAAAAATGAACTGCAATTTTTGCCTAAAATTAGCTTATTTCATGTTATATCTCAAAATTTACATCATAGACACATATTTTGGGTTTTATTTTCTGAATTTGTAAGATATTTCTGACAAGTCTATTAATATTTGAGAAAAAGTTTGAGACTTTTAAATAATTTAATTGCATGCTGAATCGCTAATACATACAAGCAGCGTTTAATCAGTGCAAAAGGGTCAAAATGTCAATTAGGTGAATAAATTGCAAGTTTTTTCTTAATGATTATTTTAATTTTATTAATTCTAAATAATATAAATCTGTATTTGATGCCATGGTTTATTCCGATTTAAAATTATTGAGGGAAAAGCGATTTATGTGCAATTTGCACTTTCAGTGCAGAAAGGTCATATTAAATACACTGTAGCACCGAAAGGAGCATATAGACCCCAAAATTTTGTTTTGAATTTTGGTTTAGCTATGCATGTAGATTTTTAAAAAAAATACTTTAGAAAAAAAGTTAAAGACTTATGATCGCAGGATCCAACGTCCTTAAAAAAGGATTGAAAAATTGTTGGTATTTTCAAAAATCTTCTTCTCAAAATCCATTTGGCCGGAAAAATCTGAAACTTCTTCTTAAGCATCCTTAGGTAGTGAAGATTCAAGTTTGTTCAAATCATGATCCCAGGGGGTAGGGTAAGGCTACAATGGGGGTTGAGGTTTTTTTTTACATAGGAATATATAGAGAAAATCTTTAAAAATCTTGTTCTCAGAAAAACGATCGGGCAGAGAAGCTAAAACTCGTGTGGAAGCATCCTTAGGTTGCGTATATTCAGGTTTGTATAAATCATGATCTCCTGGAATAGAGTGGGCCACAATGGGGGGGGGGGGTCCAATTTTTACAAATGAATATATAGAGTAAATCTTCAAATCTTTTTCTCTGAAACTAATCAGCCAGAAATGTTGAAACTTGTGTGAAAGCATCCTCAGGTAGTGTAGATTCAAGTTTGTTCAAATCATGGTCCCCAGGAGTAAGGTAGGGTCAAAATGGGGGTTCAATTTTTACATAGGAATATATAGATTAAATCTTTAAAAATCTCCTTTTTTAAAACTGATCAGCCATAAATGTAACTTGTGTGGAAGCATTCTCATGTAGTGTAGATTCAAGTTTGTTTAAATCATGATTCCCAGGGGTAGGGTGGGGCCACAATGAAGGGTCCATTTTTTACAAAGTAATATATATATCTTCTTCATGAAATTGATCGGCCAGAAAAGCTGTAAATTGTGTGGAAGCATTCTGAGGTTGTGTAGATTCAAGTATGTTCAAATCATGATCCCCAGGGGTAGGGTGGACAATAATGAGGGGTCAAATTTTTACAAATGACTATATTAGGTAAAAAATCTTATTCTCTGAAACTGATCAACCAAAAAAGCTGAAACTCTTGTGGAAGCATTCTCGGGTAGGGTAGTTTGAAATTTCTTCAAATCATGATCACCGAGGGAAGGGTTGGGCCACAATGTTTGGAGGGGGGTCGATTTTTTACATAGGAATGTTAAGAGTAAATCTTTAAAAATCTTCTCTAAAACTGATCAGCCGAAAATGCTGTAACTTTTGTGGAAGCATTCTCAGGTAGTGTAGATTCAAGTTTGTTCAAATTATGATCCCCAGGGTTAGGGTTGGGGCCACAATGAGGGGTCCAATTTTTACATACGAATATAAATAGATACAAATCTTTAAAAATCTTCTCAGGACTATTCCGCCAGAAAAGCTGTAACTTGATCATTTCCCTAGAAAAGTCAGTTCAGATAGTGTTGATTAAACTTTGTCAAAATCATAATCTTGGATTAGGGTTGGGCCACGGGGGGGGGGGGGGGGGGTGTTCCAATTTTACAAAGGAAAACACTTAAATTATCTATGAAATCTAATGTTATTATTTGTGGTTTTGCTTATATGCAAATATTTTGAATTATTGTTTATTCTTTAAAATTGTTTAGACTCTGGCCCCTGTACAATTTTTAGGCCTCACAAGGGGTTCAAAGTTTAATGTAGGTTTATAATTCATATATTAAACAGTTGTTTAAAGTAGTCCGAGTTTCGCACTACGTCTTAATATGGATTTTACAATATTGGTTCGACTTTTACATAGCGTTTTAGATAAACAGGTAAAATTGCAACATATGTTCGCTATATATGTATAACATAAAATGAACAAATGTTCTAAAACATAAGTTCCCATAAAAAAACGAGCACCATATTTTAAACATACGTTCATAAACATATGTTCATCATATGTTTAACATATATTAAACATATGTTTTTGATAATCATATGATTGCCATGTGTTTATAAACGTATGTTAGACATTTTTTGTTAATTTCATTTTTTTTCACTTTCTTTATCCTTTGGGATTATTTACATACCATGTATCACATATGTCTTATGCATATTTAAAAATATGCCTTTAAATATTTTTTATCTTTTAGTTCATTGTTGATACACATTCTCTTTCTGAATTACCCTTTTCAACTGATTATCCTGTTTTCACATCACTGAGTCTTTTAAAAATTGCATTATTTTGCAGCTCCAGCTATCTGATGAAAAAACAGAGATAAAAGATATCCGGTATTGATTTTGCTCTACATCGCTGTTGTTAACAATTACAAAATAAGCAGTTAGAACGGTAATGTGTGTATTGTATGAGAGAAAGAAAAGGTTAATGTTGAGAAACTCTATTTTGTTAAAGTAATTGAAACACGAAATTTATGATTAACCAGGATCTCGGGCATGCTGATATTTTCTTTGTTTTGATGCCTCTTTCCCCGAATTCTCTTTCTTTTACTAAAACCTATTAAACTCAGAGACAGAAGCTATTTTGATTTTTATCAATCGTCAATCAATTAATGTTTAAATGATATATAACATTGCTGACAGATCTAAGCAGAAAAATTTAGCAAAATGTGATTTTTACGGAATTTTTCCTCAGGGAGTACTTGGTTTAGAGCTTATAGCGTGAAAAAAATCCGTCAATATATGATTTATTTTACTGAATCGTTTTGCTAAGATGATATTCTATAGAATAAACACCATAAATTTAGGTTTGAGTCCACAGAATAGTAAAAAAACGACCAAACACGTTAATGAATTGCTTATTATTGTATTCTTATTTGATACATCGGGCCTATAAAGCGTACTTACTTACAACAACTTGCCCCAAAATATTAATGTAATATGGTTTAGAATAAATGTTTATACCTTATTTTGTATATCCAGTTTTAATTTCCTCAAAATTAGTTTTAGGAAAAACGGACGTCTGGCAAATTTCATCATTGTCAGTAATTTTGGTAAGGGGGTACACCTGTCTGAGAGGTGATAACAAAAAAACTAGCACGTAAACATTGATATTTTCTGATGTATATGTATTGCTAGAACGTTTATCTATAATTCAAAGCTAAACAATAAATGATTAGCCCATTTAGTACCGAGTACTACCTTAAGTCTGATCATTCTATAAAGAACTGTAATGCTCAATATGTAATATGACTGTAAAATCATCCTGTTACAAAGGGGGTCAATGATAATCATAAGAATATGCAGGGGGATTTTTATTATATACAGGATCTATTATACGACATTGTTAAGATATTTAGTATATGACTCCTTAAAGCTTATTTTATTATGTCAATCATTACTAAGGTGAGCGATGTGGCCCATGGGCCTCTTGTTTAAAAAGCTTACCTTGTTCTTCCTAAATTGAATTAAACGATAGAAAGGCAATTAAGAAATCGTTCAGTTAATTAATAAAAGCAATATCATTCTCATTCTGAAGTTATAACGGGCATTGATCAATTGTGGGTTTTAAGTATAAAAAACTTCTAAATGGTGTTATATTTAAGTTATTATACTGCAAACATTGTTCCGAGCTGCGTGTGTGTTGTACCTTTACGTAACCTATTCCTCGCGTTCGGCCACGGGTGGCACAATCAAGCAGTCAGCGGTTATCTAATACACAACATGTACTTGTTTGAGTTTATATAGCAGCTAATAAAGAAATGTTTTAATTTAATGTTATTAAAGATTGTTCATCTTAAATTTATTTAATTAAACATTATAATGCAAATTAAGAAGTTCTGAAAATTATTAAAAGCGATATTATTTTCAAATGAGAAACATCGTCAGACATAAATCAATAGTTGACAACAAAAAACCCACATAGATAAATCTTTTTTATGGTGCTCATATCTCGAGTGTTCGCACATGGAGGAGTAAATGGCGCGCGAGTGGACAAATGATCCGTATTAGCTTTGTGTTCTTTTACATGTAACTTATTACACGTGCTTGTTTATCGATATTTTGTACGAACACAGATATTTGTTATTTTTTTTAATTTCATTTATATTGGTTCTAGATAAAAAAGATAATTTTTTCTTATTTGTACTTCAGTTCAGTTGATTTAGCATTGATTTAAATGCGAGTGCGAAAAATCAGATAGACATTTGCCATCAATTAAATAAAAGTTATATATCACTCCGAATTTAAACATGAAAGGCCAATTGTATATTTAAAATAGTTTAACCTAGAATGCAATCTGCTTGTTTATTCAGTAAGTATATATGTATCAATCACCCGTGGGACCGAATATCTCGTGTTGCTTTAGTGCACACAGCACTGACCACACAGTCATAGCCCTAGGTACATGTAATTTATGGCTGCAGATCATCAATTATTATGTAATTGAAATGCAATTGGAATGAAGCTTTGACTGCAGTGGTCAATTGTTGAATATAATGTTAAAGTTTTAAGTCAAACATAAAATAACGTTAAATAATAATTATTTGTTCTCATGTTTAGAAGTCATGGAATACGTTATGCAATGCAGTCGGTCACCATAGAAATCGTCAGAGTACTGCAAGTGTCAAATACCTTAGAACATAATTCACTTGACTTACAGACTATTACTATTAAGTAATATAGAATTTTATATATTGTTATATGTTGATTGTTAAATGCACATTGACAGATTTAATTGAAAGTGTGTTGTATGAGGTTGTAATGCAACTTAAGCGACTTAAATGGGGAGGCAAATCTTAAACATATTTAAATTTAAAAAAGTGGTTTAAATTATTACTTGTGGTCATGCTGTTTTGAAAACAAACTACATAATTAAGCAATACTGCACACTTAAAGTCAGAGAAATCGTATTTACTGGAGGCAGACATTATGTAGAACTCCTTTATATTAAAAAACAAAAATCATTATTTTGACTTCACATTATCTATTTCGGTTTAGTTTACATGTGCACAGTGCTCTGAATAAAACGCTGGTTTATGCCTTTCTGTTACTCAAGTAAACCACTGCATAAAATTGATAGTATCTAGGTCCAGAGGTCAATGTAAAGAATAAACGCATGCATGCATAAATAAATGTATTATAAATTAACAAATGACAGCTGATAACCTGCTGAAATTCAAAGTTGAAAATAACCTCGTATAAATTTGTATTCCGTGTCAGGTTCTTTGCTAGCTAAATAAGTATGTTATAATTGTAATCGGGATGTTCGGAATACATTATCTAAGCCGGAATAACGTCGGCAAACAATTTTTACGACACTTGGCATTCGTTTCCACAACTACGCGGATATTCCTCCGACACTTTTCTCCGCTTTTAGATTTCAACGAACAATTGCTCCTTGGTTTGTTATTTAGTGAAAAGTCAAAGGTAAAAAACGGTCTCAAAACCAAATTGTTTCAAATTTCCAGAACTTGTCTTTTAGAGCAAATATCACGATTTGCTAATAATCATGCTATTTTTGTAAAGCAAACCGGAAAAGATGGTGTGACGTCATAGATTAAAGTAAAATGGCAGCTCAAATAGCAGCGGAAAATTTAAACGATCTATTTCCCTGAACCATTGATTGTTCCGGGGTTTTTAATAAAAAAAAATATAATATGCAATTAAAGATTAAAGATACCACCTCCGAAAATTACGATTTTGAAGATTTGAGAATTTATTCTTTTATTTGCTTTTCAATCTTTCGGATAAATGTACTCATCACTTGAAAAGCGATATTGAGTGCCTGCTTGGCCAAACAATATACAGAAATTATTCTTACCATTGATCACCTCTCGAATACTAGTAGCGCGCCCTCAAGTGAAAGAAATCGTTATCGGTTATTTACAAATGGTGTTATTTTAGATCGTTTAATTTTAACACTCTACTTGCATAAACTAATCCATGTGTTAGCGGTAGAGGTGTAAGTATGAGTTCAGGGAATCGAAATGTTTATGAAACATAACACTGTTTACCATGCATAAGCGCAGTGGATTTTGTGTCGATTACACTATAATATAGGCTTAGTTTGTATTCTGTCATCATTTGTACATAAAGGTATCCATCGTTTTGATTTCCTGGTTGAAATGATTAAATTTATGTACATAAAAGATGTGTGTTTTTAAGTTATCATAGATTGATATAGCCGTGAAGCAAGTTTAACGGAGAATTTGCATGGTATGAAAAAAATACGTTGAACGTGAGCCTCGTTTTCGATTTTCTTAACTTACTATTATCATATTGACAATCCAGTCTGACTTGCCAGGGTCTCATAGGTATCGATAAGACGTCATTTTTCCATGACCTCTACATTTGCATAAAATCAAAATGTACCCCTAACTTATCACAGACATGCCTTTATCTGTTTTATGAGAAGTGTAACTCTTCAATTCTCTGCAGTCTAGAGGTTGCATTAATACATAGACAATATGCATGAATTAATTTTTCTGTCTCATTTAGATAATTTCAAATTGACTTGCTAAAGCCCTGATTGGTCAGAAGTTAAAGTTTTGTGAAGATGACCTCCTATCAATACCTGTCAGACCCTGACAAGTGTAAGAAGAAGAGGGGTGGTTTTATTAAGACTGATTGACAATCCTTTCCTGACTTATAACTGTAACAGAAGAGCTTCTCGGTGTGTGCAACGAGCTCGGCTCTAGTTTTTATCTCTAATCATATTCATTGTCGAGTCATTAGAAACCCATTTTACTTTAAAATTTTGTTGGTGATTTATAAAAGAAAATATAGAGACACAGACAATAGCAAACCTTGATTACAGTCTTGACCTTGGTATCCTGGGACACAACTATAACATTGACCTGTCAACGAATAACATTGCCCGTCCAAGCAGTGTGATGGACAAGGGAAAGAACAGTTGTCCCCGAACCTTCGATTGCATCCTGTACAAAGATATCAATTTATCATTGCACGGAATTAGAGGAATTTTGATTTTGATCTTAAACATTATAATTTCATGTTTCAATAAAAATAAGGTTGCATACATTATGGTGTAATGTTCATGTTTCAAAAATAAGGAAAAATAAAATTAATGTGCTCACCGTAGACTTCAACTTCACACAATTCATTAAAAGCATACTGTGAATAGTAGCTAGGATATGTAACATCCAGTCTCCGCTCATTGTAGTAAATGACGTAGCGTCCAAGAACAGAGCAGTTTATATGTTGGTCCTCTGAAGGTGTGCCAGACACAGTCTGTATCTCATGGAAACAAAGATGACCGTCGTTTTTAGAGGTTGTGTTCGAAACGTAAAGAAAAAATCCTGCCATTCGACCAATATAAGGACCAGGAACTACAATCGGAATTGATAGAAATGTTTTATTTGAACAGCAAAAAGATAATGCATGAATTTTAAAGATGCACATGCAATTTAAAATACATATAACTCAGCGAAATTCACATCGAAGTAAATATGTATATATGTAAAACCAAAAAAAAAATATGAGACAATATTGATCGATAAAATAGACTGTTTTGCTTCGAATTACTTTGTTGATGTAATTGCTGAAAGAGTTATGTCATGTTTATTTGAAGATTGAAAAAAAAATTTAAACATTCAAAATACAAAATTAAACTCTAGATACTTAAGACGTTTTGGGGAAGAATGTTTCAAACATACGATTTCATTATTTTTTTTAGTGGAAGGACAATTTATGAGTACACTATGTGCAAAATATGAAGTAAATTGACCGGATAGTTTTTTTCTGTTTACCGCTTAAAGTTTGGTCGGATGTTCGAAGTATCTCCGATATTGCATATAGGATTATATAGAAAAAAAGGTTATCATTTTCAATTTAATATTTGAAAAATTACAAACATACGGTTTTCTTTTAATTTTCAGCGATGGAAGGTTAACGTATAAGTAAACTTTTTGCCAAATAAAAACAAAATTGACCGGATGATTTCTATGCTATCCACCCTCATAGTTTGGTCCTATAAACGTTTAGATTAAAAGGATGTTTACGAATCAAATTTAATTTCATAAAAAAATGCCTCTTTACTTACACAGAACATGAAAGGTTCGCGCATATGTTTTAAGGTGATCACACACAAACTAGCATGTAAACATGCATATTTTCTTTTGCATATGTATTGCTAGAATGTATATCTATCATTTTAAGTTAAGCTTTTAATGATAAAGCCCATTTAGTGCCAAAAATAGGACTACCTTAATACACATACAAAAAGTGAATATATCTCAGAACACTGTTAAATGTTTATCTTATAACAGTCATCGTACCAATCGAACCCTAATAAATATGATTATTCAATTTAGAAACAAAGGTCATGCGACAAATTTGTTGTTACACGGTTACCTTTTCAAACGGATAACAACCCTTACTTATTTCACACTAGCTTAAAATATTACCGATAGAGGCCCCAAGCGGGATAATTTTGACTAAAATAGTACTGTTTTCTTGTTACTTAAATTATCAACAATATGGACAATTTTAAATAAACTGTTTTCATGTGATGAATTGGGCTTTCAGCTAAATTTTGATCTATTTAGATAAGAGACGATTAAAACATTAATTTGCCGTCCAGAAAACGGCCAAAACATTAAAATAAAAAAAACAGCATAATTTTCAACAAAAACCGTGACCATGCCCCTTTAAAGCATTTTTTGTTTTAATAACCACTTGAAAAAAAAAGCACATTTTAGGATTAAAACATTTAAAAATTCAAAAATTTTGTTCAAAATAAAATCATACATTGATTATTAAAAATTCCTGTTAACAAAACATAGTAGATGATTGGTGAGTTATTTTGCTTATAGCGAATTTAGTTGTTTGTTTGCTGATACTTCGTTATAAACGATAATACTAAATGTGTAAATAGCAAAGTAAATTTGCAATTCTCCGGTGCTTCGTAATAAGCGTGTTTTACTGTATTTTTTTCAGCAGTGCAAATAATCTAACTTAAATTAACCAGCAAACTTGTGAAATTTATTATTTGAAATATATTCTCAATACTTGAACGAATCGCCCAATTTTCTCTGAACATTATATAAAGCACTTAAAAGGGTATTGCTAACGACACAAATAAATGAAATTGTCATATTTTCGGGACACCCAGTCCCTTCTTCAGTACACGCAAAAATCTTAATCTTATAAAAAAAATCTAACATTATACACATAACACTATCAAATAAACTATTAAAGAAACAGCTACTGCATATTGTACAACTTTGTATTGCAATGTTTGTTTAGGTGTTGGCCCTTTGGGACATTTGCTTCAGAGCAAATGTTGAAATCCACAAGTTGTAGCTCTTGTAAAGTATATTTGAAATCATTTTCTTTTAATGTTTCGATATTGAACTTTGAACATCTCTTGGGACACCAGTATAAATATAATGGTCACGTAGATGTATTAAATAATTAAGAGTCTTCACTTTCTTAAGATGTTTGCTTAGTAATCCCACAAATTGCAGCATTATAGATTTTTAGAGTAGCTTTTTAAAATTCCTCCTTAACATTTCTATGTTAAACGTAAATAGAGTCAAATAGGACTTTCATTATTTTTAATTTCCATTAACCATGCGACTTTTGATATACACTGTTAGATATATACAATTAGTCTCTAGCTTTTAATGGAAATATTTATCATTTTATGTACACCTGTGAGTTCTTAACTGTATACATAATATTTAGCATGCGTTTCAAATATGTGCAAATCTATTGGGGTACAGGGGGCAAGAGACAGACGAATCTGGGATTATTAATTTCTATACATGTACCTTATCTCTAGGGGCCAAATATTGTAAAGGTCTGGTAAAGAGATACCTGCAGGCCTTTATGAATGGCAAATATATTATTATATTTACATTATAATTGTATTTATGATGCAAACAACTTGCATACAGATTATTTTTACGAGCATATATTGAAAAGGAAATTAAAGTAGGTTTCATAAAATATGGTGGCAATAAGTTACTAAAGTAACGTATAGAATTTATATGTTTACTATACGGTCACATTTGTCACCCCATCCACTAGTCCCAAAATAATAACATCAACACCTTACCTATTGGAGTGAACTTCACAATTTAAGAACAGTACACAATGTGGATAATAACAATGCATTTAGTTTTTCTCCCTAAACTGTCAAAGTACAGAAAATATAATTTAAACTTCATGGACAACATGATGATGCATTCGGATTTTTTTTTTCATCATGTATGGGAGTAAAGAAAAAGATTTTTGAAAATTTGACCCTTTTTGCATATTTGGCCCCGCCAATAAGCCCCGAAAAAGAAGCTAAAAATGTAAAATTGTTAACGAACGACGCCCGTCGCACGATGGACGACGCACGACGACAGAAGAGGACCCATTGAGTGAATCAGGTGACCAACAAAAAATATCCCATGTCCATTAACTCAAAAATTAGGTCATTTACGTACCATTTTGACAGGGAAAAATAACACTACAATCAAAGGTCCACCAAACAATTTTTTGTTATTCTCATAAGTGGATACTTTTTTATATTGAGTTTGCGTCATCCTTGATTGAATTACATTATTGTACACTATAGTGTATATAGTGACATCCTTCTTTATGTCTGATTAACCGAATGTGTGAATTGACAGTTCTTAAGGAACACTTATATTTTTTTTTAGCATTATACATGTAATTTACATATTCTTTCACATAGTAGCTCTTTAGAGAAAATGGAAAAGAGTACCCGGTAATCGACATTACTGAAGTGATAAAGATATTAAGAATATATCTTAAATAAAATACGACAGCGAGGAAAAGGGGCACTGATGGCCGGTACAAAAGTGAAAAGAAAATGACTGTTAAATATGGTCAAATAGGAGCATATATTTTGATATGAATTAATCAAAACATAATAAAGTTGCCTGTGGTTTCATATTTTGAAATTAAAATGTAGTGCTTTTGTCAATATTATCCTGTCATCATGGGTTTCCGATAGTCTAATACAAAACCTTGCCTCAAATGGTTGTCTCTTTAGTCAACAATTTTGAAACTATTTCATTTTAAAATCAGACATACATGTAGCATAAAAAACCGCTGATACTAAATCAAAGAAAAAACGTCATCACTTGCAGTTGTTTAGTTATAAATAAACTTTAGGGGAATGTGCGACCATCTTTTACATTTGAGGATAAGAATGTGAACATTTTTTTCAACCGGTTTGTTTCTGCCATAAACTGACCAAAACTGTTGCCAAAAGATATAAAAGCAATGAATAGTAGATTTACATGTTGTTTTGTATGCAAATTATGTATATAAGAACAGAACAATGCCCTGTTAATAACTTAAACAACTGTCGAACTGCGCAGCTACAGACTTATTTTGAAGATTTGAAAATCTGAAAAAATATAAAAAGAGTTCATTGGTGTCATCTCTACCACCATTGGCTGAGAAAAAGGTTGAATTTTGCACACAAATGTAGAGACTTTGCCTCAAAATAGGGTACCCTATTTTTATCAGTCGGGATGGAATCTATTTTTAGAACAAGTAATGTTCAGGCTATACTTAGACTTCCCGTGTCTTTATAGCACATTGACGTTATATTTTCATCGATGAAAAAAAAAATGTCAATTCAAAACATTCTGAAAGGAATGTGACAGACATTTTTATATCAGTTCCAATTGTTTTGTTTTAGTTCTATGCGAATCAATTTAATTAAATTATTTTAAGAAGTAGGATAGGGCTTCAAAAATTAATTGCATTAAAGAAAGAATATACATATATTTTTCAATGAAAATATAACTCTAATGTACCTCCATAGACACAGACAAAATATCTTGTGCAAATTGATGGTTTTTGAGATTCAAAGTTACAACTTTAATAAGCAAGCTTTGACAGTTTTCTCAACAAAAGGTTGTAGGGTGGACACTAATGACCTCCTTTTATATTTTTCAGATTTCTAAATTTTCAAAATAAGTTTGTAGCTGCACAGTTCAAAGTGATTTAAAAATGCATTGTTCTGTCCTTGTATGCGTAATTTGCATACAAAACAACATATTGAACATCATATTTATTGTTTTTGTATCTTTTGACAACAGTTTTAGTAAGTTTTGGACAGAAACAATCCAGTTAAAGAAATGTTTACATTTTTTTCTCAATTGTAAAAGATCGGCGCACATCTCCCTTAATGCCGCATTTGACCAAATGAGCGTCATGCGTTTCCGATAGTATGATTCATCTGCAAATATCTGAAATAATACTTGAAATAAAAGAAACATAACCTTATGAATATATTTATTTTTATCTTCAATTGTTTTTAAAGCATTTATTTCAAACTAAATAGTCTAACGATATATTTTACCCCATACATGTAACTACATTTCATGACTTAAACATAATACAATGCCATTATTTTTATGATTATTAGTTACGTTTTCATTTTAGAAGAGGCTTAATTTGAAGCGTTCTTCATCTTCGATTTTAAGAAAAACGGTATAAAGTCATGTTAAATTTTTGGCATAAATATACATCATCAGAGGTATATTTTACTAAACAAATGATAAAGTGATATTATAATTAAAATTTTAGGCAATTTTAATTTCTATTATTAAAGAAATAGTAAAACATAGCTTTTTATTTGTCTTTTGAGTAATGTATGATTTAAACCTTTGCATGCAGCATATCACTTTTGTGATACATGTATAAATGTATAAAAATGAAAGGAAATTCCGTATGTCCAGTGTCGTACGTAATTAAAACTGACGTCATTTTGGGGGTAAATTCACGCGACCAAAATAGACTATCGGAAACACTTGACTACCGGAAACAAAGACGGCACGATGGTGGGTACTAATATTTGTGAATTTAATGAAAATAACAATTTTAAGGATACGTATTTCGTAAACAATAATCTTAAAATGTAATATGTAATTGGAAAATGTTAGTCAATGAACATATAATTTTGCGGATCAACTCAACAACAAAAACCACAAAAATATTGATGACATTACAGTACACAGTATATTTATTATATCCAACAACATTGCCAGGGGTGTACATTACCTAATTATATCCCTCTCTTTCTATATCTCTCCATGCACACAAAAAATCATTCGAGACTATACACAAATCATTTTTATCATAGTAAAACAGTTGTAATTTTTGGAAAGTGCTTTATCTTTGTTAAAAAAAAAAAAAAATTGCATGTATAACAATTATCAATAAAGGGATCTAGCAGGCTTTGTACATTTAATTTCTCCCCTCAATTTAAAACCTGAGATACATAATGTATTGTCTACCTTTAATTGAAAAAAAATTAATGTTATGTTTAATATGGAACATACTTGTGTTTTCTGTCCTGTAGTAAACATCTATGCGACTGATGCTAACTATACTTTCCAGGTCCACTCTCCATTCTGCTGTTGTTGCTTTGTTGTCATTGGAGATCGTGCATTGGCCTCCATACGCTCCACGATTAAAGTATTTACCGTCCACCGCATTTGAAGTTTTATATTTGTCATTGTTAGGCCATGGATTTTGTTCCCATGTAGGTTTCATAAGTGCTAAGTTTTCTGTTTTCAACGTAGAAAAGATATTCATTCAAAATCATTGTGACATCAGAAAACATTTTAACAAGAGCCAATGGAATAACGCGTTACTGACAATTGAAATATTAAACCGCATTATTTACAACATACAGTACATGTGGAAATGATAGTATTACTTTTAACTGTTTATGGTTTTGAGTGATACTTTCAAAATAAAACATTACTAGATAATGACATGAATATAACATTTTTTTTTAAATCAATGTAGATTATTTATACTTCCTTGTTAAATTTCTATTATTATATGTAAAATCAATAGTCGTCTGACAAAACATGCATAGGTAGTTCTACCTACCTAACCCATTAGCTTGACCAAAGTACAACAAAACATACAAAGCGATGATGATTTTCTCTATATAAGTCATCGTTCTAAAGAAAACAAAAATTGTTTTATTATGTGAATGCTTTTTAAATCATTAAAATATAAAATAAATACGTACCTTTTCCAACTGACATTGTTTAAGTACAAACCTTCTGTTGAAACAATTTTAGCATTCAAAAGCATTTTATACAGCATAACACCGTAACTAGACAGGTAAATATTTTGATTTCCTTAACCTAGATAGAAGTAAGCGCTATTGTACCTTAAACACATTTCTTCTTTCTTTATAAAACCAGGAAGTTTTTTTCTTTTTTTACTAAAACGTGTTTGCTATTTAAAGTCATTTACTCTGTTAAAAAAAAGTTGATAATTTGGGATCACATGAGTTACGGTTTTTATGCATTTGATGCGATTTAAAGGGAACCCTGTTTGATGCGGTAAATTGTCACTAATATGACATTTTAAACTATAATGATTTCTTCTATACTGGTGATTAAAGTCAATTTTACTTGGGAAGCTTACACCAGCACTTTTTTCTTCAAAATTGTTATTTGATTTACAGAAATTTAAAAGAGATTATCTGACAACGAAATAACAATCATTTTTAAAAGTAATTTATGAAAAAAAAATCAGTGCTATTAATTCAACGTAAATTACAAATGACAAAAAGTATTAACAACGAGTATTTGAACATTATACCCGATAAACTGTATAATCGAGCGGTAGTCATTGACATTCCTTTTTTTAAGTGAAATTAATTAAAATAACTCAATGACAAAACTTGAACACTGACCTAGTTGTCAAGATATTTTTTGGAGATATGATAAAAATTAAAGAAAAAAAATCAAACCTTTTTTGAGAGAAGAGCTGTAGCGATTATGTGGTGTTGTTTATCATTAATACTGAGTATAGCAAATAATACGGACATTTAAGACACTAAGTAAAAACGAAATTTGAATTTAAATTTTTTTTCAGGTACAAATTCTCCCAGGTAAGGGCGCAAACATATAAGCCGCTATCTTGTTCAGTTAAGTTAAATTGATTTCCCTCGAATTCATACAGCTACATACCTGATATGTGAAATATTGTGACACGAATATTTTAAATGTAAATCAACACTCTATACGGCAACTATGTATAAAACAATATTTGTCCATGTATATGCTAATATAAAAATATCATAAACGTCTTATATTTTTCAAAAAGATTTATCAGCATCACATAAATTTTAGGTTCATTACAAGAAACATTTTGCAAAGAAGGTGACCATAAATTAATTCTTAAAATTCATGGTAATGATCCAATATGTTTCCTTTTCCCTCTAAAAATTAGAAGGAAGTAATATAAGAGGTCAAAGAAAGTAATACAATTCCTGTTTTTCATATATTTAAGGTCTTCCGTTGGAAACGGAAGACCTTATTGTTATTGCTTTGGGATTTTTTCCCTTTTAATATTCTTTTTTTTCCTACGCTTTTTTTGTTTACGATTTCTTAAATAGGACTCGACTAATTTTCGTGAAACTTTCAGATCTTGTAGATATTGATAAAAACCTTATATATATTTTTTTTGTTTTGATGACGTCATTCCCGTTCGTGAGATATTGACGTTTTAGCGATTTTTAGAGGGTCTGCTTGTCTTGGGATCTCCTCCTAAACGATAAAAGATATTGAGTTTAAATTGTCGGGGATGGTAGACGAAAGATTGTACATGTTTCTATAGGCAATTATAATTGTCTGGTTTAAAAGGCGTCGAAGCTCGCCAAAACCCGAAAATTGAGTTTTAAAAAACGTCTTGAATTTTATTGGTTTTCTTTGTTTATCATTTTTCTTGTAAGAAATGTAATGTTTAAAAAAAGTTTCTATTTACAAGCGCTTTCGTTTGATATCAAGAAAAAGTGGCTAGTTTCTCAAATTAGGGGCCAAAAGGGATCTAAACTATTTCTTTTAAAGCACTCTATTGAGAAATATTTTGTAATATATTATAGAAAGACAAATGTTCACAGTACAGTTATTTAACTATATATTATAACAAATGTTTTCAGATTCTACGTAAATAGAGATGTTAAGGGGCCAGAAGTCCAAAACCTTGATCGCTTATATCTCAAAAAGGACAAATATTTTGAAAAGCAATATAGAATAAAAGATGCGTAAAATGATGTTCCTAATAATATTCAACCATTAAAATTTCCTTATTTGGCCCCAAAAAGGAGATAAGGGCTCGGCCCCTAAAACATTCTTTCCCAGATAGCTCAAGAACGGTAACGAATTTCTAAAACTTGTTTAACAAAATATGTTTAAAATCAAAATACCTTTTATTTGATATGAATTAAAAGGGGCTGGTCCCTCACTTTAGGGACCAAAATGGCTCTTAAGTCTCTCTATCAAAGCAGTTAACTGAGAAATATTTTGTAATGTATTATATATTGTTCAAAATGATATACTTAAAAATATCCAACTCTCAAAATTTCGTTAGACGGCCCTGATAAAGAGATAAGGGGTCGGCCCCTAAAATCTTTTTTCTCAGATATCTCAAGAAAGACAACGAATTTGAAATCACTAGAATATAATGCGTTTAGTTTTAAGTGACCTTTTATTTAATACCAAGGAAAAGGGGCTGGCTCCTAAATTTAGAGATCCAGATGGGTCTAAATCTTTTATTTATAGCTCTATACTGAGGATTGTTTTGAAATAGGTTATAGAAGCAAAAATGTTTATCGTACTGATATGTACCTATACAATATAATGATTTTCTTATGTATTAAATAATTAGGGGTTCTTAGGGATTAAGAGTTTTAAATTTTGATCACCTATATTTTCACTAATATCTGGTAAAAGAAATATATTTTTAATCTTAAAAATTTCGTTAAACGGCCCCGATTAGGAGATAAGGTCTCTAAAACTTTCTTCCTCAGATATGTCAGGAACGATAAAGAATTTGTAAACACTTGTTGAATAGAATGTGTGTAGTTTTAAGTGACCTTTCATTTGATATGAAGATAAGGGCACCAGCCCCTAAAATTAGGGGTCAATAGGATATTTTTCAATCAAAGCTCTTACACTTAACACAAAAAACTCTCTGATATTTAGAATGAGGACCCTCTTTTCCTCAATTTTCAAGTTATGTTTGGCTGGGGTTTTTTTTTTTTAGCAAAATCAATATCATACAAGTATCTCGACTTCTACAATCGGACGGAAGACCTCGTCGTTGCTCGCAACGGGATCGTGTCTAGTTTCTTCTCATTTTTTGGTGGAGGGGGGGGGGTAAAATAGAGACAAAAAACATTATTTTCTATTTGTAAGACCATATTAAACAACTGGTTAAAAATACATCAAAAGCGACCCCGTGGAATTAAAAAAATCTATCATACCTATTCAGATGTAAAACAAAAACTCAGACAGTCACAGAGGTATGTTACATTGACTTTACCAATAATTGTCTGATGTTAACAATACCGACCTTCCTGACACCTGTCTCCTTACAAGCATTCACTACATCAATGGGGACATGAACCGCTGACGTGGTGCTGCGCAGATCTGTTGATGAGAACTGCATGCAATTTTCTCCAAAATAACCATATTTTCTACAACCTTATAATAATATGAGTTATTTATTTTCGGGTTACATATCCGTCAAGTGAAGAGAAAGCTTAAAAGGATTGCATATCTTAAATCGCAAAGTTCAATGTAGGCATACTTTGAATAAAAACTAGGATACTGAAGATTCTGTTTACGATCCTTGTAGTATTTAACGTTCTGTCCATGAACTGCACAGTTAATTCGCTGAACGTATCGTTTAGAGTTTGGATCACATGAAAACAAAGATGGACGTCTTCTGTAGATGTTGAGTTTGGAACATAAAGAGTAAAACCCGCCATGCGGAAAGTATATCTAGTTGGACCTTGAAACATTAATAAAAACAATATGGTAAGATACTTTTTAATCAAAATATTTACCTAAAAATCGTGTTAATGAAATTAATTTAAACATAAACATACATGCATTTTTTGTGTTGACATCCTTTGTTCCATATCATGGAAACAAGCAAGCCTTCCATTTGGCGGAATGTACGCGTTGTTCTTTGTGTTCTTTTTCATACAGTCTTATGTAAAACATTATGAAATGCCAAGTTCAACTTTTTAACGATGATACATATGCTGTTTAGCGAAAGATTTACCAGTATATTACTATTAGAACCATTTTAACAAGGCCTTGGACTTTCAGTTGGATGTAACTGTCTATTTTTGGCGTCAAAACAAGTTAAAATGACGCTGGTTTCAAGCGAAATATACACCGATTGCGCAGTCTTCGCTCAAAAGCCAGACAAATCTTATTGATTTTAAAGAGCCATGACTAACTGGCCTACTATGAAATAGACAGGCCTACGTCACAACGCCGTTTGACACAACTACCCAAAGTCCAAGCTCTTGTTAAAATGGTTCTATTTAAATGAAGAACGACTTTTTACATTTGGATCTTATCTTCTTTTCTTTCAATTAAGTGTCAAAACACATAAAACATCGCAACATAATCAAAATATGTTTATAGGCAACATTTTACGAAAACAAGTCATTTAATTTTAAAAAATTTTCAACGTCATATTTACATATTTTAAACCAAATTTCAACACCGTTTCTAAGTTCAATCAACGTTGAATTTTGACGTTAAAACAACGTTACATTTTTAACGTTGCCTCAACTTTCATATGCAGCTTTATTTCAACGTTGATTCAACGTTGATGCCTGATGTTGAAACAACTTTGTTTCAACTTTGAAATGCCCGATGGGATAACCACATGTGTGGAGAAAAAATTGTTTAGTTGTTTCCAAATAAATTGTTCTTTGAAAGGAATCACATAAAAACCAGGTTTGGATTGTTAGTCTTTTAAATGATTGACGACATCAAATGATTAATCGTAATTATAATTGAATAACAATACATCATTAGGATGTCCATGCGATGCGGCCATGTTAATATTTAAGCATTGAGTCATTATTTTTTGAAAGATGTGGTCTCATAACTGCAACGGTGTGAGCATACAAATTGAATAACGCGCGCTAGAAAGATGAGACCACATCTTTCAAAAAATAATGACTCAATGCTTATATTTACGTTTTTTAAAACATTTATTCTCTTTCCGCAAATATGATTTATTTTTTTTCAAATTCCGGCCTAATTCAACGAGTAATGCGCAATTAACGGAAGAGCCATAGGAACAACCGAATTCTGCTGACAAAAATAGTGCACAATGTTTTAAATTCTTACAACTTTATTGTTTTTTCATTCTGTAATTTGATGAATTTACTTTTGGTATATTAAAAATTTAATCAATTAAATTAATTTAACTCTTAAAAAAATATCTAAATCAATGAAATATTTATCAGCGTAAGTATAATATCAGGTCGTTATCCGGTTTGAAGTCGCGAGGATAGTCGGTCATGTTCTTTTAGAAATATACTGAAGGACGACTTAAGGTATCCATATGCACCACATTTAGGGATTGGGTTTTCTATGTTATGCGTAAATATCACTCAAATCATTCAATGCAATTTAATATGGGAAAGAAAATGAATGTAAATATTGCTTAATAATTGATAATGCTACTCACAATGTTTATTGTCCCTCCGGTACAGTGCTGCTATCATGAAAGTTGACAAGGATAGGATAGGATAGGGTATGATGCACGATGTACGATACATGATATAAATATTAAAGTTAATTTCTATTCTATCCTATCTTATCCTATCCTGCATCATGTAGCCAATCAGATTCGAGTATAAATTTCACAGTTTTTTTGCGAAACAAAAAATAGCGTAACAATATATTTGCAATGTCAATTAATTTCGTTTAACAAGTTAAAACATTTAAGAATAATTATAGAGGTATTATATCAAGAACGCAATGCATAACACTGATGCGCGCTAAAATGTCGGCGCTACATGTTTGTCAATTCGTACGGAGTTACTGTGAAAACTCGATGTCACATACGATTACTTCATAAATAGATTTCTTTATTTACTTCATTTAAAGTCTGCAAAGAAATAAAAGCTTAATTGAATTTACAGACGAACATTTTGGCATTTTAAAAGATAAACATGTAAACAAGAAGCAGACATTGTTTTTGTGTACTTTTCACGTTTCATATAATTTCTTCGATGCCCGATCACAGGGGCTCATATTTCTGTCTGATATTAACCTGAACCTTTTAGCGCCTTTGCTCATTATTTCGCCTACACATGTGTTTGGATTAAAAGTACCTTTTACTAAAAAGAGCTTAAGGTATCTAGCTGTCGCAATATGATTTTCGAAACCTAGATATTGATTTTATAATGGTGTCTATAACAACTGATTCGTCATAAATTCGGGAAGCTCATTGTAACATATCAGTTGATATTCTGAACAGTGATAAGTTTAAGCAAAATGTCATGAATCTACATGTAAGTGTAAATAGAATTCATGCATATTGTTATTGAAGAGATCTGTTTATATTGTGTGTGCTCATTCTCGGATTAAATAAAACAAGATAATTTGAAAAAAACCCCACAGAATATTAGATATTTGTAATTTAACCTCTCCATTTTTTCATGTTTCAATTAAGTGATAAAATCAGTTACTACTTAGTGAAATCGATCCAGCGAGGTCAACAAATTAAAAAAGAATTGCGCGTTACCACTAGGCGACGCATTTAACATTTTCAATATATATATATATATAGCTATATACATGATTCTATTAGAAAAGACACTAATTGAAATATTTGTCTAATTTTTAATACAAAGACCACATTGAACCAAAACTAATTAAATGTAAAAGTGTACTACAATATCTGTAAAATATATTTTAATCAGATTTCTTTGGTTTAGAGTGGTTAAAATAGTCAATTTTTTTTTCGTATACTAACTATTTTTCTATATATCCTTAAAAAAACTGAATATTTTTAGGATGTCGTGTACGATAATTACGAGTCTTTCAGCATGTTAATTGTGTCATTTGCGTTTCTTCAAATATATTTTTTTATGAAATATAGTATAATATTGAAAATGTCTGATGTTTGCAAAAGTGCTATATTCTAGGCGAAATCATATATTAAGTGCGCTATACCTCTTTAGAGGATTCAATAATTATTAATTAGTATCAGAATGGGGTTAAGTTTACATTTGATACAGGGTAAAAACATATGATGTTTTGATGAAAAAATTTTAATTTGTTTCCCTTTTATCGATTTGAAAGATGTGTTTAAATATTATCAAAAAGTGATCTAAGCAATAACTCAATATATTCTATAACTGTATACGGAACAAATAATACCGGTAAGAATTACATTCCTTTTGCGATGTAGATAAGTCTTGTTGTTTTAGAATTATTACATTTATATAAAGTAATACTATTTTGTTAATTCAAATCATCTACTAACAGATTGGCAAGATCTCTATTTGAATTCGTGTTAACCGCAGTTGGATATAAACAAATAAGGCATATTTTTGGTGATAAATTGGTTAAAAAAAGATCCATGTACATATATTACATTTCAAATAAATCCACTGTCTCTATACCATGTGCATATTGATCAATGATTATGTAATATACAAAAGTTTATGGTCTTCTGTTGCATAAAAATAAATCATATTTAGACAGTTTTTGCACTGTTGTGTACAAATGACTACTACTGACTATATCTATATTTACAAACATTAAACTGGTCGCTATGACTAATGAAGTGAAGCAGTTTCGAAATGATCTTCTAATTTAAATTAATATAAACAACTGCCTGATAACAAACTTACCGAAGCTACACACTTGGATTGCGTAAAGGGATGCCTGGACTAGGAAAGAAAAGATTGTTAGCATATTAAAGCACATATTTCCTGTGATAATACAAAGCACAAACAAAAAACTTAAAATACGTAACAAAGTTGGACATGTACAACGTCGTCTTAACAACGTGCATGAAATTTTTCAAATGATATTGTGCATACCAGTTTGTGGGTTCTTTTGCACAAGGGAGTTTACTGTTTAAATGTCCTCGATTTCATTGTGCGCTGTGATTAAAAACTTATTATTCAGAACATATTAATTTTGAGCAAACGAACACCTGAATTGCGTTAAAAAACATTTTTGTTGAATGAAGACCAAATTCAAAAGGGCCAATAAGGCAGAGAAGAGACGGGGTCATCTTTTCCTTCATTTTTTTAACAAAAGACAGGTAACAACGAATACTCCTTTTCATATTTTACACAACCATCATTGCTCCGACCACTAGTTACTCGATGAAAATATAGACATTTTTAAACGTTTTGATGTTTTTGACATTGTAAATAATTTTGTCACAACATCTAAATTGAATATCATATTTCTTTTTGTTTTGTTTATAGCTCTAAATGAGCTTTGGCGCTTAATACATAAACAAATTTATAATTTTAATAGCTGCATTGTGTTTTAATCAGATTCAAGTGCATCAAGTAATATGATACAAGATCATTCTATTTAAAATGATTCCCTGAACAGATAGTCCGCCATTCTAAATACAGAAGACTTAGAATAGAATAAAAACTAGACTCTTGTTGCTATAGCAACAAAAAGGTCTTCCGTTCCTCATGTATTAATCTGTACCAAAAAATCCATTCCTCTTGTAAAAGGAAATTGGATATAATAAATACTGTAAAGGAATTCACAACAATTTTTTTCTAAGTTAAACAAAACAAAAAGGACAAAATGTCAATTTTTGAGTACTTTTTGTGACGACCGGAAGTTACGCCGGATCATACAGAACATAGTAAACATATCTTCATACATTGTTTTGTCTTTATGCAAATTTTGGATGTTCAAGTTTTTGTTAGTTATAATATCTCGTTGAGAAAAGGTTTTTGTTTCGGGACCGGAAACGGACAAACGGAAGTGATATAAGAAATTAAAAGTAGACATTTTTGGTACATTTACCTACGGTACGTTACCGTTCATCACACAGAGTAAAATGTTTTTAAAAAATCTAAAGTTTGAAAAAAAAATATCTGCTTGAACGCTTCGAGTGAGAACCGGAAGTACCTACGATCAAGTGAAAACCGTTAAACATATGTTCAATCAAATGTCCATCATCCATATAAGTTTTGTGTCTTGTTTTCTCACAATTTCTGAGATCTCGCGGGTATTTTGTTTCTATAAAAAAAGGCAACCTGAGATATTTGAGATGTCTCACCGGAAGTAGATTTTTTTGTTTTTTTAAACATGTCCTATTGTATTTCTATTGCTAAATTATTACTTCTATGCTATATAACCAAAATATTTTTTAAAAATTAAATTTGAGTGTACTTCCTGTGACGACCGGAAGTTACGCCGGATAAAACAAAATAGTGTTAACACATGCACATACTTAGCTCTATCATCCGACAAAGTTTGGTTGTTCAAGTCGTTAACGTTTTTGATATTTCATTTAAATAAGATTTTTTGTCTCGGAACAGGAAACTGACAAACGGAAGTGCTCAATGTAAATTATATTAAATATTTTTTGTATACTTGCCTATTGTACATTATTGTTCATCAAGCTAACTACAAATGTCAAAGGAAAACACTTTAACTGATAAAAAGCTCGATTTGTTTGAACTCTTCCGGTGTGGACCGGAAGTGACGGAAGACAAAATGAAACCTGTTAAACACATCTTCAATCAAATGTCTATCATCCATGAAAGTTTCGTGCTTTGATCACTCATAGTTTTTTAGATCTCGCGGGTACAAAATGTTTTCAAAAAGCTTCCTGAGATAATTGAGATATCTCACTGGAAGTAGAATTTTGTTGTTGATATAACATCGCATAGATAGCCTATGTATAGATTTATACTTATATATTTATTCTATGGAAAAGGAATTAAATACGTAAAAATAATTATTTTTGAAGTGCTTCCGGTGACGACCGGAAGTTACGACGAACAAAACAAAATAGTTTATACACATCTAGAACTACAGGTCTATCATCCCACAAAGTTTGAATGTTCATGTCTTAACCGTTTTTGAGATCTCGAGGTGACAAGCTTTTCGTCGCGGGACAGGACACGGACGAACGGAAGTGAATTTAGAAAAAGTTTATATGAAAACCTGTAGAACTTTTTTTTTTCAATCATCTCTGAAAATGTTATGAAAATCCATTTAGACATCTCTGAGCAATTCAAGTGACAAAAAGGGGAAAAAAATAATAATAATAACTAGACTCTTGTTGCTATAGCAACAAAAAGGTCTTCCGTTTCTCATGTAATAATCTTTAAAAAAAATTCATTTCTCTTGTAAAACGAAAATGTATATAATTTATACTGTGATGGAATTTCCCAGTAATTAATTCTATGTAAAACAAAGCAAAAAGACAAAAAGTCAATTTTTGAGTACTTTCTGTGACGACCGGAAATTACGCCGGATCAGACAGAACATAGTAAACATATCTTCATACATTGTTCTGTCTTTCCTCAAAGTTTGGATTTTCAAGTTTTGTTAGTTGGGAGACCTCGCTGAGAAAAGGTTTTTGTCTCAGGACCGGAATCGGACAAACGGAAGTGATTAAGGAAATTAAAAGTAGATATTTTTAGTACATTTACCTACGGTACGTTACTGTTCATCACATTGAGTAAATTGTTTTAAAAAATCTAAACTTTAAAAAAAAAACTTCATTTTGCTTGAACGCTTCGAGTGAGAACCGGAAGTGACGGACGACCAAATGAAACCCATTAAACACATGTTCAATTAAATGTCTATCATCTATATAAGTTTTGTATCTTGGTCTCTTACAGTTTCTGAGATCTCCGGGTACAAATTTTTTATAAAAGAAAACTACCTGAGATATTTGAGATGTCTCACCGGAAGAAGAATTTTTTCCTTTATATATCCATGTGTAGATGAACTTTTGTATTTCTATTGCTAAAATGTTACTTCCATGCTAAATAACCAAAATATTTTTAAATAATCAAATTTTGGTGTACATCCTGTGACGACCGGAAGTTACGTCGGATAAAACAAAATATTGTAAACACATGTTTATACTTAGAACTATCATCCCACAAAGTTTGGTTGTTCAAGTCGTTACCGTTTTTGAAATCTCGTCGAAATAAGTTTTTTTGTCTCGGGACAGGAAACGGAGAAACGGAAGTGCTCAATGAAAAATAAATTTAATATTTTTTGTATACTTGCCAATCGCACATTATTGCTCATCGAGCTAACTAATACTATTAAAGGAAAACAGTTAAATTGATAAACAGCTTGATTGGTTTGAAGTGACAGTCGACAAAATAAAACCAGTTAAACACATCTTCAATCAAATGTCTATCATCCATGAAAGTTTCGTGTCTTGATCACTTATAGTTTTTGAGATCTCGCGGGAACAAAATTTGTTATAAAAAAGTTGCTTGAGATAATTGAGATATCTCACCGGAAGTAGAATGTGTTTGCTTATATATCATCGCTTGGATGACACATGTAAGGATTTATACTACCAGATTCATTTTATGTAAAATAAGTTTAATACATAAATAAAACTATTTTTTAAGTACTTCCGGTGACGACCGGAAGTTACGACGAACAAAACAAAATAGTTTAAACACATCTACAGATATAGGTCTATCATCCAACAAAGTCTGGATGTTCAAGTGTTTGTCGATTCTGAGATCTTGAGGGAACAAGGTTTTTTGATGCTGGACATGAAACGGACGAACGGAAAAGAATTTTGAATAAATGAAAAAAAAGCCTCGAGATATTATCATTCTCTATCATCCCTGAAAATTTCAGGGAAATCCATTCAGCCATCTCTGAGAAATTCTGCCGACAAAAAAGGGGGGAAAAAATAAGAAGAAAGAAAAAAACACTACAATCACTATAAGGTCTTCCGTTGGAAACGGAAGACCTTAATCAAAGGAATCGTACCATCAGTGGTTTTATAAATGTTGAAACTCTTATGTTAGTATTTAAATGGTTTTGTGCACGGAAACTATCAATATTAACTTTTTTAAATTTGAATCTTCAAAATGCAGGATATTTTGAAAACTAGAAATAGAAGTTTCCGTCTCTTTTACTATGTAAGGAAAACGCAATTTTGTGGAATTCTCGGTTTTCAAAATGACTGCAAACTATAGCATTGTCTAGCCGCCTAACTTAAAGTCATTTTTTTTTTATAATTGTCGTATTATTTTTTTTATAATAATGTAAACATTTATGTATATTTTCATAAAATATTAATTATTTGGTGTAGCAAAGAGAGATAACTATGTATCTTGGGTAAAAAAGAACTCATTTCATAATAGAAAATAACGGAAAACGGAATATTGTTTTTAAAACATAACCCCGTGAAACAAAAATTCCTTTTTAGGGTTTAATATATTGTTTTAAAAACATATTTATTTCTAAGGGTTTGTTGCTTCATGGAAGGGACATAGGTCTACAGACAAAAATACATTTCAAAAAGCGTATTGCTTTCTATTATTTTAAAATTGTAATTAACAAATATGAATTTCAATGAAAATATCCGTAAATATACATAAATAAATATATGTAAACATGTAGTTATTAAGTTTTTATGCACATATCGGCCGCAAAATAATATTTTCCTCACTCATAGCGACCGATTTTAATGATTTTTTTAGACCCCCCCCCCCCCCGTAAGCAAAACTTTTGTTTAAAAATTGATAATACATGTATGACTACACATTTTATTTTGATATAAATTAATTAGGATTTGATCATATTTTTTAATAGTTAACTTTGTGTACTAGAGTGTGATTTTTTGAAATATTTTCCACCACTAATTGCATATTGCAATTAGTAAGTGAAAGAACATAATTAATTAATTTTTTTTTTTTGGGGGGGGGGATTATAATTAACATGTCATTTGATTATCCTTTATGATATTCATTTCAGTGCTTATAATAAAATAAAGTATTTTTTTAATTAATATTTTCATACCTTGTAATACACTACAAGTGTGTTGTGCTATTTTTATGCTCTATTGATTTAATGACTTGTGTTGTGTAGCAGAGGTCTCTTTTTAGCCTAAAGCATTTTTCACATGTATGGTCATTTTAAGACATGTGAGTTAAGTCAGGTGTTCATGTAAACCAATAGATTTTCTTATATAGTTCCCTCTTTTTCTACCCTTTGTCTTTGTTCATATATAAGAAGTCTTCAGAGGAGTGAAGAAGTAAATTTATTTGTCAGCCAGTTTTTTGAAGTATTTATCTTTTTTACTAGACAACCCATCTTATTGCAAGTACATTATTTATTTCAAACACCTGTCATGTTTATTAAGTTGATAATATTTTTGGAAAGTTTCTAATTTAGCATTTTTTATTAAATTGTAAAGTAAGATAGATATTACCCGATAGAAGTGAATTATACTTTCTTGACGAGTTACATGTACAAAGTCTATAATTAATTCCTTTATATTAAACCAAATATACTATTCATATTTTTATATCTTAAATCTGAGTGAAAAATTTTTGTAACTATTAATTTTAGTATTAAGTCAGAGTCAGACTGAGCAGGTAGACCTTCTGTATAAAAGGGACATTGTTCTACAAACAGGTGATTGTATCATGTTTTTATTTTTTCAAAAGTATAATTCAATTACAATGAAAAGTTATGTTATAACTTTATTTGGATATTGTAATTATATTTTTATGCATAATATTCCTTATAAACTTATATTTTAAAACTGATCTGTCAAGGGGCATAACTTATATTTTGCTTATCTGTGAAATATGAAACAAAGAGTTATCGTTCTTGAATTGATGTTATTTATTATATCAACTACATTATGATATGACATGTCATGGCAATTGAGTACATGATAATTTTTTTGATAACTTATTTGATTAATTTATAAGTATTTTATGCTTATATATATCATTTATATTACAGGGTTTGAACTTTATTAGTTCCCTTGTTTCTTGTCATGAATAAACATGATTGAACCCTTAGCCAGAGTTGTTAACTTCAGTAACCAACAGGCTACCGCAATGGCGCCCACGTTGGTTTGACAACACAGGGACAACATAGAAGGATCAACTCAGTCCAGACCTGAGAGAGAGATTTGTGATTGTGACTTAGTCCAATGTGAACTTTGTGACACTTGGGGTAAGCTAGACTGAATGTATTATGAAGACACTATTAATTTAATACTTCAACTCTGAAAAGTTATAATGTAGACTATAGTGTAAATACTTTGAAACATTTGCCTTCATCCATAACATATCTGCAGTTGTGTATATGCATTGTGTGTCTTGACATTGCAATAGAGTTATTGCCCTTTATTCGGAATATTCTTACCATTTTGAACTCATTTTGATAACTTTTGGAAACTTTCCTTTGAAATTATCTTTATAATTTTACAATTGCAAGTCTACTCAGACAATTAACTCGACAATTGCAAAAGACAGTGTCTTGTAGATCTATTTTTCTAAATAACTTTAGATGCATGCTTTTATGATTTGATTTGAAATATCTTGCATTGTACTGTATGTGAATAAGTGAAATTCAGTGATTCAGTGAAATATATTCAGAGTATTCAAGGAAATCTTCAACGTTGGAATATTCGTTGTAAAATTTTGTGTTTGTATAGTGAAATATGTATGTAAATCTGTGAAATTATTATACCAGTCCTGTGAAATCTGTGAATGAGTAAAATAATATGTGAATCATTTACCCTGTGAAATCAAATTTATCTGTGATATCATTTAAATCAGCCAAATTCAAGAAATCATTGCTTGAATTCATTGTGGAATTTGTGAAATTTCATTATTCAGTGTAATTTTTTAAGTCAATTAAATACTAGTGAAAAAAATTCCAAATTCTAACTATTCATCATGGGGGAGGATATTTCGGAGGTAGAAGGGAAGAAAATCATAGAGGCATTCAAAACACTAAAACTCAAACCAAAGGCAGACACACCCAAAAACCTACAAGACTGGCTGCAGGGACTGACCTCCGCAAGAAAACCAAAGTAAAGACAGAAGACTTGGATACAGAAACCACAGAATCCATGGAAACCATGAAGCAGTATTCCGGATTTCCACGGATATCAACTTTCACAGGATCCGCCAAAGGAGAAACAAATTATGAAAATTGGCGATATGAGATACAGTGCCTTGTTGCAGAGAAAGTATACAGAGAAGATCAAATACTACAGGCCATACGAAGATCCGTGAAAGGTGAAGCGGCAAATGTATTAATGCGGATACGAACATCTGCATCACTGCACGAAAAGTCTCGTTTAATATCATTTTATAGATTTGTTACCAAATTATATTTCTTGTTTTGAATATAATTTGTGTGTAACGTTATATTATACGCAAAATATAATGTCATATAATTGATTGAATTTTATTATAACGTATAATTAGATATAATGCGATATACAACGAGAATAATGTAGTTTAATAGAAAAAATTATACGTTTCGTTTAAGAAAATCGACATTCATACGTAAATACATTTATACATTAAGTTTAATTACGTTTCTGGTATTAAATATATGTGATAAATAATGTGTCAATAATACGTTATTTTATATCAAATAAAATGTTTACGTTCTCATTATTGCAAAAAGACAAAATCGTTGATATCAAAGTACATGTATCTGATATTATGTTCTAATTTAATTGTGGGAGGGGTTCGGGACGGAAAACACAAAACACCCTAATGATTATTTTTCAGATACGTATATGTAGATTACATACAATATACAAAAAAAGAAGAAGAAGAAGACGAATAATAAAGATTAATAAAAAAAAATGATAACTATGATAGTTTTAGAAATTTTATCTATATAAGTAAATTTGCTTAAACTTTAAGTTTAACGATCTTTGATTTGCATTAAATATACGTGATAAATAAAAGGGAAGGGATTTGGAACGGAAAAAAACCCACTAAATTATTACTTAAAGGAAATCTTTGATTTGTAATAAAAAAATCACAAAGCAAATAAAAAAAATGATTATAACAATTGATTCAGGATAGAGAGAGAGAGAGAGAGAGAGAGAGAGAGAGAGAGAGAGAGAGGGTTTACTCTTTATTAGTATTACTGAGCCGTATTTGCAAATGATTATTCAAATAATCATTTTTGTTAATATCTGATGAATCTATTTTTAAAAAAAATATCAAAAGAATGTTTTAAAAATCCGTTATTTATCTATGTGTTGCTGAAAAAAAGTTTAACCTCTACGCGCATGCGAAACATTTTGCCAATCAAAAATCGAGAGAATTCTGAACTCGCCAAACTGCGCTGGCGATAACATGCCGGACTCGAGCGAAGTAGCGAAGTAGATCTATCGGAATTTAGTGCTCTTGGACTAAAGAATCATCAGATTCGTACATCGACGAAATTGTTAGGAAAAAATCCATTGGCAAGACCGTTTAGAAAGTGCCGAAAGGGAAGAAAAAGACACCACAACGTCAAGCAGGTAAAGCGCTCTTCAGTAACAAGATGGCGAAACAGTCCCACAACGTCAGTCCTTAGCCTCAACTTCTGTTCTTACATGTAGCAGCACCTTGGAGATAGGTTCGCCGACCAGGAGTACCAGTTGTGTGGTAGGTATGATGATGATTACGGTATCGATAAACACGCGACCCACTAATACCTGCTCCTGCAATTTAATAATTACTTCCCCTTGTGAACATGATTATTTCCCATGTAAGAATTACAGTCAACTCGTACCCAAAACGGATTTGTAAATTTTTGTAAATTTGTCAAATAGTCGGACAGTCTGAGTGAAAAATGACTTCAATTATATTATAAAATGAAGTCATAACTTTTAAATATTGATATTAATTTAATATTATCGGGAATGTCATATTATCGAATTACCATATTATCTATAAGTATTTAAACTCACAAGTGCTTGGGGACGGGACCCCCCCCCCCCCCCCCATTTTTTCATCATTCGACACCATGTGAAAATGTGAAAATAACAAAACTGGATCTATTTAAAATTTACAAAATAGGATCGCACCCCATTTATTGATACCTTATAAAATTACAGAGACCATCATTTCCAACCGGTCAGTTCTTTTCAGTTAAATAATGTTGGGATTTCCTAGCGAGGTGTCGAATTTTACAAGATGGCATCTGCTGACGTCTGCAAACCTTTTTCTCTGTTTATACCAGTGGTATATATTTTATTCTACATAGCTTTTGCGTTGTGTTTTTTTAGTAGCATACAGCAACATATAATTAAAAATGAATGATGAAAAAATAACTCTAGAATGTGGGGGGGAGGGGGTGTCCCCCAGCACCTGTGTTTAAACCTAAATAGCAATAATTAAACACACAAGTTTCCAATTTAATCAATGTTGATTATAATCTGTCCCAAGTTATTGCTTCCATCACTTTTTGATGATTTTTGATTTAAAAAAATACACATACCTGTGAAAGAAATACAGTTGAAATCGATAAAACAGAAAATATCCAAGATATCTCCATTGACATATTATCATTTTTCACTCATAAAAGTTCACAGGAACAAAAACAAATTTTTTTACAGAAATTTATAATAGGAAATGTTTACATCTTTTCACCATTCGGAACTCAGAATACCTCACACAATTTTTCAACGTTATCCAGGCTATTTCATGGCTGATGCAATGAAAAATACCCATGTACTATTTTGAGTGGTGTAATGAGATCTGAAGGGGTGTTTCAAAACAGATAATCTGGACATATTTCATATTTATTTAGTGGATGAACGTAATTTGAGCACGAAGGTATTTATGATTATCAAAATATCAAGCAAAAAGTGGTGGAAGGAAAAACTTGGGACAGAGTATAGCTAACCTATTAACCCAGGTTTGCAGGGGTACTAAGAATTAGTAGATTATGTGGTAATATACTCTCTGACAATAAACAAAAAATAAAACATTAGGCTACATCTGAACACAACATTTTATGAAGCTTAATATTTGGCTAAAATTAATAAAAGAATTGGGTGAAAAAGCCGTTCATTTTTTGTTGTACACCTGATTTCCACATCTGAAACTCAGGATGTTCTGTATTCCTTATTGATTTTTTTTAAGCATATTTGAATGTTTGTAATATTGCTGTGACATAATATATATATATATATATATTTGATAAATTGTTGCACATAAATAAGCATAAAGGTAATTACTGGTTTGTATATTAATGTATATTCATTCATTTATACACATCTAAAATATTTGTATAACACAGGCTTATACTGTAATGTACATATGGAGTGTAGTGAGAGGAGTTATCTGAATATCAGCATATTTGTATTATGTAATTGTATGGCCTTGGTATGATATTTTGTGAATGCATACTTTCAGGTTGCTGTGCATGATGGATACTCCCATGGAATTTCCATAGGACTGTAGTGAAAAATGAAATCCGATTATGGAAACCAAATGTCGAAGTAAAACTTTTAAAAGAAATAATAACTTAGGCCACACCAATATAATTTTTTGTTCTTTAGATCCTGCACACTTGTATTTTAATAAAACTTTACAAATAATATTATAATTTTTGTTGCAATGTTATATTTAAGATGCAATAAACAGATATTTCAAGTCTATGCAAGATAAAGGAAGGGGAGAGTCGATTCTTTCAAGAAAGGAATGGATCTGTATCGAAGGAAAAAATGGTATGCCCAATTAAATGCACTGCATGTTTTAAGAGTCTAGGCCATTAAATCATCAACTCGTTATTATGCCCCCCTTCAGACAAGGGAGGGCAAACTGCGTTACTGCTGTTGGTCGGTCTGTCCATCAACAATTTCCTTTAATTTTCTATGCAGAGGTTGCACCTATTGATATTAAATTTGACATATAGATTTATCAAAATAATATCTAGGTCAAGTTAGATTTTGAGTCTAATCGAGCAATTTTTGACAGAGTTATGCCCCTTGGATTTGGGAAAATCCCAATTATTTACTTTTCATTCATTTCTTTGCAGAGGTCTCCAAGGAAGAAGGGGCAATTGTGTTTCACAACATCTCTTGTTTTTTTGTTAAATATATAGTCTCGTAACTGCAATGGTGTATGAAGACAAATTTTCATGATGCACAAACGCCTGTTACTCCATTTGTAATCTTTCAAAAACCATGATTTAATGCTTAAATAAATTTTCTGAGGAATTTAAAAGAAAAGCCCTATTAACGTTTTACAAGCTACATGTATGTTGAGTTTTTCAGACAATATGCGTGTATAAACATAAGTGTATTTATGTGTGTATATGTTGTAGAAAATGGAAGCTATACTACAGACAGGCTGTATTGAAACTTTACAAAAGACCTCCTCAGTCCTGGGATGAGGAGAAAAAGAAACAAGTAGAACCTGTACTTCTTGTCGAGTACATGTCATCAGAATATGAGAATGATTGGGAATATGACACAATGTATAAAATGGTGCTCTGACGAATGTCCAGTTGGACACCAAAAGTTCCGCTCTGAAATCCAAACGTTCAAAAAGGCAAAGCATAAGACGTATAAGGACCAACAAAAAATCATCTAGAGACAAACCAGATGATATATCAAATAAACAGAAATGGGCCATTCGAGATTTAAAAAAAGTTGCTATTGTCATGTATAATTAGCTCACCTGGGCTGAAAGCTATTATATGGTTTTTACTGATATGCAATCATTTTGACATATATATTGTTGACAATTCTTGGTCCTCACAAGAGGTTCAAATTTTGATGTAGGTTTATTATCCATGTATAAAGACTTGTTTAACACTTCTTGAGAACTGCAATGCTCAATATGTGAGATGACTGTAAAATCATCCTGTTACAAAGTAGCTTAATGATGAACCTAAGAATATGCTGGGTATTTTTTTTAATACAGGATCTATTTTACAACATTGTTAAGATATTTTGTATATGACTCCATAAAGCTTACTTTATTATGTCTATTGTGAGCGCAACTCTGTCAAGCAGTGTGGCTCATGGGCCTCTTGTTGCGATGCCTTTTTACTGAATTGGATTTGACTTGTTCAACTGTTATATAAAAAGATATTCATTGTGTATTTTTTTATTGTTAATTTTTTTTTGATGCTGATCAATTACAAATTAAAATTTGGCCATTAAGATTTTCAATTTTTGTCAGATTGGCTTATTGTATAGCATGTAACCACAGTCATACTTTTTTTTATCTCAATTTATTTACATATACGCTTAAGTTTATTTTCAGTAATTAGTGCATGCATCTTTATAGTGTAATGGAAAACAATACAAGGGTATTTATTTTGAAAGGGAGCTCTGTTGGCAGTAAGTTGCAGATCTTGATACCCAAGTAAGAGAAAGGTGGCGTCTCAGACCGATCCTTTTGCTCTTGCTTGTGGGCGAGTGAGGCTTCCCTGTCAAAGGCTTATACAAGTTTAAATTCATAGATCAAATAATAAACTAAACACATTTTTGAGTGATATAAAGTGGTTATTTTAATGAATATTATATCATAAGTTGTTTCTATTTGTTCAACCTAAAGAGTTAAAGACTAGGTTTTTGGTAATTTATTGAGTAAAGAGTAGTTTTTATGGACATGTAGGCAGTTATACAGGACTATTTGTATGTACATCTTTTAGAGCTTGTTCCTGAAACCTCTGAGCATAGGCTAGAAAATTATTTACGGAAAGAATTATATGTATCAAAATTTCTTGCATCCCAATTCAAAATTGTTATATAAAATAGACTTACATTGTATATAGTTTCAGACTAAATGAGTTATATCTTGTGACAGTTTAAAACTTGGTCATATTTTTTTTCTAATGTTTAAAGATAGAATAGCTTATTGAGTAGCATGCATGCTCATACAATTTTTTATCTCAAGTTATTTCAATCTACATATTTGTTCAAGTTTCACTTATATAATAAATTAGCTCAATTAGCTTTATAATGGACAGAAATTTGTTGTTAAAAATATACAGGAGACAATGTAAGGGTATTTTGAAAGGACTTTGCTGGCTGTAAGTTGCAGATCTTGATACCTAAGTAAGAGAAAGGTGGCGTCTCAGACCGATCTTTTTGCTCTTGCTTGTGGGCGAGTGAGGCTTCCCTGTCAGTTTCCTATAGATGCAAGAAATAAACAAACCAGACTTGATAAGACATTTTTGAGTAAAGTAATCCCAAAACATGTTTCCTTTTTATGAAAAGTAAAACTGAGTTGAATATTTATAGTGTCATAACTGTTTTACATTTTGTACATGCATATGTCAGATCTTATTTCAGACCTTATTAGGATAGACTAGAAGAATATTTATTGAATTTCTATGTTTTAAATTTACCATTTCTCTAAATCTTGATAATCAGTTATTGTTTGCATTGGATGTTTGTGTAAATTAAAATTACTTTATATATATTCCAAAATGTAAACTGAATAGTCTGGTCATCAGAATATGTAGTTTTCTTTTCTGTCCAATAAATTTTTAATAATGGAAAACCTAAGGAATTATTTTAAAATCGCATGTAGTGTTTAAAATCAGAGATTAGAGATGCACGTGTACATTCTATAATTGAACACAATTTGTTCCTTCAATTTAGTATAATTTGGTATTTGTATGCATCATATGTTGGGGTTTTTCAACACTATTACATATTATAGGATGTGTTGATATATTTCTCTTCTGAAGTGGCTTTCTTGAAAACGGTACATTTCTATTGAGAACTCTTATCTATTTGCAATCGTGAACTATAGAGTATGTATGTAGTATTTATGTTTGTATGAAAAAATGCTATTTTCAAAATACATGTACTTGGAAAGAGAATTTGTATGTGCATATGTGTGTATTTTAAAGACCAGTAAATAAGTAACACAATTTGATTACTTCAATATTGTCAACTTTCAACAATTGCTTTTCAAGTTGCACGTTAAACAGTTTAATTAGAGAGCATAACTTTATCCACATGCATTATATGAGAATATTGACTTCGTCTTGTAATTTATGTTGTATATGAAAATACGCAAGTTATACTAAAATTTGTTATTTGCACACCATGCAGCAATTTGTATTGGTCTGTTTCAGTTGTGTGTTTTTTTCTACTCGTCCAGATAGATTCCATTATTTCCATTTTATGTGTATTAGACTGAATTTGCTTAAGTCAAGTGTGCATTTCATCAATTCCATATGTATCTAATCATGACGTATTTATTGTAATTTTCTAAATTGTGACATTTATGCTTAAAACTTTGAAATATTTTGCTTTGTAAGAATACATGTATTTTTTTTTAACATCATTGAGACTTTAAACATGCAATAAAATCGAATCATAAGTGGACTTGTGTGTGATTTAATTTTCAAAAAAAAACAACAACTGGATGTTTGAAGTTATAGATAAAGATGTATTCGGTGGTATTATTATTTAATTAAATGAGAAAAATAATGACGTAAAATATATACGATTCCAGTTGATATTGGCAGGTTTAATCAAAATATTCTCGTCGCATAAACAAGAGGTATAATGTAAGTTAATGAAAGCGTTTATTTGAATGTATAAGGAAGTTTACGATATCCGTATATAATTTAATTTTTGAGAGTTTTATAATGCAAAAATGTAAATTAAACGAGAACAAATAATGAATTAAAATTCTACATTAAATTTTATTAACCAAACAAATTTAATATACACATTAAACTTAATTTTTTGAGCATATTTAATAAAAATTATACGTTTTATATACAAGAGGTATAATATTAGTTTATGGAACACATAAATCTGTACTTATGAGTAAGTTTACATTTTTTCCAACATTATTAAATTTGTTCTTTTAGGGAACCCAGAAAACTCATATTAAATGTTGATTATTTTTAAACGTTTTCGGGTACACAATATGTAATACTACATATTTGAATTTTAAATAATCGTATCGTTTAAATTGCATTTAAGGTGAAATTAAACGCGAGTTTTTCGTGCAGTGCATCCATAGATGAAATCATACACAAGATGAATTCCATTTATGACACCATCGACAGCGGACAGAGGATCCTTGGCCAGTTCTACAGTGCAGAACAAGAAGAAAATGAAACTGTATCCCATCGGGGATGTCGATTAGAACAGTTAATCAATAAAGCAGTTCTTCGAGAAGAAGTCAATAAATCGAACGTTGATGAAATGCTGCGCCACGCCTTTTGGGAGGGAATTCGTCCAAAATTAAAAGATGTCTCTGGATATATCTTTGACAAACATTTAACTTATGATGAACTTAGATCAGAACTGCGTTCCATCGAACAAGATCAAGAAAGACGAAAGAAACACAGTACAAAAGGAAGAAAAGAAAATGACGCAGGACTTGTGATAAGCGTGACAAATGATCAACAAACTGATTCTGGCATGGAAGAAATTTGAGGAATGCTGCAGAAGTTATCAGTAGATGTACAACAACTCAAGGAAGAACGTCAAGCTAGACCACAACAGAATTTCAACAGAGAAAATTTCAACAAATACCGCTCATCATTTCAACAGAATACAACACAGACGCAATACTTTTAGCCCAATAATGGTACCTCTCCTATGAATTATCACTCTCGACAACCATTTCTTGGATCATTCCAGTATATAGGTCAAAGGTCATCAGCAAGAGGCTACAGAGGAGGATACATCAATCAGAGACAAGGAACAGGACGTGGTGTATTCGGACGGAATGGACTTCCTGTTTGTAATCGCGGCGGCCAAGAAGGACACGTACAAACTGGATGTAGAGTAAGGACGGACCACCTCCGACAGAATTTAAACTCCATGGGGCCAGCATCGAGAGGCAGACCCTAGGCCAACAAACCAACGATCAAAGCCTTAGACAGTTTAATGAAAAGATACCAGGACTTCTCGGTGAACAAAATATCATTCAAATACAGATAAATGACATTACAAAAACAGCATTATTGGATACCGGTGGGACCGTGTGAACCATTTCAACAGAATTTTACAACACTTACTTAAAACATGTACCGATTGAACAATATGATAACATTTCGAAGATCCGATGTGCAGATGGTGAAACTATGCCCTATCTAGAATACATTAGATTGAACGTCACAACATCAGATATCCACATAGAAAACAACAATGACTGGTTAATGTTAGTTGTTCCTACCACCGAGTACAGCCAGAAAGTTTCTGTCATTATTGGTACCAACTTCATCCATACTATGATGAACTGCATACAAGAACAGCGCGGAAAGAGATTCATACTTTTTAGTAGTTAATATCTGACAGAAATTCCTTCATGTTTGGATGTAAAATATATAGTCGGGAAACGGGCGTTAGCGTTCATCGTTCTTTGATAATCATCTGAATTTATGGTTTTTATATTAACAACTTTTTCATATTGAGACTTCTAAAAAAAAAAGTACAATGTTAAATGCATTTTCTGCAGTTTGTTCTTGTTGCATACATTCCAGAAGAAAAAAGAACATGACGACCCAATGAGTGATTGTGTCATTTATTGACCAAATAATTGACAAAATAATAACTAAAGCACATTCAATATAGGATTACAATTATCATAATAGCTAATGTAATAACTGGGATAAGGTCTTATGATAAATTAAGGATTTAAGCCTAGACATATTAAGTTGCAATTAGTGCTTATCCCAGTTATTATAACATAATAAATATATAACTTTTTGCAACAAGAAGGTGGCGTTAATAAAAAGGGTCCAACCTGTAAAGTTGAAATGTACTCAATTAATTGCACAAAGAACCATAAGAATAACAAAATATGTACATATTATTTATATATAGAATAACAATTCTATTCTATTATAGCTAATGTAATAACTAGGATAAGGTCTTATGGTAAATTAAGGATTTAAGCCTACAAACGTTAGGTTACAATTAGTGCTTATCTTAATTATTATTTTATAATGAATATATGTATAAATTTTTGCAACATGAAGGCGGCGTAAAAAAAAAAAAAAGGCCGCAAGACAAGCTAAATGATTGCATGACGCATGCAGCGCCCCTCAAGAAAAAGTTATTTCTAACCAGAAACATGTAATAAAAGAAAAGTAAATTTGTTTGATTTACAAATCATATTGAAACTATGAGCAACCATATGACAAACTCAAATTAATGTTAGTAAAGGTATAGTAGCTTTTTATGTTGTTCATGACTAGGTTAAACAGGTTGGGACCAATTGCCCAAATGGGATATTATAGCCCGTTCGGGATATAATAGCCCAAATGGGATGTAAATTTAAAGTTTTGATATAAATCCGCATTAATGTGTATCAAATACAACAACATTTGGTTAAGAAGTTTTTCTATATATCTTTAGTTTATAAGATTGATCCCCAAGAAGTTTTGGATATACTGAGGGATCAATCTCCGTAATAGTACGATTACAGAAAAAGTTGTTTACCAAAAGTTGTTACATTTCATCTACTCTAATGCGGATTTATATCAAAAATTTCAAAATCAAAAATTTTTATTTTTTGCACTTTAAATTTATATCCCATTTGGGCTATTATATCCCAAACGGGCTATTATATCCCATTTGAGCGATTGGTCCCAACCTGTTAAACAATATGCTACAATGACTCGAAACAAACAAATGAACTTCACTTATGGACATATAAAAACATTAGCTTATCACACAACCCTTAGATGTTCAGACGTGAATAAAAGAAACTCTGATACATTAAAATTAAATAACCTGGCAAGTTCCGGACAAGCAGCATATTCCGTTCACAAGTATGATAATGCCACGACTATGTAAACATAAATTAGTACAGACAAATTCTAAACTCATTTAATGACATGACCACGTACATGTATACATGTAAATAAACTAGAGACAACTCTCAGCTCATTTCAATGTACTTAACTACACACAAATATTTCCTTGTACGAGTATGATAATGTCATTACTACCTATACATAAAATAAAGCGGACAGATTCTAAGCTTATTTCAAATGTTCTTAACTACACAAATATAATTTTTTGTACAAGTGTAATTTGATATGATGAGAAGCCTAAGCATAAAAAAATGCATATATTAAATGGTGTGAATAATTAAACATTAACACAGCTGCACAACAAAAAAGATTTTTCATATATGAATTGATTTTGTGTCAGATAAAAGATCTATGTTGTTAATACGGAAAGGCACAAAAGTAAACATTTTGTTTCTTCCATAGATTTTCTCTATCATTTTAACCGTTGATCAATGCATATAACATAACGATCATCAACAGTATATATACTGTATATACTATATATCTTTGTAAAAATGGTGATTGATTCGCAAATCCAAAAAAAAGTGTTCGGGGGGGGATGGGTGGGTGGGTGGGTTAATTATTTTTTTTTAAAACTTTACTTTCAAGCCCCCCCCCCCCCCATAATTTCTCAAATGAAGATAATTGGTTCTTTTTTGATTAACGATGAATCACGTTCTTAATATATTGTCACCCCAGTTTCCCCCATGAATACAATATAGGTCCATTTTCTACATAAAAACCAATAAAGATATTGCTAGTTTTACAATCGCTATGATTTAAACATGATATATTTTGGCCGTTAGAGTCCTGAAATTGGCTAAACGAATGATATTATTACACATAAACTGACAAAAACTGTCTTCCTTTAGGGAGAGGTTGCAATGCTTATTATTAAAAAAAATCATTTTTAATATAATTTAAGAAATGATCTATTCTGTTTATTAAAATGTAAAGAATCAAATATCCTTTTAGAATTAAAACTTAATTTAAATTCAAGAGTTGTAACATCTATTTCTTCATTACATTCGTTGAATCTTTTCACTGAATTATGGCTTACTGGTGGTTTAACTTGGAATAACCGTAAATTTCTTTATCTGTCTTGCTATTGTCAATCTCTTCAAGTTCTGTGTATTGTTGATCTTTATCTTCTAAAAATAAGCATGAACAAATCATTGATTTTCATAATTTCTTTGATTTCATGATCTTATGATTTTATGTTTTCAAGGTCCCTTATAGGTGAAATGAATTCATAAATACACCCCATTTCCCTTTTATCTTCGACTTCCGCCATATAAGTTGTCGATTTCTATTGTTACTCTCATCGCTACACGACTGTTCTATATAGCCGATAACTCTAATCATGCTTCACAATATTCAGGTATTTCATTCACCCGAACACTTTACATTGGACGGAAAGATTTGTAGAGACGCGTTTTGAAAAAAAAAAATATGATAACCACTGCACTTGTAAGAAATATCCATGAAAGACTAAACAAAGCAAACTAAAATCAAGCCACACATATTTTGAAAATCCTTGATCATTGTAGAACGTTTCCCTGTGTCGTACTCTTGTATCATCGCACAGGCGCATCACACACTGTAGTACCTCGTGCAGAGACAACATGGACTTCAGAAAACGGCGGGTTTTTTTACAAACTGATAAAAAAAAATACTTCTTGGGTTGAATATCGCTTATTTTCTATGTTTTATGTGGATTTACAATATAATATAAACGATATGCACTAATATGAACGACTCATGTTTTGCGCGATGGGATGAGTAAGGCATCACTATCTGTGCAAGATAAAGTCATTACGGATACCTTGAAAATCCTCAAAAAGAAAGGTTTTCTTTTTTTATTGTAGCATCTTTTATTTTCTTTTTTTCCTGTTCAAACATACTAATACATGTTGTGGTTCATATTTTCAACCTTAAAGCACTTAAAAAGCTAATGAAATTGATATAGCGATTAAATATGTTAATGATTTCAAGTTACCTTTAAAGCCACTGATAAAAATTTGATTATTTGGCTTATTACTTTATTTAAAGATAGGATTTTCATATAAATTACGCTTTCTAAGTTAATTCCATTACAAAAATACGAGAACTAAAAGGGAAATATTTTTTTAGGTGCCGTGAAAAAATATAAAATATTTGAATAACCCGCCTTAAATTGGTCACGTGACGTCCAGTTTGGTCTGTCAACTACAATGGCGACGACGAGAACGAGGGGTTGATCGTTAAGTTTGACAAATTTGGCAAGGAAAGAAAAGCAATAGACAGACTGACAAGGATATGAACAAAGGGATATCGTCATCGTAGACCATGCAGATTGATCGAATAGGAATTAAAGCCGAATTGAACTTAATTTTTCATCATAAAGTTGTAGGATTTTGCTAGTTAAGTTCGTGTTCCTTGTGTTACGTGTCTGTTTACTTTATAAGTTATAAACCACAAATAAATTATCGTTTGGAGATTTAAAAATAAAAATAAAAAACACTTTCAGTACATGCATCTCTAGGGGAAGAGTATTTACTCTGTTTACGTGTCGATGACGATAAAATCGTGTTTCGCCTTTATTACACAAAATTAACAATTTATATTGGTTTACATTAAAAAAAAAATCTGAATAATAATGCTTCGGGTATCATCTTATATAAGAATTATGTAATTTAAACATAGAAAACATGATTATACATTGTAAACAAACTGTTCTGCCATCATGTATTCATAGCTGGGTTTTCCCGCACTCATGCGCAGTGGCGTTATAAATGACACAAAAAAAGTGGCGGACATTCCGTGATGGCGAAAATAACGTGACGATTTTTAAAAAAAAAAGTGGCGGACATTTCTTGACGGCGGACATAACGTGAAGGCGGACATAACGTGACTCAACAGACATATCACATTTATATCCATCAGACGTGTAGCAAGGTTTAAAGACAAATAGCCAAAGACAGAACATGTTTTAACGGTCTCAAGTTGGTAAAACGTCTAACTTTAAGAAGCATGCTGTTTATTTTTTACTCAAACTCAGGTCAAAAATGTTAACTCTAATTACACCACATATACCTTTAATCATTGTGTTAATTGCTGGTTCTGATATTTAAGCGCACAACATAAATACATTTTGAACAAAATGGTTATCATTATTAGAAAGAAGGTTTTTTTTTCAAACCTTCTTTCTTTAAGACTGACTTTTATTATACCCCCGTCCCGCAAACAATGCCTGAAGGTACATAGGAATCACCTTGACCGTCTGTCTGTTTGTCCGTCTGTCTGTGCCATTATGTCTTATCAATATATTTCTTATAAAGGAACATTGGAACTTCCTACTTCACATAAAAATTGATTATGACTTGAGGATATGTCGTAATTTTAACCCAAGATCAATTAGGCAAGTTCAAGGTCAATAACAAGAAAATTGCAATATTGGTGTTCGCGAAGGGCTTTATTGGATTTAATCACGCCCCGACCAAAATTATCACCTCATAATACTCAAAGAATGCTTCCTTATTACTTATATTTATATAATGTTCAGCTATTGTACGATTTAATATTTGAATATCAATAAGCAAACAGCGGCGAACTATATTTTTTTATCAAAAAGCTGGATGGGCAACAAATTCTTCTCAAGAGATTAAAATAGTCTAAAAATTGCTAGAACCATAGTGCTATGTTAATAGAGAAACACTGGAAATTCCTACATTACACAATAACTGCTTATGACTTGAGAGGGTGTCATGATCTTCACTCAAGGCCATTTGAACCAGTTTAAGGTCACTGGGAAGCTAAAATCCAAATCTGTTTCCGGTCACTACGCAGGACAGTTTAGGCAACATTTTGCTTTCAAACAGCAGTAAAAGGAGGTCGTTTTGCTTTTGTCTATTCATTTCTGCGTAATGAATATTTCTTAACTTTTTCGAGTGTTTTTGTAATGATATGGGTCACCTTAACTTGACCATGTCTAAATTTGACGATCACGTGACCTTTTAGGGTCACGTGGGCGCCTTTTAGACAAAAAACGTCAATGCTAAATTGAGACAAAAAGTTCAAGGGCAAGGCAAAGAAAGTTAGAGTAAGTAATACGGCAACATTTTCAAAATTACCTATACATCATAAAAATCAATGGTCATTCAGTTGTAAAGTTCACTAGTTAGGTAAATTTCTTAAAAAAAACTGACTACTAGTTCCTATAAAATAGTGTATTTTTGTATATTTTGGTTAAAATTACAAAGTAAACCTTCATCTCTCAACAAATGAGCATCAGTTTTCATTAAGAACTCGTAAACAGGAAGATAATCATACCAAGTTTAATAAAATCTATAGCCGTCTTGCACTTAAACCTTTGCATTTAATGTCTCAATCTGGAAGGCCTCTCAAATCAATACACATTTCAAACGCACAAGTGATCCCACAAGGGGAGGTAACTCTTTGAGTGATAACTCTTCTTATATAGGCGCGATCTTATTTTTCACCTAATCCGACTTAATTTTAAGATATGTTTCAGCAGTACATTATGTAAATGGTTATTTAAACATAGTATTACTGTTTCATTTATTTTAAAAGAGACAAGATACTTACGATGAATCGCCCGCATTTCCTCTGTCGTATCAGATAGATGTAAACAAAAAAACGTTGTGTATCATTTTTCTTGGTTTTCCGCATTCGCGGAGTTAGTGAGTTCTTAATAGTTTTAAGGAAGTAGAGAAAAATGTATAAGAGCTAATTATACATTTTTTTTAGGGATTTGGTGCCAAATATGTTCCTGCACTGGTATAACAGTATAATTTTTTCTCATAATATATATTTAAAATAAATATTGAGTATTTTTTTTCATAATGATTTAATGTCAGATGAATGCATGTGCTGCCTGTGGCGAATGACTGCATATTCTATAGCACTCTTCGGGTCTGTAAATATTATTCTGGGGGAAGGGGGTTCAAAGGGGTAACTTTATTCTGTTTGCCAGCGAGCTAGGGGCCAGGTATAACAAGGTGTTTTATTATGTAAATTGTGAATTAAATTAGAATTTTCCAAGGGGGCTATACATGTAGATCTGCCCATGTATGAGGCCTATTCCCATCCACCACCTTTTTCTTACACTTTTATTTTTAACACTCATTAAAATTTACTTTTATTTTTATTCAACACATGCACATGCAGAATGATTAAGATTAAGGAGATGGGGGGGTATCATATCTATTCATTCACAAAATAAATTCTAATTGCTCATTTCTCATTACCGATGAAGAAAAGAGGGAGTGTATATCCTGCGACAAGGCGATCAAAAGCCATTTTAGGTTTACATCAATATATAGAATTTAAATAAGTATGAATTCTCCTATGTGAGAGACCCTCGAGCTCTCTCCCACCCATTTACATCCTTAATGCATGCAGCTTATAGCAATTTATTAAACCTAACTTAAGTAAATATCATTCCTGGTCCCAAACAAAATTATGAATACAAAAGCAATTGAATTTGGTTCATTTGTTTAATTAATTCAAGAAGATAAAGGACTTTCTGAAAAAAAAATTATGTGACAACATTTAAACCTGACATATGCATGCACACTCAAAATTGCAATTTCTTTATATGATGTCAATGTATTTATTGTATGACTTCTTAGTTCTGCTCCTCTTCTCTCTCCAAAACATAGTCTTCCTGTTCTTTAAGTTCAGGTTTTTTTT
>WFKH01011926.1:19220585-19250636 GCA_016163765.1 Magallana hongkongensis
AAATAACACTAAGTAATCCTTGTAATTGATTAATTACTGCATAATCACTGGTAATTATAAACAAAGATAAAGAACACACACTTGTGTAACGATTGAGACTCAGTCCTGCAGCTCCTAGGTCACAGGTTTTAGCAGTATTTAATGATGAACATAGGTTATCACATTAATTGAGAAATTATAAAAGCAACCCTATGCCACTAATCATGATGATCTTAGGTTCTAGTTAAAAAATCCAACTTCTTCAGGTGTGGTAATGGTCTAGAATACAGCTCTGAAACAGTATTGTTAAAATTTCCCCCCATCTTCAATGAAGTATAATGTATGATTGAAAGTCCACACAGCTTCGGTTTGGTCTGCATAAACAATGAGATATTCCTAAACTATTGATGTTGTGATGAAATCATCGAAATTAATATTCAAAAACTCCCTGGTAAATCATCAGTCTTCACCTGTCTCAATAGCATATTGCACTATCTTTGATCACTAGTCGATTCTTCTAAATCCCAATTTATAAGTTGCAAACAAAACTTTGCTATTTCTCTTCGTTCAAATTACTCTCCTCGATCTATTCCGTTATTATTTGGATAACAATTAAGAATGTTTTGGAGGGAATTGTATTAGGGCAGAGGTAAACCAAAAGGAAACTTGAGCTTTTAATGCACTTTAGTGAATTACAGTATGTAACATTAACATCTTGTTTAATAAATTGTATATGAATATTTTTTTTCAAATATTTACGATAATTAAAGATTAGACCCTTATTCATAATCATCAGGTAAATATAGTTTTTCCTCCCTGCAACTTCTTTCACATTTGCAGATTTGGAGGCTGATTTATTGACATTTGGCGGGAGGGATTCCCCACTGAGTCAGGATTCGTGTGCATTAGCCTCTTGCCTTTAACCCATATTGTTATTGATAAGAGTTTTTCTGACCAGTGATCTGGTTGTTTTTGAAAATTTAAAGAATTTTCTAAATAATTATAGGTATGTGAAAAAATGATGCTTACTATGATTAATGTTTTTAAAAAGATCTAGATAAAAAAACAAAAAAACAAAAAAACAAAAACAAAGGATGTTTGTTTTGGCAGTGATTAATCTAGAAGTACATGCATTTTAGGTGCTTATTTGTTATTATTGAAAGAATAAAAATCATGAAAAGGAACTAATTGCACACCGTTTCATTATTAAAATACCCTAAAAATTATGTAGTTCTCTGATCAGCACGTGATTCTGGTATGCAACTATCTATTAATAGATTTTTTTTTGTAGTGTTATCAGTTTGGAGGTGGGGCCTGCTTCTTCATATGCTTAATTGCCGTCCTTGTGGATATTCAACTAAGTCAGATGCCTTTAATGCGATATGGTTTAAACATATATCTATACTCTATTTTATACATCCAGTTCAAATTTATCAAACATTGATCACTATTTTTTAGAAAAAAAAACCGGATTTTGCAAATTGCAAGTGGTAACACATTTCTGGTGATAACAAAATAACTAGCATGTAAACAAAACTCTTTTGTGATTATGTATTATTAGAATGCACATCTATAATTTAAAGTTAGGCTTTCCATGGTTGAGCCCATTTAGTGCCGAGTATAGGACTACCATAACAGGGTAATATCTTTTTCCTTGGTTGACGCCATGGCATTATGGTTTCAACTGCAGATATTCGGCGAAAAAAATGAATATTCAAAATGTATTACTATTGTTCGTTTGTGACACTTCAACTATAAATGTTGATTACTTTTATTGAGATAGTAAGGTTTACTTTAAAAAAAAAACAGAAATAGTAAGATGGTGTATATTATGATATCTAAATCTAAAGCTCTACGGATATCCAAACCTTCCTGGCAGGTGTCGCCTATTGTTCCTTCAGCACATCCATTGAGACAGGTACCGTTGATGTGGTGACACGTCTCTCCATTGCTGCAGTTATCGCAGTTTAAAGCACATGTCGGTCTGTAAGCTCGGTCCGTATGCGTCACTAAACGACAAATCAGAAATTTGTAACTAGTCCCTTTGTTGAGAAATTATAGAATCATATATCCGTTGCTTTTTAAAAGAGTTTTTATAAATAATGTAGTCTTGTACACTATTGACCAGGATAGAAATAAATGTATAACATAGAACTCAACTTATTTCAATGAAAAAAAAAACCCAGCATATTACCGTATACTATCATGTCATATATATTGCGGCATTGAAATTCCTATACATTACGTTCTTGTTTTTATGTTAGCGTCACAGATACTTCCCTTAGTGGTTTGTAGGACATAGGTGCGAACAATCGTCTCTATATGATCCATCTATATGATCCATCACATCCTATTTCAATTCAAGCGTCAAATAAATGAACATTGATATTGATTATAATGTAATCAGGCACATACTCTGTTATCTTAAACACATATATACATTCTAGCTCTTCTTTTGATACTATTTTAACAGAACGGTATTTATATTTTCAAATTACATGTATCATTTCTTGTGTATTATTGATAATAAGTGTAACTACAGAGCATGGTTATGCTTGAAATATGTTCATTTTGACTTTTAAATATAATGATACATACATTTTGATTTTCATTAACATAATTTCTTTAATGAAAGAGGTTTGGTATCATGTCTTATAAAACGTTGGGATAAAACTTTAGCAAGAGGCCTACATGTCTTACGGCCACTTGATTACCACATCCGATTTTTTCTTTATTGATAGATTAAACTCATATTTAAATAGTCTTAAAATGCAGTAAGGATTGCTTCTATTTAACAGTTTGTGAAAGGGATATTTTTAAATTAAATCTTTAAAGATTATGTTAATGAAAATCAAAATGTATGTATCATTATATTTAAAAAGAACAAACTAATTTCTACATGTAACTTACTAAATGAGCTTATAAATCACTGTTCAAGATAACAAATGTTTACTATTTCCGTCTAGAGATAGATTTAAAATCTTATCAAAACTCAATATATCCATAGCATAATTGTCGAAAAATCATCATTTTAAAGAGGGGGATTAGAAAGTGTTTTAAGTTACAAAAATGTATTAAACTTTTTATTAAATAAAGACTTGAAGCACTCAAAAACTTTATAAAGCATGCTAAACGACGTTTTAAACATAAAGATTGGTGTCGAGTCAATTAGTAACTTGCAATCAGGTCAAGCCGGTTTTTTTGTATTCAATATCAAAATTAAAACAATCAAAATTGGACACCTGGAGACTACATATGCAAACTATTTCCACATATTAAACCCAATTTATGTAATCAAAACCAAAAAAATAAAAATCTATAGCATATTGATAAATACATAGTTGTTCGTAGCAACCGATTCATATAATACATACATTCTTTATTTTTATATAATATATGTAGGATAAAAGCAAAAAGAAATTACTGAATAACAGAAATGCAGTTCTGATTTAGTTATTTCGCCAATCGACATTTCAAGCTGTAAAATATTAGGTATGTACTCACCGTACACCTCATCCTCACAAAGTTCATTGTATGCATACTTTGAATAGTAGCTGGGGTATTTAACACCCGGTCTCCGCTCATTGAAGTATATAACATAGCGTCCAAAAACAGAACAGTTGATTCTCTTGTCTAATGATCGCCTACTTATGATAGTCTGTATATCGTGGAAACAAAGATGACTGTTCTCCTTGGAAGTTTTGTTAGAAATATAAAGGGAAAATCCTGACATCCGATTAGCAGATGACCATGACCCTATATTCAGAAATGTATATCTATTTAAATTTAACATTTTAAGTTCCTAAATATTTTTTCTCTTATAGTTGATGTATAAATTATATTTTTTTTTAGATTAATTATAAATAATTAATATTTTGTAATTACTAAATTAGAGTTTAGAAATATATTTGTAATATACCTCATTATATAAGAAGAAAAAAAATGATGAAGATCAGAGCATCAATTAAAGGATTAAAATGGGTATCATTATTGTAATGCTCTGCGAAAAAAACCAACTCAGAATCACATAAACGCAATGTATTTAGGTAAACTTTGTAAATTAGCAGAGGTGTGAGTCTAAACATCTGGTATGTGTCAAGTATTTGTACTTATATTTATTGAGTTTTAAGACTTGAGTTAATCTTGTATGCTAATTAAGAAAATTTGAAAAAAAGATATATTACTCCAATAATATAGAAATCGGCAGTTTCACTCCAGAAACGGTAGTTACATGTAAAATGGCAGCTTTGTACAAATACATAATTTATATTGTCTTTGAAGTGGATCACAAACCATTCATTTTTCAAGAATATTAGTAAGCTCATATGACTTCTGTGGCAGCTTTCATTATATATATTTTTTTCGTTTTAGAAAACTTCAATTTTTTTGACCAGGTAATAAAATTGTTTGCTTTTTTACAGCTAACATAGACTGCTTTATATGTATCACTTACAATACATTTTGCATTAAGCATAAAAGAAGACATGACCTGCTTGCTTTTGTAAATTACTTAAACACAATTGCTAAACAACGTGCTATTTTAAATTGTGAATGTATTGTGTTTTTTTCAGATAAGGAGTTAAAAAAAAAATTTTCTATTTTACCCAGATTTTCTGTCCTGTAGAAGATATTGATATAAGAGATGCTGACCACCTTGCCAAGGTCCACTCTCCATTCTGCTGTGTATTTTCCGTCAGCTGAGATTGTGCATTGACCTTTAAAGGCTAGGCAATTGTCATTTTTACCGTCAACCGCATTGTCAGAGCCATAATCCTGATTTAAATCAGGCCATTGATGCTGTTCCCAAGTAGGTTTGCCTAATGCTAGATTTTCTGTTAAATAAATACGTGTTGTTCATAATCAAATTACTACAAAGTGTCTGTTATATAATTATTTATTACCGTCTGAAATAATTTTCTATATGATAATTATCTGAACGATCTGTAAACTCATGTATATAGAAGCTGGTTTAAAAAACAACCCTCCATATTAAGCTGAAAAGATCAATTTGATACAAAAAGAAAAAAAAATACCTAATCCATAAACGTATATTACACACAGCAGATAATGCAATATTATGAATTCCGCTGTTTGATTACTCATATCTGTGAATAGAAAACACATTTGTTCATCCATACACATATTAGACGCTAAAGTTAGAATAACACTGAAACTAGGAAAGATACAAACCGTATAAACGAGATACATTCAAATTCTAAAAAATGCATTTGAAGTAGTAGAAAGGTCTAATGTATGAATCCGAGCTCTGAACAAAATTACTACTTCATATGAATTGTCGAAAACCACGATCTCCATAACTGCGTGTATAAGGCACAACCAAGTTCTCCCGAGTTCAATTTCTTATGCAGCATTCGCCAGATCGTTGCAGTGTTTGTAAAATATTTTTGGTCATCTCTTATCTGAAAACGATGCATCATATAATAATTTTACTCCTATATCTATTTTTGCAATGCAAAATAAACTACATTGAATAGAAAATGATACGGGAAAACTACATAGAAAAATAGTTTATTAAAGAACTATATATTATGGCGGAAGATTTGTAAGAAGAAAATGACTTTTTTTAAATGTAATTTATGTAATTCAACAAACTTAGAATGTTGTGGCTTTAGTTTCCTTATTTTCAGTGCAGACCAAACCTTACGATAGTTTTTACATTTGGATACTGATAAACTAGAAAAAAATGTACATACGTATTTTAGCGCAAACGCAAATATCAATACATTGGCGCAATAGATTTATAGCGCATGCAGCTTTTATTATAAAAGGCTTAATGTAATATGTTCTTGTTTGATCAACGGTTAGGTCCATTTAATTATGAATTTGATTTCCAAATCGCGTTCATGATATACTGTTGTTAAAAATAATAAACTAACTTTATTTATTGTCGCTGGAATTTAATTTTTGTCGGTTAATACGTTTGAGTCATCGGACTTTGAATATAACGTATCGATTTGGATAACACTTAAAGACCGGGGTTGACCTAGTTTAATATCCACACGGACGGCAATTAAGCATATAAGGAAGCAGGCCACACCTCCAAACTGATAACACTGCAGCATGAATCTATTTATAGATAGCTGCATACCAGAAGCACGTGCTCATCAGAGAACTACATAATCTTTAGGGTCATTTAATAATGAAACGGTGTGCATAGTTCCTTTCCCTGATTTTTATTCTTTAAGTAGACTAGTAAGCACCTAAAAATGCATGTACTTCTAAATTGATCACTGCCAAAACAAACGTCCCTTTTGTCTTTTTTTTTTAATATTTAGTGCTATCATAGTAAGCATCAATTTTTCACATACATGTAATTATTTAGAAAAAGACTTTAAATTTAAAAAAAACCCAATTCACTGATCAGAATAACTCTTATCAACAACAATGTGGGTTAGGTGCAAGAGGCTAATGCACACGAGTCCTGACTCAGTGGGGAATCCTCCCGCCAAATGTCAATAAATCAGCCTCCAAATCTGAAAATGTGAAAGAGGTTCCAGGGAGGTGTTTTAATAAGTAAAACTATATTTACCTGATGATTTTGCATATGAGCTTAATCTTTGATTATCATAAATATTTGACAAATTTATTCATATACAATTTATTAAATCTGATGTTAACGTTACAAACTGTAATTCACTGTAGAACATTACAAGATCAAGTTTCCTTTTTGTTTACCTCTGCCCTAATTGAATTCCCTCCACAACATTCCTGTAATCCAAATAATGGTGGCGAAAAGATCATGGAAGATAAATTGGAACAAAGAGAAATAGTAAAATTTTTCAACTTATAAAATTTGATTTAGAAGAATTAACTAGTGATCCAAGATAGTGCAATATTTTGGTGAGACAGATGAAGACATATGATTACAGGAGTTTGTTGAACGTTAATTGTGCATGATTTCATCAGAACAGCAATAATTTAGGAATAACCCCATTGTTTATGCAGACCCAACAGAAGCTGTCCGATATGGTGGAAATCAAATTTTGAACTTCCAAACAGACATAAAATTTTCTTTGAAGAAGGGGGGAAATTTCGACAATACTGTGTCACAGAGCTATATTCTAGATCCAAAACACATCTGAAAGAAAGTTGGATTTTAAACTAAAATCTGAGATCGGTGGCAAAGGATTCCTTTTATAATTTCTCAATCTGATCACCTATGTTTATAATTGAATACTGCTAGAGCCTGTGACCTGGTAGGCCCCATGCGTTAATAGATAAAGGAACTTCATACTATCAGTGTGAAGCTGCAGGACTGACTCTTCATCGTTACACAAATGTGTGTTCTTTCTCTTTGTTTATGATTACCAAAGTGATAATAGAATAATAAAATAATTACAAGGATCACTTTGTGTAATTCAATTTTGAGGCAAGACAAGCTGTCCGCCATTTACTGTGCGTCTATAGCAATAAGCATTTCGGGTAGAGATGTAAACAAAAAGCCGATTTCTCATCTGTCAATCAAATCAGAGGAAATTAGAATTTCTGGTTCACTTCAAAATTTAAAATGAGAATTTCTATAGTAGTAATGCATCAATAATAATTATTTTACTATCTAGAAATGCCTTTCAGTTTACTTTAGTTGCATGACAAAATTTAATTTATAGTTTTTGCTGATTAAAGTGTAAATTCAGATATTTCTTCTCTGAAGTGAAAGGTGGCAAGAAAATTGAAATTTCTTCCATTTTCCTCATTGGCTGCTATTTATACCCCAGACCCGGTCTTTAAAGGGTTCCGAAACTAATAGTGAGAGAAATCGAATGCTACCAGCGAGTTTCGACCACCACATTCTTCACAGTAACTTTACATTAAAATAACAAAATCAGGGGTATAATCTTATTGTATTATTTTTCTGCCCGCTAATCGGACAGCTATATATTAAACTCAATCATTATTACTATCATGGAGGGTCGCCACGTTTGATTACATTTTCACCTCAAGGTGCTAAATGGAAGTGACTTGGGAAGAAGCCTAAATTTGCAGTTACTAATAATACATACTACACTGTAATAAGCGATACAAGTGAATTTGATTCAATCATGTTTTAGCTGAATTGACTCTATTACATGTACCCATACAGATTACTTGTGTAATTGTATAACAAAATTGATCGTCTGAAATTACGTAAGTGCAAACTATCAGTATGAAAAAGGACTGATTTTGTTGCAACTTGAAGAAATTAAATACAGATTATAAATAGTTGGCGCACTATTAATTTAAGTGTTCGATTGCAGTTGCTCCAAAGACGCTTATATTTACATCTTTTTTTTAACAAATTAATAACTTGATTTTAAAAACTAAGTAAAATTAACTAAATTACTGTTTATGTACATCAGTACGTTAGGTAAAAAATTGTCTACTATGGGAATTTAAGTCTTACATCATCATAATTATTTCGTGCATTATTTTTCTTTTTCTTAGATAACTGAAAGTTTCAACAAATCGATACACGGGACGTGTATATTTCAGTCCTGTAAATCTCTACTGAGCTATGAATTGCAATCATTTTTCGTAAGAAATAGAGGGAGTCATACTTGGTAGATGTAAATACATTGTATTGAGACATATGATTTAAAATAAAGCAAATGTGAATGGCGTATTGGACCATTAAACATTTTGTATTGCATTGTTTTTTTTACGTGGAGTTGTCCACTTCAGAACTCACTATAAGAACAATTTAATCCACTTATTGTGACCAGGCGGCCGCACCCAAATCTTGCTCCAATGAACATATTTAACACTGTGTCCAAACACACCAAACTGAAACGAATTCCATAACTAGCAATATAAGAGCAGTTTCTTTTATTTAAGGACATATGTAGAAAGGGACAGTTTCGCTTAAAGTACCCGTCAATATCTTAGTAAAAATGAGTGTAACTGTATTTGAAGGCTTGTATGTACTATGAAAATTTGTGAAATGATTTTAGGTGATAATTCTATGCTAGCAGGGAGTCATTCCTGTATTTTGATGTAAAGCATGCAGGTCCCATAGTATTAAAAGGGGGTGGTGCTTGGGAGTCAGATGCGAAACGGCGGCTGTTGACAGGTGTGCTCACTTTTCATGCAAGAAGAAAGTAGGGCAGACGGTAAGAGAAAGTGTAAAAATGACGTGGATGGGAGGTGGGGCGGTACAGACTGGCAGGGAGGGGACATGTTAGCCTACAGGTTGCACCCTGTTCCGGGGGTCATCTCTCTACAGGGAGCGCGTTAAGGTGGGGTCTAAATAGGGCAAAATGAGTAAAATTATGACAGTACACGGGGGGGGGGGGGGGGGGGGCCAAAAAGATCTTTTTTTTTACCAAAAAAATATATCGGTGTTATTTTAGGTGAATTTCCAACCTTATTGTCCTTCCTTAAGTCCAACGTGTAGTTACAAGTCATTTTGGCCCAGGTCCAAATTATGAATTTCCTGTACCACAGCGGTTTATAGGGGAACCGGAACCCCCACCTCACAATTTCATGCATCAAAAAAAAAATGTTTCATGCTGCCATATGTGATCATGCGTCAATTAATATAGTAAAAAAAACCCATAGATATGGTTTATTAAGACGTACAGTGTATTATAATGTTTATTTCCCATCAGTCGTTTTAAAAGACAATCACCATTGTGATACATCTTCTTTAGATCATTGTCATTTTTGTACAAACAAATTTTATCCAATCGATTAAACTAACTATCTTTAAAAATCAATAAAATAATTTTATGGTTTGTTATTAAATTGTACTTCAAATAAAATTTAAATGTTAAATTTATAAGCATTTACATATATTTGCAATTTCACAATATTTTAAGATATAATACAGTTAGATAAAACCAATAAGTTTCGATTCTATTTTGCTAAAAGAAAAGCATATGTATGAACACATCGATGAAAAATCAACCATATACACATGAAACATGCTGAACAAACAAAATATTATAGACAGTGTTGTTAAAAAAGTTTAAAAAATTAACATTTTTTTATAGTCCTACATGTTTAAAACTTCAAACGTTGCAATTGCTTACAAGTCATCACATTTATCTGAACAACGGATAAATGAATATGCAATGATATAGTTTACACTAAAAATTTGCTTTTACTGAACATTTGTGTATACGTGCAAAGTAAAATTGTGGTTTTGTTATCAAAACACGTCATATTTTACATTTATAACTGTAAGTTAAGATAAGTGTAACTAATTGCTTGATCGTTTGTTTGCTGCTGACTAGCTTTATTAAGGTCCATGTACTGCTGAACGCTGCCCATGGTAATCTCTAGCAAAAAGAAAACAGATGCATGGAATATGTGATTATGATCTTCCGTCTAGTTATGAGGCATAAGAACACTGAAAATTTATAACATTCTGCCTGTTTTTAATATATTCATAATAACTACATTACAGTCTGTTTTAAAAGTAATGTCTGTTTTAGAATATGTCAGCATGTTAGTTAGCGTTAAATATGTATAATCACATTACAGCTAATTTAAAACTGTTGAGAAATACAACTTAGTAAGTGGCACCTTTTTTCATAATGAGTACTTTTAATATGAAAACTATTTTGCCATTTGTATTTTCTTTGCCGGTTTTTGGTTGACGAAAAACAAATTTTGATGAACTTAAATAAAACGGATATAAAGTAAAATTAGATGCTTGGAATTTCTGGTAACTTTATTTATTTTGTTTCAATCGTAGAATATAAGGAATACTAGCGATAACTAACCAAGACAATATATACTATACTTTCAGTAATTTTCGATTGAAAGATCCGATAACGGTAAATATCTTGTGTACAATTTCAATTATGTTTTTTGTTTATGGATCACAATTTTAATGTTTGATAAGAATTTTTAAAACCCAACAGTAATTCGTAATGTTAAAGAAATGTATACCAAATATAACTTACCATTTCTGGATACATTTTTCTGCAAGTAATTGAATATATTCAGAAGTAGAAAAAAAAATAAAGATTTCTTTTCATGTTTATGTTACTGTGTTTCTTTCCATAAAAACAATCAATTTTAAACTTTTATACGTTTACGATTTTTGTGTAGATTCAAATGTATTTACGTACTATTTTGTATTTTCCAGCAGAAGTAATTTAGGGCACTTCCGGCAAAAATAAGGGCAACAGACAAAGCAATGGTAGGAGGACACAATACGTCACTGTTGTCATTGCACGTGTTTTCGCTTACTTCTGAAAATTATTATATTTTTTCAAGAAAGAAAAGCTAACCTTTTTATTAAAGTATTTGGTAGGAATCTCTAAAATTTAATAAAAAAATTATGACGCTTTCCTCTGTAGAATAATGTAAAGGTAACAACATTTGTACTAAGCTAAATGCAGTTCATATGTAATTTATAAAAAATGACATAGAAGCAGAACACAATAATGTTTATAAATGTTGGAATTATTTTCATAAAATGTGGGTTTTTTTTAATATTATATATCGTCTTTCCAATTTACCAAACAAAATGAGACATGCTTGACAAAGAAATCTTTAAGTATACAATTAATTGAAATTACATATAAATTTTTCTTTGAAAAACAATATAAAAATAATCATCGGTACACTTTAACAAAACAATCTTAAAAACAAAATTGTTCAAAAGTTGTCCTAAACTTGGATTAGACAATTTATAAAACGTTCACAAAAACAAAATTGACAGTCGTTATAACTAATGATACATGCAAAATATTTTGAGTACTGTCAAAATTGAAGTCATATCTAGTGAGACGTCACACATTTACATGTAGCAATAGTTTATTTTCACTACAATCCGACCCCGTCCATCCAGGTGCACAACAACAGGCAAATGAACCAGGTGTGTTCGTGCATGTGGATCCGTAATTACATGGATTACTTAACCACTCGTCAATATCTATAAATGTAGAAATATCGAAATCATTATAAATTTTCAACTATCAAAATTAATGCAATAACTGAGTATGGGTTTGAGAGTGTTAATAATTCAGTAGATGGAAACTCGCCGTTAAGGCATGCATTTTGTAAGAAGACACGCTATTCATTTTAACGTCTTATTTTTTTTTTCATACTAAATTCATTTATCAAATTCGGCATACCTTTAATCTTAAGCAGCCACGCGATAAAAGCAATCGTAGGAAATAAAAAAAACTTTAATTCAGAGCATTTATTTTCAAGATTTTTTACCATTTTAATATGTGAAGTTCAAGCACAATTAAGGTACACCTAACCTTTTAGAAATTCGCGTCAAACCAAACTATTTTTTATAATATGATCAGTTACGACATCTTATATATGTAAACAAAAGGGACCAAAATATTTATACGTTGGCACGTTTGTTTTCCTACAGTAAGCTTTAGCTCACATATTTCAAAAATTCATCAACCAAATTTTAACACATGAAGCATCAACTCATGAATTGTTAAAGTAAGCATCACAATACATCATAATAGGTCAAAATCTAGGAAATTATAATGAAAGTTATTTGATAAAAGCAGTCATTGATTTTCTGCAGAAAATATTCTTTTAAATATTACATTTATTCTTCACAAGACATTCCAAAAAATATGAAAATGACATATTTTTGGAAGATTCTCAAAAAAACTGTACTGTTTGCATACTATGATTTATTAATCTTATATGCAGAGGAATATATATTTTTTTAAAGAAAACCTAGTTTATCAGAATTAACCTTCTGATCTTGGCTTGGTAGTCTCTCACATGCACACCCCCATATTGTTGGATATACAGTACAGGCAACGCGGATCCCGTGTTTCCCGCGCCCCGTCACGGTATAAACACATCGAGGTAATCGGCCAGGTGAGACAGGTATACCGCGTTTCCATCACGGTAAACTCATCACCTAACTGTCCCAGCCACGGTAAAATTATCGATGGAAAAGTATCGTATACAAGCGGGAGTTATCTCCCCCAATGTCAAAATAAATTGCATGTTTATTTATATTTAATGACGATATTTAACCAGATTTTGACAGAGGTTATAATCGAAATATTTGGAGCCTTTTTTAATATTTTTTAAATTTCATAGCTAATAATTAGTAATTTAATTTAATAATTGTGCAGTAATTGCAAGTAGAATATTTGCGAGTCATTCCATAATCATATTTTTATAAGGTTATTAAAAAATAAATTATCATAAAATTATTCTAATTGCCATAAAAATTATGTGTCAGCAGGTTGCTTGTGTCCTATAAGCAAATAACTGGTCTGTCTACATCTATATTTTTGTTGTTGAAGTTCATGCGTATCAACTAATGATGAGCATGACTCACTGACGCATCAAAGTGATTAAAAATCAGGGTTTCCCATAATTAGCATCCCGGTATTTTTGGCACGTTTGGTTCATTTTCTACAAGGTCTTCTACGTGTAAAGAACTGTTTCAAGTGAATAAATGTTTTAGTGATTTTGTGTCGCGTTCTTTTAAGTATGGCTCGTCGTCATTCTTTACTTATCATGTCTGATGTATTGTTTTCATTTCACATAAAATGATTACGTATTTTATTCACGTTTTCAAAACTCCAATCAATTATTTAAGAGAAATTTTAATTAAAGAATCATCTGCACCCGTACAGATTTCATGTAACTGTGGATATACCTATTATTTCAAAGATATATTTTTAAATATAATATACATGTAGGAGAGATTAAGACCTATAATTTTTTTTTCTTCGATTTTTTATTAATTTCCTACTCTATATATGTTTTTGATCCATATAAATTAGTAACATGTTTTACGGCTTGGTCTCTCGATATCGATGCTTAAGACAGCACTGTTACACTAGTCCGTGACAAGCATGTGCTACAGGGTGAACGTTTACCATACGATCAACGGCATATACAAAGAATCCTTTCCCCCTTAAAATATTTAATGATATTGATATCATTTTATGTGTACATGTTGAATATGAAGCTACTACACATATGGAGTATTATTTCTCGTAACCCCTTTCAAAGTTTTAAGACTGTCAAAGTAAACTGTATTTTACTTTAGTCCCAATTTTTTAGCACAAAGGTGTGAAACCGTCGCACTGACAGGAAATCCCCCTACACTTGAACGCACAGAATACACGGGTATGAGGCAGGTGGATAATCTGTGTGACGAGTGACCATCAATTCTACCTGTATATCATTTTATTGCGTTCTTAAACTGCTAAACGTGTTAAAAATGTTTTGTTTCTCCTCGCAAAAAAACCTCCAATATAAAGTAAACGAGAGAGAGAGAAAGAGAGTTTTCTGATTAAACAAGATAGTATACGAATTAAACTTCACAAACACAGTATATCAAGCATCACAAACAATGGAAAAATACTGTATTGTTATACATACTTCTTATTTTCTTTACTTAAAATAAAAACTAATAGAACGAAACTTTTTAACTTTATCATGGAAGGAGCACGTGGTTAGCTCGCGGGCTGATTTGATTGACAGGTCCAGCACGTGGACTCAAATAGGATTTATTCACAACGTACCATCTTTTATCAATTATGAATACTAATTTATGAATATTTATATTGGTATGTTTTAAATGAATGTACGTACATTTAAAATTACGCATAAACGCATTCTCCCCCTCTCTCTCTCTCTCTCTCTCTCTCTCTCTCTCTCTCTCTCTATCTCTCTCTCTCTCGTTTTCTACCCTGGGTTTGTTAATCACTGTACACAGGAAATAATCGCGACTTAAACTTAATATACACAAGAAAGGAAATGAGTTCATACATATGAAAATAGTTTGCATTTGATTTTTTTTTTAAAATTAATTCGTTATGTATGCATTTAATAACATGTACAGTTTCCCATGACTATTTTAAACTCTGAGTGATAATTTAAGTTACAAGTGTAAATTAGTTTACAATATTCATATATCTAAACCAATAATAATTAATAATTTAATTGTTCATAGGAACACCCTTATTTAACATATCTAAAATAAAGTTCATTGGTGTCTTTAATGTAAAATTGGATTAAAATTTAAAAGAATTTAACCCAAAACAATATGTACTGTCGTTAAAACTGACGACAAAAGATATTGTGAATTGTCTGCAATGAAGTCATATCTGGTGAGACATCCCACGTTTACATGTAGCACTTGTTTACCTTGATCACAATCTGGCCCCGTCCATCCAGCTGCACAACAACAGCTGAATGAACCAGGTGTGTTCGTGCATGCGCCTCCGTTTTCGCATGGATTACTTAAGCACTCGTCGATATCTAAAAATATAGAAATATTTCAATCAGTTTTACATATATAGGTGTCGACATTAATGCAATTACTGAGTATGTGTTTGAGAGTGTTAATAATTTAGTAGATGGAAACTCGTTGTTAAGGCATGCTTTTTGTACAAAGACACAGTATTCATTTTAACCTCTTACTTTCTTTGTTTATATTCAATTAAGTAGGCATGTTATAGAAACTATCCTATGAAACATAAAAAGAAATTTTAGTTCAGAACATTCCTTGCAAAGATTGTTTATCCTCTTAATATGCGAAGTTCAAGTACAATAAGAGTAAACTCAACCTTCTAAAATGTTTGTCAAACCAAACTTGTTTTCATAATTTGATCAGTTAAGAGAACTTATTAACTTACTTAACGGCCAAAATATTTATAACTTCATAAGTTCATTGGTGTCTTTAATGTAAAATTGGATTAAAATTTAAAAGAATTTAACCCAAAGCAATATGTACTGTCGTTAAAACTGACGACAAAAGATACTGTGAATTGTCTGCAATGAAGTCATATCTAGTGAAACATCACACATTTACATGTAGCACTTGTTTACCTTGATCACAGGTGTGTTCATGCATGTGGCTCCGTTTTAACAAGGATCATCTAAGCACTCGTCGATATCTAAAAAAATTATAGGGAAATTTAGATCATTTTTAATTTTATTATCGTAATTGAGAGAGTGCACTATTCAGTAGATATAAAGCTTTTTGTACGAAGACAGAGTATTCAATAAGCAGGTTTTTCACTTTGGACATACTGCAACCATTTATTTAACTCAGCATAAAGTTTTTCTGGTTACGCAATCAAAATTATTGCAGGAAACAGAAAAAGAACTTTATTTTTGAAAAGAAATTTCAGATTGTTTAGCTATGATAATTTCTTTTCTTTCATTTTAAGATTTGAACTTCATGCATACATTTTAATAGTTTGACTACAACATCAACAATTAATTTAATACGAAAAATGCAATAAAAATATAGTTTATTATGACTGTTGAACCAATGATTACGTTGTAATTCAATAAAGATACTTTTGAAGTTTTATAATTTTATTTAACATTCACTTTATAAGTTTAGATAAATATTACTATTCTAACTTTACCTATTTCGCAGTAAGTGCCCGATACTCAACCTGGATATATGCAAGTAAATGACCCATAGGTGTTTTCGCAAGAACCTAGACCACAGGGTGACTTAGCACATTCATATATATCTGCAATATCAAATACCAACAATATAATCATGTTTCTCTCGACATACATAAAGTTGCATATTCTTCGCAACACACATATCATTCTACACCTTGCAGTTGTTTTCCATCAATTGCATTAAAAAACTCCAAAATTACCTCCAGAATTGAAATGAAATATATCAAGTGTATATTGATATTGTCATACTGCTTTGATTGACATGCGTACATGTACATTAACTGTTCATGCATAACCACAGCACAGTTTTAACCTCTCCAGGCGAAAGTACGTTATGAGCAATATCATTTTTAAAAAATATATTGCAAAAATTTATTCAAATTATAAACAACTTAACTATTTTTTTTTTTGTTTAACCGTATTAGCTAAAAATAATACATTGCAGCATTACGAAAAAAAAGTTAGTTGACAACATTTGACTAATTTACAGATACAATAATGCTTTTGTGTTTATTTGTGTATAATTATGTTTGCAATGCAGTTAATTTAAAAATCCAAACGTAACATTGCTGATAGGTTTACATACAGCGCATACATGTACCTATGTCGTCACACATACCTATATCGCAGTTTTCACCTTCCCAGCCGACAGTACACTTACAGATGTAGCCCTTACAGATGTTGCCACTCGTAACGCCATTCTGACATGGACTATACTTTTTAAACATATTTCCTGATATTTTGAAATATTTTGAAATGAAAAACTATTTTAGCAAAACTTCTGAGTATATGATCATTGATCTAAAAACTCCATTATTTATGATCGAACATTTTTTTATTCATATATTCATAGTCATTCTTATTAACATTGTTAGAAGAAATTAGTAATATCGTATCAAATATTTTCAAATACTTTTATTGTGAGCGAATGTAAACATTAACTAAGTAAGTGCACGCATATAAAAAGTGTATTACAACCAACCACTTCACAACATACATACGTGTATTCTCTGTTAAGTAATGAAGCACTTATACAACATTTCAAAGTTTTTGATGTGAAAAAACATTATATGCATTACCATTTTATTTGCTTAAGATTCTAAGAATGTATTTTTAAAAAACCAAAATTCATAAAATTGGAGTCAAATTTATCAGGAACAAAAGTAAAAAGGCTAAGTTCTTATGGTTTCTTTAAACCTTATCCTGCCGAGGTGACGTACAGCTAGATGAGAAACATTTGTTTTTATTTTAATTCACAAGTTTAAAACTTATTGATCTGATGAACAATCGACTACTTTTTTAACACAACAGATTTATAAAAGGAAATGTTATGTACCAATACTTGAAACACAAACTTTATTGAACAGAATTTCTTAATATTACTGCTAATATAGTTTTTGCGTGAACGTTTTGCATTCCTAAATGGTAAAATTAACGTTATTTCTTTATCAATTTAAACAAACTATTTTTGAGTTTAAAAAAAAAAAGAATCATCATCAAAAGTTTGTTTTGTTCAATTTTACACGGGATCAAGTTTTAAAAAAAATAATCTAAGGATCTGAATAATGTAATTCTTTATTGTGGAATAAGCTACATTTCATTTGAATTTTAAATTGAATCTCTTGGCTAAAATTCTCAAATCAATCTTAAAAATTACAAATGTATTGCAAAAAGGTGAAACTCAAAATTTTTAAAGATAAAACTACTTACTAGTTGGATAACAATAGAAAGCTTTTTATTTTTATTTTCGGAGAAAACATAAATGACTACCGGCTGCGAATGCAACAACTTTGGCTTTCGTCCAAACAGTCAGTAAAAACGTAGTTTATTTTATTGAAAATTAAAAAAAATTGTTAGAAACTGCTAGCTTTGAAACTCTGAAAGAGCTCACAATTACATAACATTGCATAGAAAATGTTGCTGTTTAATACATTAAATTACATGATGAATAACACAATAACTAAATGTTGTATGAATTATATACATGTAGCAGGCTAACATTTCGTAATGTTACCAAGAAAAAAATACCCAAAGAGTACAAGTGTCAGTTTTATACATTCAATCTCAAACCATAAGATTTATATTTGCATAATACTGTGCTCAAGAATATACAGAAAACACATGTCGACAACGTATAATCACACGCATAATTTATTGGTATGCATTGATGTTGTCTGAATTCAGACAGTGATTTATTCTCATTGAATAAAACTAGTAAGTTTTTATATTATCTTACCTTTTCTTTTGATCTTACGATCTTTATACGGCCACCACGCAAATGCAAATGATATGAACAAAGCAACCTGAATGTAGAATTTGAAGGCCACTGCATAATTTGTTACAACTATATATCTCTAAACCAAATCAACGTTGCTTGAATATATGACATCATACAATCGAATACACAAGGAGAAATATAACTTTTGAAGTCAGTCCAAGGTTACTGTTTCTTTAAAATCCAAGGTTTCTTTGTTAACACTTGGTCTATTTTTTATCTGGGGAAGCTTATAAGAACAAAAACATTTCTTTTCCGAGATCTGTAATGGAAAATGTTGACAACAAGGGGCACCTCGCACAAATTCTAACGTTTCAATACGGGTACTTTCATGGTATTTGCAGTGCAAAAACTCCATAGAAATTTTAGTTTTTTAAAGATAAAAGGACAGGAGGGCATTTTAAAGAAAGTGGAAATCTAGGAATTTTTTTTGTTGAAATATTAAATTAACATTGTTTAAACTTTTACATTTTTTATAACATGAAAAATCAATCAAAATTTGATGTGATGATATATTGGGACAGAGTAGAATTTAAGTCATTGCAAGTATATTAAGTAAATTAAAAAAAAAAACTTCGTTGAGTTTAACTTTTGGCACACTTACAACCAATGTTATATTATTTTAAAATTTAAAAAATAAAATTTTTATGCAAATAAAAGTAAATTACGAAAGTAATAGCTTTTAGTAAAAAAAAAAAAAAAAAGTTTTTGCACTTATCATTATGGAATATAAACGAAACCACTTGTATATAAAATTAAGGAGGTGCAGAACCTTGCATTATTTAATGCTACTATTTATCTGTCAACAAAATCAGCGTTGCTTAAATATTTTACTTCATATAATCGATAAAGAAGTCAAAAGTTTTTACTCCTCAGTGATTTAATGTATTTTCGCTGTTATCTAAATATAAAAATAACTTCGTCGGAGAACTTTTCACAACATAAAATAATCGTCAATAATTGATTATTGATTGTGTCATTTTTCTAAAGGGGAGATGTATTTTTTTTAGTCTGTCTAAGGTCACTGTTTCTGTGAAATCCGAGATTTTAATATAACAAGAACAAGAGCAATTTTTACGAGATTAATTATAGAAAATGTTGACATTTGTTCTTTATTTAAAAGAATGCAGGGGCACCTCGCACAAATTCTAACGTTTCCATATGGATAATATTATTGGTTTTTGCAGAGCAAAATCTCCATAGATATTTAAGTTTTAGCTGTTATTTGAAACAGCAAAAGAATAGACGGTAATTTAGAGGGCATGTGTGGGTATTTTTTTCCTTTGAAGTATTGAACGAACAAACATTGTTTAAACCTTAAAATATTTTAATCATCAAAAACCAATTACTTTGATGTGAGAATATATTGGGACACAGTCTATTTTTAAGCAATTTAATTATATTTAGTAAATTAAAAAAAAACAAACAAACAAACAACGACTTTGTTGAGCATAACTTATTGCACACTTACAATGTTATATTAATTTAAAATTTAGAATTAAAAAAAAAATAACACTTTTATACAAATAAATGTAAATCACTAAAGTAATGGCTTGGGGGGGGGGGGATTCTTTCCACTTTCTAACCTGAAAAAGCTGGATTTTTTTTCATTATTTTTTTTATCATCATATGCTTGCGAGAGGTTCTTCAATTGATAAAAGTTAACAAAGATTTAAATGGATAAAGATGCCATTCATGCAAATTTTTAAATATATGTTTAAACCATGTTTGTGCCAATTGATTGATGATCTCTTAAACTATTTGATCTAATAGACAGTAACACAAACTTAAAATGATTATAAACATATATACTACCATTAAATCATTTGATCTAGTAAACATGAAAACAAACTAGGAATGTTAATAAACATATACTACCGTCAGCCAGAATAACACCATCTGCATTGTTGATCTTTTTGAAGGATTTGAATCAACTGATTTTCACTCTTTCATTGCATCATTTATAGCGGAGATATCTGCTTTTTTTTTTAGTTCTATGATCAGATATTTTGAATTTTAACCAATCAAATGACGACAACAAATACAACACTTTTGATCAACTGAAGGAGGGTCTATCTTATAGCATAATGTATTTTATTTTCATCGAAAGTACCTTTTAGGTATTTAGCTGTCAAATTTTTTATAACCATAATTAATATATTTATGACAATCATAAGAAGAGTGTTTGTTCTCCACTATAAGGTGCATGAAAATTGAGTTACATACGTGTACTATACATTTTCGTTTACGATGGAGACATTTTGTCTCACTCAGCAGGAGTGATAATGAAGCGTAATGCCATAAATAATTTCCGTAATTCATAAAGAAATAATTGGGAGTTGGACAGGAGGAAATAACCTTTCTGTAATGGTTAGAGCTAATTGTATATTAAAAAGTTGTATAGGAGGTATGTTTTGATTACTGTTGTTTATTGCATAAAAATTAAAATCAAACAAAGTGGGGTTTCGGTGAAATCAATAAATATCTAAATAAAACTGTTTAACGTTAACGTTTTGCTCAAATCTACGAATGATGACTTGTGTATCTTACATGCTATATCCGGGGTCTTATTAAGGATTGCTTTGTACACTTCGAGACATTCTTTTGATTTTCCTTACGTCCATGATTAGACAAAAAGATCCATTGCAAATTGAAAACCAGAAAAAATGGATACGCTCCCTTTACCGACATCTAGCGGAAGTTACCAATGAAGGAGATAAAAAAGTTTGAAAATATTGATGTTCCAATATTTAAACATCGTTCATATATGTCTCCTTTATTCTGCTGGTGATGCTTTGCGTACATAATTCTTGATAGATCAAAACGTACGCTTAATAAATAACACAGACTCACATGGTGACTTTCACATAAATAGTAAATTAGTTGGTCTTTGAGTGACATTTTTCATCGACATTACTCACTTTCCACGGATAATATTACTATTACTACAAATATAAGTCTTGATGTAGTGAGGAACCTTAAAATATCTCATTTTTCGAGGTCGGTTTGGTAATTAAGGGTATTAATTAATGGTGTTAATAAGTCATAGGCATGTGAAGCGACGGCGATTAATTGGCTACATATTTTAATGCTTTTCATTATTTCCAATGAAATTATGTAGAAAAATAAGGGTCACTAAGCCAAGAAATTGAACAGGTTTTTGGTGCGCCTTTTATTCAACTTTATCAACGAAAGGAACTGCAATTGCCGGGTCATCAATCCTACTTTTTTTCCTAACTGGAGCTACTGACCCGCAGTTAGGAAAAAGTAAATGCCTAGCACACATGAAAAGACAAATTTCACAGTGAACAGGTCATTAACGTAGTACTTGTACACGTATCTTTATAAATCTAAGCATCCAAAAAGGCATTAAAAATTCTAAAGGTCTATCTCGATATGGGTATAATTGAAACATCTACAGGTACAAGAAAATCAGTTTTCTCGCTTTAAAATCTCATATACCAAGAAATGTATTGCAGATCTCGATTGATTATCCCCCTCCCCCCGCAATATCCGCAACATTTTTTGCGTTAATTTAAATACGAAAAAAGAACATTTTTTGTTCAATATGTACTATTTATACAATTATCAGATTGGAGGCACATTGATTGAGCATTGATACCAATGTTTTGTTATATATTTTTTGCTAAAATGCACTGTTGTATAAGGTGTTTTTTTACAATATCTTCACAGATATGTTTATTGAAGACCTGAAGGCTGACAAAACTTAAGACACGCATCTTCGTTCAAGGAGTACCTTACATTACTGACACAGTTCTGCTTATTAGAAAAGGTCTTCCACGATGATTGTAGTATTATTGAATAACTTTCAAGTTTTGACAAGTTTCTAAACAGAAAATAACAAATTAGTTTTCTGAAAACAAAGATTTACTAAATTACGGTGAAAAGTCAATTCGCGAGCAAAACTTGTCAAAATGTGGTCAATATTGATAACAAAGAGTAAACAATGAAACAATACAGTACAGCTCACGAGCATCCCGACACCCACCGTGGAAAAAACACGTTGAAAAACGGTCTGTGTCACACCGTGTACACGGTGTGACACCGTGTATGTATATTGGAAAATTGAAGAAAAAGCACCGTGTCGCACCGTGGCCGCCCATGTAACTCCGTGGCCACTGTGTCACTCCGTGGATATCGTTACCTGAGACCATAATAAAAATAGCGTATGTTTACAAATACAAAAATTATGGCTAAACAAGGGTTAAATATGAAAAACCTTTTCAAATTAAAAAAAAAATGTCGATTTAAGGTACGCGGACCCAGAAAATTGTCGGGGCTTTTAACGTGAAGTTTATTTTTTGTGATCTGAAAACTCGACGTAAATGTGAACCTTTTAATTCATTTTTTTCTGAAATAAATTCAAATAAATTTACCAAACATATTTATCAATCAATTGATATATTATCAAAACTCAAATCAATTTTATTCATGTTTTTTTTTCTAAACAGACGTGATGTAACTGACGATCCGATCAAAATGTCGGGAGCTTACCGTCTTATTTTCTGTTATCTGAAAACACCCGAAAATAGAACACCTTTTGATTTATCCATTAATTTACAGTTTAACTTTAAACCCCCCCCCCCCCCAAAAAAAAAAGAGAAATGAAAACATTTCAGATCACGTTTTTTTTAAATACATATTACCGGTGACTCGAATATACTCAGCTATGTATGTAGCAATACATTTTTTAAAAAACCACTCTTAAATGATAAATTATAGATAAATACATGAACAAACTCTTTTCACAGGTAAATACCGCGTGTTACACCGTGTAACTGTCCGTGTTGCATCGCGTTGCACCGTGTCGCACCGTGTTTTTTCTTGTTTCGAGGCCGTAACAGAGAACAATAGATCAAAGGTACCGACACTTCCACGCTCAGCGTGGACTTTTAAACACGGTGGCCGGTGTTTTTGTCGGGATACTCGTGAGCTGTACTGTAGATAATGATTTCTTTCTAAATATCAAAATTGTATCAGTCGGCAGTTGCTGACAAGTATTTCCTGGATATTAACTATTAAGTACAACGCGCTGGCTAAAAAATGGGTATTTTTTCAGAATATAAATAAAAAATCCCCGACCCTTTGTATGTTAAAAATAAACAGGCAGGCAATAAACGTAGCAATCAGTGCAGACAAAATACCAGGCAGACTCGCTACATACCCACACATAACACAAAATAGTAATTTTGGTGTTAAAAGTAGATTGTGCTTTAACCAAAAAAAAAAAGAAAGTAAAGTGTTATTTTTATCTTTTAATTCATATAACTCAAGAAACTAAATCACCGAGGCGGGGCAATGTGTATCATACACACTGATTTTATTTTTATCCATGGGCGATTTCATTCATCTTGCAAAGGGTGAAATTTGCGTGTCGTAATAGATGACTTATTCAAAAATCGCCGATTATGTTTATTCGATAGATTCCTTCTAAAAGTCTGATCTATATAATATATATAATTGTACAAAACTAATGTAATAAAATTGATTTGCCTCCTCCCCATGGAGTGAGCAGTCATTGATGAGTTTATTCAAAGCATCGGACATCTCATTCTAAGGGTGGAAGGTAAATCAGGACTTAACCGTCATAATGACACATTCATTATTTTTTTCGCACCGATAAAGTGAACGAGTCCAGAATGGGATCATTTAAAGTGATCTCCTCTTTAGCACAGAGTATGTAGACATGCAGCTTTAAAAAAAGATTCGTGTTACTTTCCTGTTATGAGAAACCTGCTTGAAAATGACAGGCCTTCGATGCTCCATCTCAGTCTATCAAATACAATTTCAAACTTGACTTTTTCATTTCTGGTTTCAAGTTTACAGTATTTGATACATGTGCTTTCCTGAAATGATTAAAAATAGCGAAATAGTTTAATCGTATGTAATTTAAAATATATGCACTAAAACAAAAGAAAACTAATTGTTGCTTTTTGAATCTGCACGTTTCACGTATTTTATGAACAGTAGCAGCGAACATTGGAATCTATTTTAATTTTATTAAAGAACTATATTTTATGAATTAATAAAGAAAATGATACATGCTTCCAAAAGAAAAAAAAAAGTTAGACAAGCTATTACTTGTATTGATTACTTGTTACTTGCATTCCGTGTAGAGGATGTTGATGTTAACTATTGCATTAATGATCAAATTCCTTGTAATAAGTTATATCGATACCATCAACATTTACAGGAAAAAACGCTTACGTCTGTTTCATGAAAGCAAAAGCACTTGTTTGTCAACATTAATCTGAAGCGGTATAACTTTAAGAGCGCATGTGATTTTTTTATTACCTAACTGATTTAAGCAAGAATTTGCAATTTATTTAATGTCAGATGTGTTCATCAAATATATATAATAATTGTATCATCAAATATGTTGTATCAGATAGGTAAATCTGCGAAAATCTTTTTTGTTTATATTAATAAATATCTCAAATTTATTCAAAGGTATTTGAAATTCCACATTGTATTCAATAAAATCAGCGAGGTTGAAGATACAGTTGATTTTTTTTTTTACCTTTGTTAATGTTTTCTATGTAAAATTACAACGAATAAACATGTTACTCAGTATTCTTTATAACCATGGCATAGTTTCCGTGCTATCTCCCCATGGTAAATAGTCATCGAAAACTATTTACCGGCGGCATTCGTTTTTAAACTCGGAACACCTCTGGTGTAATTTAAGTCGCTACGTTAAATTCAAAGTCCGATAACTCTGATTTGTTTACTATCAAGAAAATCTGCATCACCGACAAATTAAGTTTCTTCGGTATAATAAAATACATATTTACTTATAATTTCGAGTAGTAAGTTTATAGCCCCCCTCTACAGCAACTATTTCCCTCGGCTTCGCCTCGTGAGATAGTTGCTGTCGAGGGGGACAATAAAATTGCTTTCGTCCTCATGGCCAGTAAATAGGTATCTAATAGTCCATGTACTTTGACAAGTTTCTGTCAGAATCGTCATTGTGCTTTAATAAGGAATAAGGAATCATTCTTTGAGTATTATGAGGTGATAATTTTGGTCGGGGCGTGATCAAATCCAATAAAGCCCGAAGGGCTTTATGATAGATTTGATCACGCCCAGACCGAAATTATCACCTCATAATATTCAAAGAATGATTCCTTATTACTTATATTTATATAAATTTAAGTCATCGTACTATTAAATATTTAGATATAAATAAGCAAACCCCGTTGGCGCCTCAATTCCGCGTCGTTTGAAGTTATTGGTTATATAGTACAAAATCGATACGTAGTGTTATCACAGGCAAAAACACTGGAAAATGTAAATATATTAAATTATCATTGTGATGTGGACAATAGGTATGTATAGTAGGGGATTACTATGACACATCTTATGATAATCATACTTATGAGACAGTTAGTTATCTCTCTTTGCCAACATAGTGTACCATCATCGTTTTCTACAGACTGCTTATAAATAAGACTTACCGTTTAACTTTTCTCTGCATGTGTACATTTTATTTCATTTTGACTTGCACTATTATGTTGACTCCACTGTTACTTTTTATATGTTTTATAGTGTAAAGCTTTATCATGTTTAATAAGTTATAATAGTATTTTTGATCATTATACTGAAGTACTTTTTTTTCAAGTAAAATTTTTGTCATATGTGTGTCACAGCCGCAATTTACATGGTATTCGTTGTTGTCGAATGAATAAACAACTCAGCTGTTGGGTTCTTGGAAATTATATATTTTTCAATGTGTAGAATTTATGGTGATCTGTAACAATAATTATTACAGAAATGAATATAATAAAATACACACTCACACAGCTTAGATTCACGCATTAAATATATTTCAAGATGTTTGAATATGATTAATTTATGTTTTAAATAATTAATTATTTCAACAGATAACTTAAGCAACTGCGGTAAACGAACCTACCGAAATGACAGATGTTTTATAACACTATTATAAAATAGATGATATATGGAGAAGGAGATAGACTCTTCCTTTCTCTCGGCTGTCTGGGGGTGAAGTGTATTAGATTGAGGATTTGGCGCCAAGCATGCGCACTTAAGTGTAAAACTTGTAAAACCACTCATTCACTACTATTTCTAAAATAACAACCAATCATACAACTCTCACATGACCCAAACAACTTTGACCTTTCACACTCCAAACTCAACCAATGAACGTAAAACACCATGAATATGAATGAAATGAAAACGTAGTAAATTCCAGTGATCTGTAATTCACTATGTTTATAGATGATGATGAAAATGATATATGAATTAGTACATTATATATCAATATATTAAAATAAATATTGGATCAATGAATAAATCACCCTGTGACATGTGTATTACGAATTATGACCTTCCTCTTGATATTAAAATTGTCAAAGTGATCTAAATCCAAAATGAGTTATGGGAAAAAGGTGGAGGGGTCTAAAACCAGGAAGAAAATATATCTTCTGAAACCTTAGTTCTCATCTCCAACAGAGACTACCAATCATATTTCGATAGATCATTTGACAATTATGTAAATTGTAATTATAATGTCATGGATTTATTTTTTTTTCTTCTCCTTTTTTAGAAAAACGGCATTTTTCACCATTTCATAATTTTATTTGACACTGATGTAAAGTATGAATGTCAGGTTTTTCTTTTAAAGAAAAACGTCATTGTTTACTAGTTTAGTAATCCAATCTAATGAAATGTAAAAACTTTCTGTGCATCTACTGGACACCCCCAATCATATTTCAAAAGATGATTTGGCTGCTGTATTAAATTTAAGAGGAGTTATGGTAACCTACGTTTTCTTTAGCCACTACTTGACCCCTCGAACAATAAAAATAAATTTCTAAAACCTTGTTGCGCATCTACAAGACACCCCTAATCATATTCCAAAAAATAATTCGGTAATCTTGAAAATTGTACAAGGAGTTTTGGGAACCATGTTTTTCTGTATGTGTAAAAAACGTCATTTTGGCTACTTTTTGACCATCGGGGTTAGAATAAAAATTCTGAGACCTCATTTTACATCAGCAGGACACCTCCAATCATATTCCAAGGGTCTCCCCCCCTCTCTCTCTCTCTCTCTCTCTCTCTCTCTCTCTCTCACACACACACACACACACACACACACACACACACACTGAAATAAAAAAAACAAGATGGCGTTAAATTTAATGACCTTTCAGTCGTTCTCTTTTTATTATAAATCTTCACTTGCAGGGCTAAGTATGTTGTCATGATCTACATGTACATGATATCACATTGTTTTTAATCAGAAAACAATTTCTCTCTCTCTCTCTCTCTCTCTCTCTCTCTCTCTCTCTCTCTCTCTCTCTCTTATGTATATAATTTTTGTTCTAAATACTTATGGTTCAAAGTCCGGAAGGCATTACACGCTGTAGTACCTAAACGGCTGCAATCTGTAAAAAAAAAACAGCGTTCGGTGTTTCTCTTCGAAAATTGAACAGTTGCTTGTCGAATAAAACATGCACGAAACGCATGGATCAAGCCACAAAATCGAAAAATGCCCCCAAACCATGTAAGTGTTTGAATAATGCGTGTGCACGGAACAAGTAGGGCATTATTATAATAGGTTATTTTAGTTTCCAAATGGCCCTATGAACAACCAGATATAGAAAAATTTCCTAGGTAGGTGACGAATCAAAAAGCTGTAAAAACAAAGTTTTACGCTGATATTTTCATTTAAAAATCATATTTTATTTGTTCTGTACTATAAAAAATTGCATTTATCTATTCGGATTCATGAAGAAATACAAAAAACAAGAAAGTATACTTTAAAATTGAAAAAAAAAATGGAGAACAAATGGTTTTTTAAAGTTACGGTTGCTATTTGAAACACTTGCATGTTCGCACCGGCTATAAACTCAAAACGATGCACCGGCTACTATATGAAACTTTTAAATTTCTTTTCCAGCTAGGAAAGGAAAATCAAACTTATGGCTACACAATCCTAAAAAATCATTTTTTACATGATCTAGAATATTTTGTTATTGAATTGTCTCGCAACATCTAGCTTTTATCAGAAATAACAACTCATATGGTTGATTTCTTTTTTCTTTTAAAGAGGTTCGCTCCTTAGGTTTTGGGTAGCCATTTTGGGTCACCTCTAGTCTGAAAATTTTGCATCACATATTAATTCTAGTAGTATATTTATATTTTACAATGCCAAATAAACTATATTGAATAAAATTGTTTTTAAAAAATTACATTTTTACAGAGTTTAGTAAGGGACTATATTTTGTGGCGGAAGGTTTTCAAGAAGGAAATGAACAATTTTCATAACTCACTAGTTTTAGAGTACTGTTACTTTAGCTTCCTAATTTCTAGCGCAGACCAAACTTCTAGATAGTTTGTGTATTACGATATATTCATGATATTCTGAAAAACATATTTAAACAATATTTTGATATTTCTATCGACATTTTTTGGCATATTTAGCTTATATTTCATAGAAGTTAAGAAAAAATTAACTCCAATTTTGGCCTAAAATTAGCTTATTTCATGCTATATCTCAAATTTTTGAAATGTGACCCCTACTTATTTTACTTTTAAATGAGACATTAAATGTATGTCTATTTGTATGCAAAGTTTTGGAAAGATGACATTACTATAATTTTTTTTATTTGCGTTATAATTTGATTACTCCAAAATTTTGTAACATCTGTTGTTGTGTTCATTGTGTACTGGCCTTTGAAGCCACCAGAAAGCAAGAATTTTTAAACTTTGACTTAGATTTTACTTTTATAGTCACTACCTGTGTTCAACTTCATACTGTATTAAAATCATAATTATATAATTGTTCAAACTATAAATATTTGTTTGATTTCTTCAAATTATCAATTTCTATGTTAAATTTTAGCAAAAATTTCAGGAAAATTATCATTTCTGTTTGAGGCCCTATATTTCCAAAAAATGGCATGTGACATGGATCACAAATAAAATAAATGAACATTTTAGGTCCCCATCTTTATATCTAAGTGGTTTTCGGATGATTGACATTACTATTATTTCAGGAGCCAACCTCCTTAACTCAACTTTAGCAATGAACACTACATGTGTCTATAAAACACATGAATATTAATACAAATCGGCCCCTAACGTTGTTAACAAGGAGCGAATGAAAAAATAAACAACATTGTTTTAAAAAATAAACATTCATGATTAAAAATAAATTCAAAAGCAGAAAGATATACAAATTCTTTCTATAGCACAATCTATTGTTACATTTTTCGTTGAATCCAAACTGATGTCCACGCAGACCAAAAGAATCCAAAATGACACTCCCATAATACACAAATAATATCCTGGTGTAAACTCTTACGTGACCCCATTTACAACATAATTTTTAACAAATCATGAAACTCCACCACAATTACGCACCCCCG
>WFKH01011926.1:19283675-19309736 GCA_016163765.1 Magallana hongkongensis
TGAAAAGTAACAGAATTTAAAAAAAAATGACTGAAAACTGCAACATTGATTTAGGTTTAAAAAATGTGTATTACTACATTTATAGAAACATGCATTTATTTCTTCTGAATTTATGCTAATTTAACTGATATGCGGAATCCAGGTGGACACAGGTATATTCTACCTGTACCCCCTTAGAGGACCCCATAATTGCCTAAAATAATTAGTGTTTGTTTTGGTGAGTAGCCGTTCGGGAATAAACCATCAGAAGTCTTATTTTCTGCCTATTATTCAAGTTAAAATTAATAACAATAAATGATTAAAATTAAATGTTTATCCTCCACACCCCCATCAGATTCAGAGTCTTCTTTAATACATTCTAACATGTGTACAGTAGCAAATTTTAAATCATTTCTTGATTGGTATTTTCCTCTAGATGCACATTAAGATTTAGGAAATTGCTTTTTAATTCTTATTGATAAGATAAACAAAATGTTATATGTATTCGGGGCAATTGTAATCCTAAACAAAGCAGGGTCGAAATTACCCACATGGATCAAACACTATACATATGAATAAGATAAAATACTTTATTATATCCAGTTCTGGAATTAGTCAGGGTGTCTCCAAGGGGGCATAACCTATATACAATTTGATGCACACAAAGAGCAAGAATAAATATGGTTTAGGGATGGGGGATCTCAAAAGTTAAAAATTATCAAAGTATATCATCATTTCCTATTTCAGAGGGGTAGGGGGTGGTTTAAAGACAACTCCTGGGGGTCATGTACTTACACCATTTGATGCATCATAATGATTTTAGAAACAAGAATATAGTTGGTTTAGTGGTGGGAATCTCAACAGTTTTCAAGATTAATGGTATTTTCCTGTTTCATTGGGTCAGAACGATCCCATAGGGTCATGGCCTACATTTTATTTGATGCATCATAATACATTAAGAAAAACACCCTTTCCCTATTAAATAAAACTCATATAGACATGATAAGTCTCTACACTTATTTTAATGTAATACACAAATTTAATACAAACTGTCACAGGGTCAATATGGGGTCAACTTAATATTTAAGTCTGACAAATGAAAAAATAACTTTTGCAATTAAAATGACAGAAACTGTACAAATGCGATAGGATAGGTAACAATTATGAGCTTATTTAGATATTTTAAAAAAGATGATGATACAGTATGCTGGCAAAGGGAGATCACTTATTTAGAAAGTGAAAGTAATACTTATGTATACCGGTGTCTCATAATATTGTGCGAGTACTACATGTATTATGCTTACCTATATTGGTCAACATCATAATGATAATCCAATTAGAGCACAATATGAATCCATTAATTAGCTGATCATCACAAAAGAAACGTTTATGCATGTTAATTAATCCTATTCTGCACATGGAAAACACATACCGTTATGTACACCACGTGAAACCCATCTAACCGAAGAGCTGGGTAAAACTAGTACCCGGTAATGCGACCTGTAGACCTGTGTTGTGTACGTAACTTCGGACAAAAATCATTTTCTAGTAACATGCATGTATTTTCATGACTTTATTCTTTTAAACCCCTTGTACTGTTTTATTAGGTAAAAATATGTAAAGCACATATTTCAGCTTTAAGGTGGTATATACAGCTAGGACACCTGCATATTGTAATGAACTCCCTATTGCAGAAATAAACAATAAACTTTAAATATAATATTTCCCCCCAAAATAATGTTACCTAACAGTGAAGTGCAATGGGTTAGAGCGTTAACTACATGTCTGTAGAGAGTTCAAATGCTGCTGGGGCTTTTCTTTTTTTTACTTCAGATTCCATAATTTTAAAAATTTATCTTTTTTTGCTAAATACCTGTATTGTAAAAATTTAAAATTATAAAACGTCACTGTGAAAGAATTTTGATTATAATGCACTTAACTACATGTACAGGCTTTCGTTGTTATCAAAATATTCTGATGTTTATTTATCCATGAGGAGTGTGTGTGTGTATGTGTGTGTGTGTGGGGGGGGGGGGGGCAAAGTAGTATGTAACTGTTTGCAGGGGGTGGGGGGTGTGGGGTCCGAGGTGTATTGTTTGGTAATTTTACTACAATACATGTATTAATATAAGTTATTTTTTTCAAGGGTGGGAGGGTCTGGACCCCCCCCCCCACTCCAATCCCTTCTCTAAATCTGTACACGCGATGATGTTGGCACCTAGAAGCAAATCTAAATTAAGCCGGCAACCGCCGAGGGAAGGGGGCATAATTTAATTTTGTTTGTAATAATTATATAGACCATACTTTCTATGAAATGAAATGAAAAGATTATTTATTAACTAAAAATTCACATGCAAACAGTTCAACCACAGGTTGTACATAGAGGGCCGCTCATGTGTATTATCATCGTCGGAATCCACAGGTCTTCTATCCGTTACACTGCAGTGTAACGGATAGAAAACCCGTGGGTTCCGTTGATGGTGTATTATGTGCACATGGCCTTCGTTTTTACTAAAACTGGTACAAAACAGTGTTATTTAGGGGCAAGCACTTGGTGCGGGTATTACTGTCTAATGACAGCATCTAGTTTTATTTACACTTTAATCTATCGATATAATCTATCGGAATTCTTTGTGCTTGCAGCTCAATAAATTAACAATAAAAGTGTGCATTGTAGCAAGACGCAGATCTTGTGTAATAGATAACAGCAGACCGTTAGCTAGTCCAGCCGCGACCTATTTCCTCGGCCGCGGGCGAGGGATCGGATACGTAATTGTACACATACACAGCTCGGAATCCAGCTAGATTTTAAATGCTGTGCAGCATGATAACTCAAATGCATTTCATAGAAGTAATTCCTTCATCTATATTGTGTTTCACTAGAAAATAATTAGAATGTTCATACACTTTCCGTATGTAAGCTTTTACACTTTCTATGGTAGCTTCATATACCACTTAAACGCACAAAGACCTCGTTTGGTTGCCAAATGAAAACAGATTCATGGTAACAAGTCTAGCTTTTTACACTCATACTCTTTGTGTTTGCAGCGCAATAATTTAACACATGTATGCATTGCAGCAAGACGCAGATCTTGTGTAATAGATAACAGCAGACCTCTAGCTAGTCCAGCCGCGACCTATTTCCTCGGCCGCGGGCGAGGGAACGCATACGTAATTGTACACACACACAGCTCGGAATCCAGCTAGATTTTAAATGTTGTGCACTGTAATGAGCATTACATAGAAGGTATTCCTATATCCATAAAATGTTTTTTCACTAGAAAAGAATTAGAAGGTTTATACATTTAGTATCTATTTCACGTTTTTAAAGAACTGTCCTTCATTTAATAAAAGCTAAACAAAAGTGACTAATAGTCCTCACTTAAGACCTATAAAAAAGTATGGATAGTGAAAAAAAAACCTTTTTTTAATGAAGTAAATCATCCCGTATATAAGCTGGTACACTTTCTATGGTAACTGTATGTCAGTTATACGCACAAAGACTTCGTCTACTTCCTAAATGAAAACAGATACCTGGTAACAAGTCTAGCTTTTTATACTCATTTTACGCAATACCTGAACAAAATATTATTGTATCGACATTAATAAGATCACAATGAACAATTTTTCCAGCGACAGCCATATCGAAATCTTAACCACTTTTGAGTTATAAAGTGAAAACATTCAAGGGATCTAGGCCTCTTATTTGAGGGGCCTGTCCCTTTTTCCTTGATTTAAAACAAAAGCTCTTGTAAATATTTTTTTTTTCATCTACATATTTTAACAAAATATTTTCGAGAAAAGAGATAAATTAAGAAAACCATCCAAAATCACAACGCTTTTTTAATCTCATTTTTCGAGCCCTACCGAGCTTCGGCGCTTTTTGAGCTTGAAAATTCTAAATGCTTTAATACATATCTACAATCTCTTGCCACAATCCCTGAAATTCTGAACTAAATATCTTAAATCGTTTAGAAGTTTACCCCTGGACAAGCCGACCCTCTGAACATCTTTAAATTGCTAATATCTCAAAACCAGATTAGACATCATCATTACAAAAAAATTGCAATAAGGTTCAAATTAATATCTATTAGATCTGAAAATTTCATGTAAATTGGCCTTGTAGTTTTTGAGAAATCGCGTACATAAAATTTGTAAGAAAAAAAAAGAATAGGGAAAAAGAAACCGAACGAAAACAATAAGGTATTCGGTAGGAAACGGAAGACCTTAATAATAATAAAAGGACACCGAAGAAAAACAAGAGGGTCTTGCGTTGGAAACTTATGATTTGGACCTCGATGCTTAATCACTAAACAGATATAATAAATCCCGCTTTTGGTCGAACATTACATGTATGTAGTCCTTTGTAAATAAGTATAAAGACAGATTTTAAATGATTATAATCCCCATTCACCCTGCCGTAATAATATTTTTTTTATCAAAAGTGAAAAATCAGACTTTTTGTTTTAACAGTGTATTTCCCCGATCGGTGTTTACATCTGTTTATTCCTAAGCTCAAACACACGTACACAGGTGGTCAGTTTTCACACCTTGTCGCAGTCACCCGGTCGTGTGCATGTTAAGTACGGTGTGTATACTTCGGACGTTTTTCTTAATCCCAGACAGACATTTTAAAAGAGTTTTATCAGTAGACATACACAAAGAAGGAGAAAGTACACCGTCTATAATAAAAATAACTTTTTAGCGTTGACTTCTAATCAGTGCGAAGATAATCATTAAACAATGAATTTCAAATCATTTAGATCAGAGACATAAATAACAGAGATTGGCAACTGATCAAAATCTCGCGAAAGCTCGCGGTCCCTATTGTAAAGTGTTCCCAGTTTAAGTCAGTATATCTTTCTAATAAACAATTATATCGAAATATGAACAGCTAAAACCTATTACCAAAACATTCAAAGTATTATATTTTCACGAGTTTATGTCATATAAACAATATTAAAAGAGGAGTTTTAGGAGGCAGTTTGCTACCCGTCGTCCGAGATTTCGCCGATGTTTTATAGCTGGCCAATATATTTTCTATATATTAATCTTATTTTTCAATTTTTTGTTTCAAAAATGTCTAAAACCTATGCACACTTTTCAATAAAACAATATACTTTTGGTTTAAGATCATTATCTCAGTTTACTAAAATGTAGTTCTCAAAGTAAGGTTGGTCCCATACCATTTTTCAACAAAAAACACGCTAATGGCGGAGTTGCCAATCTCCGATATTTATGTCTCTGTTTAAATCCAGAGACATTATCCCGTTACTAGAAATAAAGACATAATTTTTGGACGCCAAATGTACATTTGGGCACTAGCCACATTACTGCATGTTACCTGTATTAGTTCTTATTCAAATACTAAAATATTCGTACGTTAGAGAGAGAGAGAGAGAGAGAGAGAGAGAGAGAGAGAGAGAGAGAGAGAGAGTAAGAGAGAGAGAGATTTTCTAGTGTTTTATAGTGTTCAGGAAATCAATATATAAACAGCATATGTCAATAAGCGTATGTATACATGCATGCATGTATCTATATATGTGAATAAATACTAAATAGTCCTCCTTTTAAAGCCACGAAGAATACTTGAAACATGGGCGCATTGCTAAATGTTGTATGCATACAGTCATTGAGATGGCGGCATTTCTTTGATGCCGGCAAGCCGACCCGGCGAGCTCAAATGCGGTCGTACTGCAGGGGTGCTTCGGCGGCATGTCTTTGATGCCGTCGATGCTTAATGCCGTCGATGCGACGAGCGTCTGAATTTAGCGAGCTGCTGACAGGAACAAGACTGTCCCAAAGCGGGAAATTGAAGTTTTCAAGCCTTCACTATTTCGATTTAAGTGATTAAACCCTAAGCAAAAATAACTTAGAGATTAAAGAAAATTATTTCAATATTTATCTTCAAAATGGCATACTAAATTGTATTGCGCAAGGTCACAAAAACCGCATAACACAACGCTGAATCATCGATTTGGCAAAAAAAAAAAATAAAAAAAAAAAAAAAAATCGGTCATTTAGGGGCTATCTGAAAAGCTTTATATAAATCAAATTGTATGAGATAAATAGAACATCTATAATTGTGTGATTTTATGTTTGTTTTATCCTCGGCAAGCCTTGCGAATATATACACTATTTCAGCTCGTTGGATAAAGCAAATATAAAATCACACAATATATATGTTCTATTTATATCGCATCCGTGGCTGTCTACAGCAACCGTGAACTAATACAGGATGCTATAAGAACACGACTGAATAATCAGTCATCCTTTTAAGAATATATAAATCCTTAGTTTAGTTTTGTTGAAAATAGAGGGAAATCAGGAAGTAGTTAGTTATCTTTGTTCGACTGCAAGTTGAAATACGCATAGTTTCCTTATGACAATTTCCAACTTGCTCGAGGTAAGATATTATTCACTAAACTGTACTTTTTTTTCAGACGAAAGTAACGGTTTTACGGGAAGGTTCCTGGGGTTTTCCGTGTACGTGTCCAATACAACAGATAGATTACAAGGAACACTGTGTTTTAAGGACAGTCAATTTAATCGAAGTACAATCCCAGCTATATTTACTACCACCTGTTCTGTACATGGACAGTATGTCATTTTTTACAATGAAAGACTGGCTGGAGTTGTATACCCTACTGGATATTCTCGCGATGCGCACAATGAACTTTGTGAATTAGAAGTTTATGGTAAGATTTTATAATATTTTGCTTCTGGAAGTCCGAATCTTGAATGAAAAAGGTACCAAAATTCAAAGAGATATACATACTTGGGGTGGGGTGGGAGTGGGACTTAGGCAATAGTGCCTTCGGATTGTTTTATACCACAATGCTTGCTCTTCTAAACAAAAAAATCTAGGATAGAAAATCATTAAAAATATTAAATATAAACTGATCAGAGATTATCGTATTCAACTTTTAAAATATCATGTAAAGTCAAAGCAACTTTTTAAATTTGAAAGCACAACAGGCTTTATTATATCATTGTTAGAATGTTTTTGTTCTGATATGTTGATAGTAAACCCCCTTTTTTTTTAAAAAAAAAAAGTGATATGCATTCCTCTAAGTATTTAAATGAATTTTTTTACGATATCATGTATTCTTGCTACAAAAATCAAGTTTCTGATAAATCTTTAAATAGACTGAAATAAGTTAATGTAATATAAAATAAAACGTATAAAACAGAATGAGTTGTTTATGCTATTAAGTAGATTTGACGTCATTTGTTTTCTTAGAAAATTATACGATTGCTTATTATTACAGTGATCTTTTGAGAATTTTATGTTATTCAGATAAGGTTTTATAACAATTTCATCACGAATTTGTTAAGGTTGCAACACAATCGGATATTACGGAACTAACTGCTCCATACCATGTCCGGATGTCAATTGTCGGTACTGTCACATAGAGACGGGCACCTGCCAGGGCTGTAAACCAGGGTTCCAAAGTCATCGATGTGAATTAGGTTGCTATTTCTCTAGATAAACTGTAAATGTATACATTAGTTTTTTGGTCAATGGTCCATAATATATTAATTTTACCTTTTTTCCCATTTAGCTTGTAATTATGGTTTCTTTGGGGAGGAGTGCTCTTCACAATGTGTCAGCACGTGTAAAGGATGTGACAATGTCGATGGTGTATGTGACGGGGGCTGCTATCCAGGCTGGAAAGGGAACTATTGTGGAGATTGTAATTATTGTTATACATACCAATTATACAACATACGTATTTTGTTCTATACTTTTCATTAAAATATGATACTATATCCACTATTACACAGCAATAGAGTTTTTCAATATCTACTTGCTTTCAGATTGTACAAATCATTTGTACGGAGAAAATTGTAGTATCTCATGTGGGAATTGCCTCGCCGGAGAGCAGTGTCATCATATCAACGGAACATGTATGAATGGCTGTGACAGTGGATACCAAGGTTCTAGTTGCACAGAAGGTAATATGAAAATGTTACATTTAAATGCAGTGAAACAGACTAGGTTTAGGTTTTATACCTGATTTTTTTTATTTTAGAGTGTGACAATAACCATTTTGGACCTAACTGCATTTATGCATGCAATGCAAACTGTAAAAGCTGTAACAAAACGACAGGTGTGTGTGAGTTTGGTTGTAAACCTGGATGGAAAGGCGTTATGTGTAATACAGGTAAGATTAAAAATTTTGATAAAAACTATACGAAAAATTCATATGTTTCATTCATTTTAATAAAAGAATGTAAATCATCCTCGGAATTAGGTATCCTCTCCTCTGAAACCTATAAAAAGAATAACATTATGTTTGTCTCAGTAATTGCAACTATCAATAATATCCGGTAATATTGTTGATTATTGTTTATCAGGAATTCAGACAACTTGCAATTGTTATATATACATTTAGTAATAAAGAAAGTGAAATTTAGAAGCAATAAGCGTGTTGGAGTGACCTATGCATTATGATCTCAATATCTTCTACTACTTACCTATTAACTTTGCATTATTTAAACTTCGCAAAATGCTGAAAGCGATTGCATTTACATGGTTAAAACACAACGTGAGGCTGAAATAAAAATAGAGCGATGGGAATCTACGTATGCAAACATATATCCAGAATGTCCTAATCTATCTTCTCACCGTAAATGACTTAAAACACATTAGGTGTGCCAGTATTTTTCTGCCACTTTATATTTGTTTCTTCTAGATAATGAGATGTACATTACCTATTTTTAAAACAATGATTTAAAATTTAAATTTTTAATAATTCCTTGCAATGATTTAGAATGTTTAGCGAGCTATAACGGCAAGGCGTGTGCGAATAGAAAATTTGGACCAGCTGCACATTCATTCAACGGATTTTTTTGGCGTCAGTTACTTGGACCAGTAATGCCCTATTTTTATCGGACCAGCAGTTACCTGTAAATATGGTTTCCCATTTCATCTCTCACGAGAATAACCAAGATAAAAATAATTAATGACTATGTACATTGTAAATATACTGCTCACACAACGTACACGGATATGCAACATCCAACCCGTTTACTATTGTACACTTTCAAATACAATCGAGTGACGTCACAGTGGTTTTCTTGCACATTGATCCGTCAGAATTTTTCGGCGCCAATAAATTTCGACCCACAATGCAATTTCAAGCATTGCAAATGGCGTCCTTACGTTCTCGCGAAAATCAAAGTAAAACTTTTTTGAGCATCAGATAAAATGTGTAATTTCAAGAACGTCATGCTTTTTAGGTAAATAAAAGATTATACTAAGCGTAGTTTTAATTATCAAAAAGAGTATTTAAAGAGCCAGACGACACTTAACCGACGTGAACTCTGACGTCACAATCACGTTAAATAAGGAGAAATAACTCTAACTGTAATTATCGAAATCTGAAATCCTCTCAAAATCTTGCAAAAGCTAGCGAATGAGGGCATTTCTTCAGAGATATGAAACAATTGTAACTTGCACTCATTTGAATGCTCACATTTAATAGATTTTGAGAGGATTCCAGTGATTTCCGCAAACTTCGGAGTTTTTACAAATCAAGCCTACCAGACTGCACATTGAACATTATGTTAAAATCTTTATTATTTAACGACATTGTATCCTACATTAAACTAGTTCTACAGTACTCAAAAAATCATAAATCAATAAAAACTAGAAGTATTGCTTATATACTGTAGCGTAATAATTATGAATAATGAAAAGAAGATATGTTGTATTTAATTTGTATACAAATCCATTGACTTTTTTTTGCATCCATTTGGAAAACTATACTATTTTTTAATTAATTTATTATAATGATACGTATATACATATTTAATCATAAGCTGTGCTCGCCTGAACGGTCGCATCGTAAAACAAATAACTTTAAACAATGGATTGATATGAATCTGTGAAAGCAATTACTGCAGTTATTAAATTTACCACATGCTATGTCTTTTTATCACTATAAGGTTATTTTTTATTACAGCGTGTGACGGTGGAATGTACGGGGAAGGTTGCAGCATACCTTGTGGACACTGCCTGGAGTCAGAACAATGCCATCATATAAACGGAACTTGTGTAAATGGGTGTGACAGCGGCTACTCAGGGTCCAATTGCACAGATGGTAAGCGAATAATATGAAGAACGTACTATTTTTTTTAAAAAAAATTCTTATTGAAATGATATAGATAATTTCTTTTTTTTTGAAAGAATGTGAGAACAATTTTTTTGGACAAAACTGTCGTGAACGATGCAATGTAACGTGCAGAAGCTGCAAAAAACAACAGGTGTATGTGATAACGGGTGTCATCCCGGATGGACAGGAGTATATTGTCAACAGGGTAATGCATACTGTCTTATTATCTAAAAAGTTTGATCGACAATCACCTCTTTTTATTTTGGTATTTTTACTATGACTTTTTCGTTAATTAAAGGTTTTTTGTCTTTAAATTCCATTCGAAATTTTAACAAACAAAATATCTTTGGTCAAATCATACTCTTTTAATAAAGCAATAATTGTAAACTAAACATCCAATTTGTATATAATATTTGTTTAATCTTCCGGCACAGGGATAATAAATAAATCATCGAATGATTTAATTATGAACTTTATTTTTATTCAAATGATTAGAATGTTCTAATGGATATTATTGAGAGGGGTGCAGCAGCAGTTGTGGACATTGTCTAAACAACACAGCATGTCACCATGTTAATGGAACCTGTGTAAATGGATGTAAACCTAGTTACCAAGCACCGAACTGTACAGAAGGTATTTTTCTAACACCAAAAAAACATTTTATTTTTTTTTAGATTTTATTACTATGTGATATACATGTAGTTATCATTCGTCCTGAGAATGATCAGGTATATATTATTAAAACTATTATTACTATAAAGACTGCTCTCAATGCACATTTAAAAAAAAAATGCTGGATCGATATTTTATTCATAAAGAGGAGGCTAAAGCCCGTGATAAAAGTACACAATGTTTAAAATCGTCAATTGAACGACAACTTAATAAATGTATCATCTTTTTAAGTGAGCATATTCATACAGTTTTTACCATTTCTGATATTTTGTCAGAATGTAGTTATGGATATTATGGAGATCAATGTGCCCGTGAGTGTGGTCACTGTCTAAACAACACAGCATGTCACCATGTTAATGGAACTTGTGTTCATGGATGTGAACCTGGATACGAAGCACCAAACTGTAATGAAGGTATAACATCTATTTTTATTATAAATCTGAAGAAAATCATATCATAAAAATTAATTTTAGTGAAATGAATCCTTAGAATAATGTTCAGAAGTATTTTTATCATTTCGCCGCTACTTCAAAATCGACGTTATCCACGTCGGAGTTAACGTCTTACGATGACGTGAGTATAGACTTTGACGTAACAATTGACAAAAATAAACGTTGTGCATTTTTTATTGCAGCATCAATAATTGAAATTAAAATTATAATTTGCTAAATAAAAACATGCGCGATCCTTTCATGGTCTATGTGAGGGGAATCGTTTTTTTTATCTATTACAAATAAAACTGAATTTGATTCGTAAACATCCATTTGTTCTATGCAATTCTATTTGTAAAATGGCTGGCAAGACACGTTTATAGGACCAAACTATGAGGGCGGATAACATAAAAACCATCCGGTCAATTTTGTTTTAATTTGGCAAAAAGCTTACTTATACGTTACCCTTTCATTGCTGAAAATTAAAAGAAAATCGTATGTTTGTAATTTTTTACATACAAAATTGAAAATGATAACCCTCTTTTTCCTATATAAACCTATATACATGTAAAATGGCGGGAATGATACGGACATACGACCAAAGTTTGGGCGCGGTAAACAGATAAACTATCCGGTCAATTTACTTTATATTTGGCACAGAGTTTACTCATAAGTTGCCCTTTCATTGGAAAAAAATAAAGGAAATCGTATGTTTGAAACATTCTCCCCCAGACTCCTGGAGAGGATTATATTGTCAATATGGTAATACATTATTTTTTTCTTCAACACAAACAATAGTACAAAAGATATGGAATGTTTGCTAAATGTTCTGAAATTAAAACATGGTGTATGCTTGTATTGTCACCAAAAACAATCTAAATGAAGAGTTGTTTCCATTAAGAAAATTATATTTACATTAAATCTATCATATTATATATCAATTAAGTTAGTGTAATAGTGATTTAGTTTTTTTTTAATAATGTAGACATGGTAAGGCTTATTATGAACGTGTTTTACGTCTGCTCAATTGATCAGAATGCGATAATGGACATTTTGGGGAGAAGTGTGGTAGCAAGTGTGGACACTGTAGATATAACTCAGCATGTCACCATGTTACTGGAACTTGTGGTCTAGGATGTGAGCCTGGGTACCTAGCACCAAACTGTACTGATGGTATTTGATCCTTATTAAAAAGAAACTCGATTCTAAATAAATAGAAACTCAATTGCAGTCTAAATTCATCCTACTTAATAATTTTTATAACCTTTAGAAGAAGGTTTTTTAATTAAAGTAAATAAATTTGTAAGCGAGACATGTGTAAAAAAAATATTACAGGTAAAGACAAAATTAACTTCAATTATCAAAAGTTTAAAATATATATTTGAGCATTTATTTCATATTATTGTTGTAATCGTTCATTGAAATATGCAATCAGTTCAATTTTTGAATTAAGCATTAAATATCTGTTTAAAGCTTGCACACCTGGAGTATACGGACAAAACTGTAGCACACCATGTGGACACTGTCTTGATTCAGAGCAATGCCATCATATCAACGGGACCTGTATGAATGGTTGTGACAGTGGATACCAAGGGTTTAAGTGTAAAGAAGGTTATTGTTTGTTGTTAATGAAAAAAATCTAAGGTTATGTGAAAAAAGCATGTCATTTAATTTTACAACAGGTATTTTGAAATAATTTAATATCCTGTAAAGCATAAACGTATTTTCTCTTCAATTTGCATATTGAATTCACGCAGAACTGAACAATAATTAGTAAAGTGTGGATATATATCTTACGAATACAGATTAACAGCATCGTTTAGTTTTCAGAAAACACTTGTGTTTTGATGCGTTGCTAAAAAAGCCACATCATATGAAAGCTGCTAAATCATGGAGAGTGATCAGTATTAATTTGTCGTGATTTTTCTCTTCTTGTATTGTTGTGGAAAATTATTCTTTAAATTTAGACAACAGGCAAAAAAATGACAAAATTTGAATGAATCTTTTAAAATATTCCTGGTGTGTAATATCAAATCGTTTTTATACAGGCAAATTATGTATACAGCATTGACATAATCCTTTCGAAATTTTTGTCCATAGTTATTCAATATTTAATGCTTATTTTCTCTCTTTTTTTATTTTTTCTTCAGAATGCTCATCTGGGTATTTTGGAGAGCAATGTAACGGCGTTTGTGGACACTGTGTAAATAACACAGTATGTCACCATATCACCGGGACTTGTATTCAAGGATGTGCCCCCGGTTACCGTTTTCCGAGATGTACAGAAGGTGTTTACCATACAGTCTTTTTTAAAGATACCGTATACTACTCTGTGCATAAGATAACATTTTTAGCAAGATTCATACAACTCAAAAGTTGCAGTTTTTAAAGAATGAATTTATTTATTGTTATAAAATGTACCTATGTTTTCAAAGCTTCAAATTGAACATATTCTCATATTATTAGTTATAAAAGGTCAATGCTATGAGTGTCAGATTAATGTTAGAAAATTTATACCTTTTGAGGCACAAAAAGCAAAACAATTTATGAATTAACAGTTGTCGATATTATAATCACTTGTCGGCGAGTGAAATTATTTAATACTTATTTAATGTTATACATGATAGATGGTGTGGCAAAATTTCATGGTTTTTGTTTTGTTTGAAAATACACATAATTAAAAGGCATGTTGTAAACACTCGGAAAAATGATTAATTTATACCTTTGTTAATAGCTTGTGATGGCGGAACATACGGAGATAATTGTACTTTAACATGTGGGAATTGTCTCGAGTCAGAACAATGTCATCACATCAATGGAAATAAAATGACTTTCAAGCATCAAGTTTAGGAGCATATTGATACATTTGTTATCATTTCTGATATTTTGTTAGAATGTAGTTATGGATATTATGGAGATCAATGTACCAGTGGTTGTGGACACTGTCTAAACAACACAGCATGTCACCATGTTAATGGAACTTGTGTTCATGGTTGTGAACCTGGATACAAAGCAGCAAACTGTCATAAAGGTATCACATCTATTTTTATTATAAAATCTGAAGAAAAACATATGGCTGTCCGGTAAATATCACATGTTTTTTCTTCCACATGTACCTTAAATAGTTATTTCAGATCAAGTTGATTAAAGTTGTACATAAATAAAACAAAATTTGAGTAGATAATTTTGGTTTAGGGATGTTTAATTTTATAGTGTGCAAAGAGAAGAAGGAATCAGTTATAGATAATGTTTCATATTGGAGAAAAATCATAACAGTGGCATTACATGTATATTCGTCTCAAAATTATACTAAAGAAACTATGTACTGTAATAATGATTATTGATTATGAAAGGACCAGTCGACGTTAGAATATGCGAAATCCAAAACAATATACCTATCTTTCTATCTATCTATCTATCTATCCAAATGTATGACACTTCATATTGTCGGTGTGTAGTAATGGATACAACGGAATGGCGTGCTACATGCAATGTAATAAGTTTTGCAAAACTTCATACGACTGTCATCCCGTTTCTGGATTTTGTCAACGTGGCTTTGCTAGTGGCTGGCAAGGAAAGCATTGTTTAGAGGATAAATTGTCTAGTTATAGTGTTTTGTTTCTTATATTTTACTTTAAAAAACTATTTATTTGATTAATGTCTCTTTTATGCTTTAATTCTCTTTATTTTTAAAAAGCTCTAAACAGTGAAGAAAGCTGGATGTCTGAGTGTACTGGTGTTATTTGTTCCCTATTTTTTTTAACTGGAGGATTTCTGGTGTACATCTCCGTATTAAAGTGAGATTTATTATGGTAATTTAACGTTTAAACATTTTTGTTCAGCTATACGATTATATTCCCAAATAACTGCATATTTCTTTTGTATTGTTTTTCAAGGCGGAAACCAGGTACCAAGCAAGAAGCCAAACAAGAGCTGGCCGAGAAGGACACATCTATATAATACTTTAATTTGAAGACAGTTTTTTCGTTGTTGTTATTTTTTTTTTGTTTTTTTTGTTTTTTTTTGAAAATAAGTATTTCTTCATTTCTGTTGAATATTTTGTCATAATAAACCGCTTAGGATTGGTATACGATTAAAATGATATATGCAAAAATTATCGAGTAAAGAATATCTATGTCCACATTAAAATAAGCATAAATATATAAGTATATCAAGTTTGTGTTGATACCTAAAGAAAGGTTTATTCCTCACCGATACGTTTATGGCGTTGATGAAGTTGCCACGATTCGGAACCGAGGACGAGATCTATAGACTGTACTGTATCGTCTTGAAAAGAAGAAAAATGACTAATTCTTCATTAATAATGAATGTAATAATAGATAACGTATTATCTGTCCTAAATATATGTTACGTTGAACATTTTTTTCAGAATTTTTTTTTTTCAATTCATTAAGTTTGCGACTAGATTTTTCATTTTTATTGTCAGAGTTTGCACATGTGTTACATAGTTATTTTTTATTCGATTTTATACCATAATACGATTTTATAAAAATATGTCTAATAGGAAATAAAAATGATTTTGTCCGTCCAGGTTTTAACTTAAAAGGTCAACGATCATGATTCAAAACTGCCATTTGAGTGAAAATGTAAACAAGTTTGTCAAAATACATGTATATACAATAAATTGTGGTAAAGTAGGGAGTAATCGAACCAAAATGTTCGAAATTAATCTTTTTATTTGTTTCCATTAATCTCTTATTAAGAATGTTGAAATTGGATTAAATAGAATTAAATGAATATCTTGGAAGCAGCAATGTTAAGGTGTCCCGGAGCTAAACTACGACAGGAGAACAGTATTGTTTGAATCAACTAAAAATTACTTTGACCGGAAGTATTTCTTAAAATCTTTAATACATAATTGACAACGATGTTTACCATTATATGTGATGTATTTTTGTGATGTCATATGCATTTCGTATTCACGTGACGTGAACATTTCGCCAAATGATCAAAATCAGGCACATTTAAATTAATCAAAAGCGATTGTGATAAAATTGGAGTAAGTCCGTATGTTTCCCAGGCATGATTCACAGGGGTTATTATATTATCTACCAACGTTACGTAAATTACTCTAAAATTGTATTGATCTTTCACCTGCGCCAAACTTTTTTTGCATGCATTAAAATCTCTTCATTCAGTTATTTACACGTAGCAGGAGGAGTCTCCAAACCATTAGTTTATAAATAGTCATTTACTTTAACGAATCTTTAAATCTGCCGATCATTTGATACTCAATATGGTTAGGAATGAGTTCTGTACCTCTAGTATACAGACAGCATCTATGTAAAGGAAACAAGCGGGGTCATTACTGTTTCTATATAATTTACTTTTAACGTGGAAATTGATAAAATGAATGTACCTCTGGCTTCCTTCACAGTATTCTGCCAACTACATATGCTGAACTAATAATAACACAGGCGTTCATTAAACATAATTTGCAGCATTCCCTGTGTATATTAAGCAAATGGTATAATTTTATTACATACGTAGTAATACTGTGTCTATCTGTCTGTTTTGTTACATACGTGGTAATACTGTTTATTTCCTATGTAGCTTGTAACACGAGATTTGATTGGCTAACGACCTGGGTGTAAATTTCCCTACACCTGACTTGAGCCGGGGATAAAATACGCGACGTCACAATGCATTAAATATGACCTCACAATGCATTTAATTCGTAAATGGCATATCGTGAAAGTGTAATACACCCTTGATTTGACATGGGAAACAGATTTATACAGTTAACATAGGAAATAAATTCGTTATCAAGGTTCAATTAAGGGTGTACGGGGATTTACCCCGGGTCGTATTCCATACACCCTTCGGCCTGCGGCCTAAGGGTGTATGGAATACGACCCGGGATAATTCCTAGCTATTCCTGTGACACTGGGTATTGAGCACAAGCTTGCCGAACTCTTAACAACCTATAACAACAAAATGGTATCAACGTTGATGTCTTCAATGTCAATCGACACTTTGTAATGAAATCTTATGCGCATCACGGAGCATTGAATCGAGATTATTAATTAAATATTAACACTAACAAGACACTGAAGATAGAGGAGTTACCACATGCGATTACGACACATTTTAAGAAAGGGACTTTCAAACAGACCTCATATCTTTAAATCATTTATTAAATATGTACCAGTTTCTGTTGTTAAGTTTTAATACACACTGACTATTTTCATAGGTTTGAACTCTGATTATATTACAATAAAGAAGACTTCTAAGGCCACACAAATTTGATTTCTTGGTCGCCGGATCCGCGCGCACGTGCCTAAAGACTTTCCAAAAAATAATATTAAAAAATAAATCCCGCACCTGGAAATTTGCGTTCCGTTTCCCGCTCCATTTTTGGTTATTTTATTTTTTTTATTAGTCATGATTGCGCTTTTTGTTTTACATTGATCATACCAAAGATTTCCCGGTAGATTGTAAGCAAGGTTTACAAGTAAATAATGCCAGCATGTGTGAATAGAATTAGCGATCAGAATGGGTCTGCTACAATGGCGAATACGGTCACAACTTTTCACTGCTTTTTACATGTATTTCAAAGAAAAAATTGACATTTTAAAATAAATTGTAATCGCACGCCTCTTATTTTTTATGTCGCCCCAAAATTTTCAAATTTCAGTTTTTTAATTTTAAAATTAGTAAATCGGCCGCTCGCCCCAATATTTTTTTGGCTAGAATCCGAAGACCAAGAAATCAAATTGGTGTGGCCTAATTGGTTAAATAACGCACTTTTATATTATGTTAACTAACTGAAATCAATTGTAGCAATACTTTTTAAGTCATCTCCAAAAGTACCAGATACTGTAAAATTGGTTATTTACGCTGGTGGTTTAGTACGCGTTTTCTGTAGTCAAAAAATACGCGTGGGTATTACATGTACATATGCGGATGCGTGATATACCACACTAAGTTTTAGTTTTTTTAACATACCGGCGGGGGTATTTTACCCGGGTTTAGGCTTACTGCGTTACTAGTGTAAATTTCCCTCACGCGTAATTAACCACTTTTACAGTTTCCGGTATGCTTGATTCCTTAGATAATTTCACTAACTAGATGTTGAGTGAGAACAAAAGAAACATTTCCACCTAAAATTGAGTATGACTTTTACAGGCCAAAAAATGTTTCGAAAACTTGTTTTTCAAACTATGAGAGCTTTGTTTTGAGTCAACCACTTATTACGATTTTTTATATTATTTAAATAACAGCACGTAAGATGTAGAGATAAATCCATTTGCTACCACAATTATCACCCACAATTTAACATTTTTATTGCAACCTAACAAAGACTTTTATTTTAGAAGACCGGATGTCAATAAAACATTCGATTGTTATTTTCTTCCTCGCTATACATTTGGGAATAACATGACTGCTGTAAACAATACTTATTATCTTCAATACGACGTGAATGTTGACAACAACTAATACCAGTATTTATTTGGATTCACAAAACGCAATGCAATAAGACCAAAATTTGCAAAATATTGAAGGAGAGACTAATTACACACATGTTGATTGTCCAGACCATTAGACCCAGTATGTAGAGTAGATATATCCTAGACGAGATGTTAAAGATGCTAAATTGATGGAAGTTTGTTATCAAAGTTTGCAAACATCGTTCTATGTTACCAATTTTAAGAGGGCTAGACGGTCGCTGCCATTTTTAGACTGTATTGATATCCTTTAGAAAAAGAGCTCTATATGAAAAATATAGAAAAATACCCATATATAGAATATATGTATATTTTCTTTACAAAATAATAATAGTATATAGCTAAACAAATCATATCTTAAAATTTGAGGCAGAACCGATGGTCAATTCGTTGACCGTCTAGCCTCCTTAACGTACAGTAACATGTATTTTATTTCTTTGAAAATGACAATATGCAAGTTGTATATGCAGGGACCAATAGTGAGTATGCATTTACATAGAAAATGGTATGTAAATGTATCATGTATTTAATAAATTTAATTACAATTGACGTGGTGTTTTGTATATACATTTAAATGGATGCTTGTAAAAATTATTTTTTTCTAATATCATTTTAAATTTATTAGTCTTATGAGATATCAGCGATTCTGATTGGTCGAAAAATTTCTTTGATGCCTGAAAAAAAATATCCAGCTTGATATACTTTTCTCTCCTGTTTTGATTCTAACACAATTTACAGAGCGGAGATTAACAAAATAAATTAAACTATGTCAATAAAAAATTATATAGTTAAAACTATAATTTTAAGCAAACTTATTAAAGCCTTAAAAGACTACTTTGTGTTTCTAGGCAGCGGATAAAAATATTAAAGTTCAGATGTCGTAAAATGTTCTAAACCTGAAATTTTCTGTACACCTGAAAATTTTTATTGAAAAATTTTACGGATTATACAAGTGTTCAAAGAAATGAAGGTGATGAAAGAGAAGATGGGACTCTTTCGTGCAAATCCTACTGTACCATTCCATCCCACACAGCAATTATCACTCATCGAGTTCGACTTGCATTACGTTGAAGTTATTAATTTTTTTGGAAAATCGATCTCGCATTCAACATCATATCAGTGCTACGTCGGTGCGTCAATTTACCCGAATGGACCCTATTAAACCCAAATGGACCCAAAATTAATAAAGCAATTAATTTTAAACGACTCCATTTTCATTCATAATCGGGTTTTTCCTTTATAAAAAAAATTAACCGAATTTCCTTCAAACCTACTTAGCACATAAAACAAAAATTGTTTCAAAATTGGGGATGCTGGTAGATGACTATTGCTTCAAGTATTCTCAGAATGCTTGTTTTTCCGTTGTTTATTGACCACTTCCAAAGAAGTTTCTTCTCAGGTAAGACAAATGGCACATTGAATCAGGTAAGACAAATGGCACATTAAATCAGGTAAGACAAATGGCACATATAATCATGTTTTCTGATTTACAATTCATACTGGCATTTATATTAAGTGTTGATCTGATTGTAAAGTTATGTATAAAACTAACATGTTCTTCAATTTATGTCGTCATATTTGATGCATTGAAAGCATGACCCTGGTTAGAAGTCATCAAGGCTATGTACCTCTCCTCGGCTGTTTATTAACTGCGATGGTTTGAATAAATGTTCCTTTCATCTGATCGCTATTGAATCTGAGAAAATAATAATGTTTTAATGTGATTTCTTCATTGTGTGATTTGGAGACGCACACTGATGTTCTGTCCTTAGCCAATGATCGTGCCCCGGTTCCTACAAAGCAATAAAAAAAAACCCAGATATAATATAACATTATATATTATTTTGTAGTCACATTGATCAGTGTATGTGTACTAAATCAGCTATATAATGTATATAATGTCATGAGACTCGCCTACTTTAAAAATTACATTTAAAATGTAATGATACGTGCCCATTTTAAAAAAATACTGAAAAAAATGAAACGTGTTTGTTTACAATCAACAATATTACGTTTTCTTAACAAATCAACGATATATTAATAAATGAAAAGAACAAAATTAATAATATATTGGTTTAAGTCACGATGGGAAATGCCTGTATACATAATATGGTACTTGAGAAATAAATTTAAAAAAAAAATAATATGATGGTGTTCGCACTTCCATCTGATTATCTTACTTGTAACGTCAAACGACTTAAACTTAAAAAAAAAACTAAAATAAACACCAAAAAAACAAAAAAAGTATGCTTCTTTTAATGTATTAAACTGTATAGAAACATTTGATGATGTTTTATTTTATGTGAATATCATATTATTTAGGTTGGTCTATGTACACGTATTTAGGATTATAAACGAGGACGTGAAATATTTGCTCACCTTGATTTTAAAGCGGGATTAAGTTGATCAATTACCTGAAATGCTTAAAACTCAATTAAAATAGTAATGATTTTTAATACAATTAAAAGTATTTTAATCAATTTACTTATAACATTAAAAAACCTCATCTAAACCTGATATGCCTAAGTAATGCATATCTATACCCAGTTTAATGTCTTTGCAATCAAATTCTCATGATAAAAAAGGCTCACCAGTCTAGGCGTCTGGTTGAGTTACATATATTTGTAAACACACAGCTTGTTGTTGGACGAAGATCCGACCCAGAGAAGATGAGTATTTGCATCATATGCTAGACTGTATGGTTTAATTTTATCCATTGATTTCGTCAGAAGATATGACAAGAAGTGACCGTGTTTGTCTATATATGCACTGAATACGTTCTTATATCACATACTAGAATGTGTGACATCGCATCAGTACATATACCACGTGACCATACTCTGGATCCTGAGGGGGGACCCGTGTAGTTGAACGGATGAAATCCTTCCCGGTCTGTTACCACTACACCGCGCCGTAAGTCAGACACAATAACATCCCCGTTGTTATTCTCTGTTACACAAAATGGTCTATCATACAGTGATTGCCACGTGTTATATTGTATTGTTCCCATTAGTTGTCCAGTGTAGTCGTATCGGGTTAGTTTGCCTGTTTTTGATGATGGGTTATACATAACAACCAATAGATCTCCAGAGAATGGGGACCAATACAGACAATGATATCGCCAATTGTCGCCTGTAGTTTCCATAACGCAAGAGGTTTCCAAAGCGTTTGTTATTTTCCTTATGTTATAATAACTATCAACATAAATAATTCCATGCATGTAATCCATAACCACTACCTGCATCTCTATATATATAAAGTACTCTACTTCATATAGAATTTTACCTGTTCTGTTTGTCAATATCAGATTGTTTTTATCATCACTTATCCAGACTAGCTTAAATGTCGAACTAGATATATGGTAACAACCAAAGATACCTCTCACTGTAAAATATCGTAATAACTCAGGGTTGGTCATATAATTAAGCGGATGTTTATTTTATTCCTGTTCTTTTTCTGTTTCTCGGTTTCTGTGTTCACTAGAGGTCCCCATCAAGTCATCATTGGCTAAAGTTTAGTAAAAAAAAGAAGCAGGCATTATGACTTTTGATTAAGTAAAATAACAATAGAAATGCTGAATATATTGCCTATTTTTTAACATTTACGAGGGTTGTCCAAACAGTTCGTGGACAATGGCGTTTTTGTCATTTTAAATGGGTTTATATATACATATTGTATATCTAAATCTTTGTCATAACATTTCAGATCAAACTAAAGTGGTTTTGAATGTTTTCCGTAGGAATAAACTAAAATTTTAATGTATCAAAGGGTCGCGGAAAGTACGCACGACCCAGCGTCAAAATTGTCCAAACTTTGTAATTGAGTTTTTTGATATGAATACTTACAGTTTTTATAAAACATTTCAGAACTTCATAATCTTCTATTATGATGTAGTCTGTATGGTGTACGTCGTTTGCATACGTCATTTGAAGCGATTTTCAAACTAGCAGAGGACTTTTAAAAGATATTACGGCAAGAACATTTATTTAAAAACACCTGAAAAAGCGACGTCAGCTGACCGCACGGAACAGCGCGCCATCATAAAATTGTGTCGACTGAGGTAAAACACCGATAGAAACCAAACAAACGATGGAGGAAACAGGAAAAACATCGAAATAGTTAGAGTTTACTTATCTAAAAGTGGCACAAGCGATAATTTGATGGAGTATGCGATTGTACCCTCTGACCAAACGGTGAATGTGGCATATTACTATCAGGTAAACCCAGGACTACGACGTTATAGAAACGTCGTTATAACTCAACGTCAGACTGGGTCGTGCGGCCTGTATAGGCAATGTATATATAAGGATAACTCCAATACAAAAATGTACATTGCTCTTATTTTTATACATATACATTATTATACTCTATATTAAAATATTATAACACTTTCCTGATAATGGCGCCGTTATTTTAAATAAAATTACATGTGTCCACGAACTTTTTTGGACAACCCTCGTATACATGTATAAAATTATTCAACAAACTTATAAGGACAAAAAAGATGTTGTCAGGCCACATAAAAATGAAGTAATATTATAATTTTGGTTATCAAATTAAATAAATCATCGTTAAAACAATGTTGCCTAAAAGTCCACATCAGACGTAAACGTATCAATCTGAGTGACGGTACATTTGAATGTTGTACAAATATAGGTAGATATAAAATGTATAGAGGTATTTCTTTATAAAGTTAAAAACATACAATAAAAAAGATGATTAAATTAATAAGCTACACGATTTAATGGAATATAAACTTAGTTTGAATAGTTTACGCTATTTTACATACATGTATACAAACCGTTTCACGATTGATAAAACGTAAACTCAGCCAGCTTAGTATATACATGTATAAGAAGGGAAGCCATTAGATGCATTTCCCAATTGCAAGAAAACAATTTTTCCAAAACTTGCATTTGACTGCTAACAAACAAATCAAGCAAATATAATACTGTAGATTCCTAATTAAACGCGAGGGATTAATTTCCGCGTAAAATCGCGAGAGGCAAACCTCGCGAATTTTGAAATCTCGCCTTTATTTTTCAGACAGATTGAAACTATAGGAAATTATAACAAAAAATTGGTGATCGCGATTTTATATTCTCGCGATTTGATACAAAACAGCGGAATCGCGGAATTAAGTACTCGCGTAAAATAAGGAATTTACAGTATGTCGCAAACCGTATCTTTGTATAGAAATTATAGAGATTATAGCACACACAGTGGTCAGTGCGGAACACAACAATGAATTCAATAGCTTCTCGATTTATACGAGTATAGACTGTATGGGGCAGTTTACGCTTTATAAAATGCAAAGCACTAAAAAATAACGTCAGTGTTTCCAACCTAGTTTATATGAGTATAATGAAGTATTTACCTGTCAATTTGGATGATTTATGCCATTCCGGAATAGAGACTGGTTTAAGTAGATACTCGTTACTTCCTAATACGGCAGCTGGACTTTGCTTGCTTACTTCATGTTCATTCTCTGTCTCATTTATTCCAATATTTTTCAGTGGTTTGAAGACCTCATCAGTAACTGCATTCAATTACTATAGTTCATATAGTTGTGTTTTAATTAATAAATCATAATTAATATTGAAATAATTATTAAGTAATTGAAAATTATTAAAATTAACAATTATTCCTTGGCTATTTTCATTTATACATCATTTAACTTTATATCTCAAACACTGAAAAGTAATACTGCTTTTAATCCCACTCTTTAATAGCATATACATAATGTCCACAAACTTTATCATGGAGAGCTTGCGGTGATGTGAGAGATCAGGGCGGTCCTGTATCGTGGGTAATAGGGTTTTCCTCATAGTCAAGAACTGCACAGGGCTAATTGCTGACTGTTCATATTAAATATCGTGTTCATAGTTTGTATACTGACAATATGTCTTATTATTTCTTTCTTTTGGTTTTCATTGCATTCAACGTCATGTACGATGCTATTGATATGAGCTGTCAGTCTCTCTGCCTTTCTCCTAGTCCTCGATTCATAAACAGATATTTCTTCTCTAAAGGTTTTGATATCAGTTGTTGTTCTTTCTATGAGACAACGTTTACTGATGTGATTGATCTTTTCTCTTAGTTGTTGTCGGTTTCTTATAAATGTTACTAAAAAATCAGTTTTTCTATGTTTTGTATGCTCTGTACAAAGGAAACATACATGATATTTACAAAGTTCACAATAATTTCTATAGACCTCCCTAGGATGTCTCTGGCAGGTCTCTTGATCCACTATATACACGGAATTAAATTCATTACGGTATATAACAACGTTATGTTCTTTTGTTTGTCTATCTTGCTCATGATTCTGTTTACATTGAGAACATAAATCACACAAACACCACAAACAGTAGTATTCTGTGTCTCCCAGACACTTGGAACACTGGCTCACTGGGGATTTGGTGCTTACTCTGTCGATGGTACATGCTCTGTCGACAGTACATGCTCTGTCGATGGTACATGATGTGTCAATGGTACATGATGCGTCGACGGTCGGGAGGTCTAGGTGTTTCAATATAACCCTGTAAAACGAAAATTTATAAAGTAGTTGTCCATTATTCTTAATATGGTTGTAACATGTAACGGTACATATGATAGCATACGAGTAAGTCTATCTAATTCTTATCATTTTTCCAATTGTATTAAATGCTAACTTTATCCTATCTAAATGATGTATTAGTACGCTATAATTTGCTTAAAATGTTCAATGACGGGGAAAATGTTTTCACCTTGACTTTTGACCTCTTGGTTTAAAAATCCTAAGGATCCCTCCTCTTGCCATAACCAGTCGGCAAATAAAATGTGACAATATAAGATATATAGATTGAAATCTATCAAAACATGTGGCACCGTTAGACTTAAAATTTGAAAAAAAAAATTGTCTTTTCATAACAAAAAACTTTAAACGTTTAAAGTACATTCCATTTGAGACAATGTAGTCTGTATAGACATGATGTGAAAAATATTTAAAAAAATTGGACAGGTACATCGCTCCTTGCCATACTTAAATTGAGAAGAGGTGGCAGAGGATTTTTTTTTGTCGAGGAAATGTGAAGCAGATAGTGCTCATATATGCGATCTAATTTTTGTGGATTTTTAAATTTGCTTCATTTTTAATTTTATTTTAAATTGGTTTGCATGCAGGGGACATATGGTCCTGACTCTTGAGAATTTTTAGACATTTCGGAGTAAAACAAGCACTAACTAGAATAGCCAGGGACGATCTTAATTTTTTTTTTTTTTTAATTGGCCTTTTTTCACATTTTCACGGGTCCAGCACCAGATTCCAGTCCATAAACTACCATGGGATTTGTAGGTCAATGTCTATCCTTTCAAATAATTCAAATAATTACCAATTAATGGGGGGGGGGG
>WFKH01011926.1:19321532-19344044 GCA_016163765.1 Magallana hongkongensis
AAGCTGCTCTCTGAAATAATTTTCAGGATCTTGCTCCTTATTGTAGCGTACATATCTTATTATCTTACTAGTCTTTCTTAGTCTTAGAATTGAACCATCATTCATAGGATACTCCTTCTCAAAAACAAAATCATTTTCTTGTGCCTCATTTTCTTGTGCCTCATCTTCATTCACCTCTTCAAATTCATCTTCTGGTAAAAAATCATTCCCATTGTTTCGTTTATCCTTTAAAGACCTAACAACATCAAATGATGACACAAAAGCTGCTAAACAATACTTTTGAAGAACCCTTGGCCTTCTCTGATAACGTTTAATCCAGTTGTCCGTTTCTATATCCGTGGAACCCTCAGGCAATTCTTGTAGTGCTTCAAAGGATTTCAATAAAAATGTGCGATTTGCTGATTCACTTGTGTTGATGAAAATCACAGACCTACTACTTGAACGAAGCGGCATTTGCAATAGTAAATATGCAGCTTCTTGAGCACAAATTTCTACATGAGTCAAGAATTTGTTTCCTATTTGCCGGACTTGCTGTTTTAATGACAAGTTGCCTTTTCTTGCTTCTTCACATGCATCATGGAGCAAATTTGACATACCTTTCTGAGATTTTGAAACATATGATACAAGATATGAAGCACATGCATACCCATCAAGAATAAATTGAACATCAATATTTGCTTCCCAAGCTCTAAGCAAAACTTCATTATATGAATTGATTCTAATTTCTTCTATTTCTCGCTTTAGAAACAATTTTGGTGACTTTAAAGGGGACCTTATAGCTAACATGTAACTTTCTTCTGTCAGTTCTAACTTTTGAAGAAGGTTATCAAAAGTTTTGATGGACTGTAGTAATTGTGCATCATTAAGAAGCTACATATTTTTTGAAAGTTTTGTAGTATATTTGGATTTTTCTCATAACAGTCATCATCGAGAGGTTCAAGAATAAGTGTTTTTGGCAGAGGAGGTAAGGGGAAATTGAATCGACAGATATTCTTACCACCTCTCTTGCATGTTCGAGCATGTCGATGTGTTTGATAATTGACAAGCTCTGCAATGTCACCATTCTTGGAACAAGTTGCATGTTTGTCAACAAAATTTTGTATCTCTTCATTTGTTGCTTTCCCATAAATAGGAGCATTTTCAATCCAGAGAAGGAGATGGATATGAGGAGACCCTCTTTGTTGAAATTCAACACGATAGAAGAAATCAACAATTTTCCCCAGAGGATGATTTTTTCCTTTTAAAATTTGAGACATAAACATTCTAAACCGATGGTCAAAATACCTGGAGCATGTTACAGGGTCCTTTTTAATGAGTTCACACTTGTCAATCCAAGACAATTCATCAACATCTTTCTCAGACAAATTAATGTTGTTCAAACTTTTGCTCAGGATTTGAAGCAAATTTTTCCACTTTGTCTCAGCAGCAGAAAAAGAGCAAAACCATGTTGGAATGCCCAACTGCCTAATCATACCAAACACATCTTTTTTAGCACCTTCCCAGTATGCTGGTGACCCTCTAAGAGTTCTCAAAACCCTATATCCCTCATTTAGTCTTACAATATTGTCAAAAGTTGTTGGATTTAAAACATGTCCTGCTGTTATTTTCTTTCCTTCATTTTTACATTTTCTCATTGCTAAAGCGACTTTGTCTTGTATTTGCTTTATCTGCACCTTTTTGAGTTTGAAAAACAAATTTTGCATCGAACAAGCTGCTCTTCTATCATGAGATCTCAATTCCCATTTGCAAATAGAACTGTACGTAACTGGTACAATTCTGTCTTTGTTTGAAGGACGTGGTTGTCCACAATAAATAGTAGGAAATGCAAGATATTCTGCATCTGGATCTTGATACAGACCAAGAGGAGTTTGGTTTTCTCCAGGAGCAAATGACAAAGTTTTTTGAGATGATCTGACATCAACAGGATGTAACAATGTGTCTGTATATCCTGTGAGTCTACTTTCAAAGTTTTCATCTTCTGTCCACTCATCATCATCAATATCCTCATTTTCAATATTGTTGGATTGAGAGTCTGACAATGATTCTTCATTATACCCAAACCAATCTTTTTGTTTATAAAAATAGTTTCTTAGAATGTCCATTAATTAATACTTTGCTTTCCTTCAATTCAAATTCCAAATATTCTCAAACCCAGGTAATTCAACTTTGCATATTTCACAAATGCCTTGTCAACTTTTATCAAAACATTCTTTAGTGTTTTCAACTTCTAACATCCAATAGTTCGGACTTTATTATATTTTTTTCAAATATTGCAATTTTATCTTGAACATTTAACAAATCCTTACAAATGTTAAAGAACTTATATGAAACTTTGAAATGTCAGAAGGTTTCTTATAATTTATATAAAGCTTTCTTTTTATTAATTCTGATAAATAAAAAACAGATTATTAAAAAATTAAATTCATTAAGTTCACATCCAAAATCTACAACTACCACAACATGAAAACTATTGCTACTCTAAAAAAATCTAAAGCAAATTTACATTATATTCAAAACAATTTCATTCTCGTTCTTCAATTCTTGTAAATTTAAGGTTTTACTCTGTGTAATAATTTATACACCAATATTTAATATATGCACGCAGTTAAAAATCATATAAATCAAAGAAGTATAAAGGCCAATACTATAATTTCTTCCAACTCCAAGATGGCCGACTTTCTATGTACTGTTTACATCGCTTTGATATCTACACACAATATATTATTCTACTTCCATAAAAATTCCTAAATCTCTCACAACCACGTCGTATATAAGAAGTTCTAAGATATAGTACAGTAATACTTTGTAAAATAAAATATTTAATCTATATCTAATAATTATCGAAAATATGCATTAGGTAAAAAACATGTTCAATATGGCCGCCATCGAGAAATGCTCTCTAGGGTGTTTTGCTCTTTATCTCAAAAATAAATAACTAAAACAAACATTTCTATTTATAAACAACTTCATGGAATAGTAATATATTCATATTCACCTTGCGACGTCAGTCTTTCGATTAAATCACTATTGTTCGGGCTTCTTCGTTCTCTCTGTGTAAACTATCGTCCTCTCTGCCTTCTTCCTTGCTCAGTCGAAAATTAATACGCGAAACCGAAGTCGCGGCTTTTTTTTTTAATACGATTGATATAATGTAATTTATCAAAAGAATAGATAATTTTTTTTATGAAAAGGTTTCATTTCAAAGGAAAATATAATTTCTTTGAATATAACCCAAATAAATCCGAAGAAACATTGCACTACTTTCTACACGCGTAAATAACCATGAGTGTAGTGACCTTTGCGCGGGAAACCCTGTGATGCCTATCTTTAGTTAGTACACGAAACTCTCAACATTTGGTTTGTTTATTTTCAGTTATTTAAAAAAAGATAACCATCAAATTCTTTTAAAAACACTCTTTTGTAAATAACTTACAATGTACAAGATGGAAATAGATATTAGATAGATAAAACGTAATATAAACAATGCACTATTTTGCAGTTACGGTGTAGTAATTTCTTTGATCGTGTTGATGCATCATGAATATTCATGACATACAATTAAATTACACGGTCTGTCCCTATCAACAAATATGTATATTTATTTATTTCATAATGTTCAAAAATATCAGATAAATTGTAAATTGGTTCTTAAACTGAAAACAAAACAAAGGTTAACATTGGCTGTAACACTGCAAATGTAACATAGGAAATACATAATAGAGTTATCGTTCCTTATCCGCTAGGGTCCCCGTGAGAAATACCCTTCCGGTCAGGACGATAGCAATAGACAGTGGCTATAAATAGCCACCGTCTAAAAATTGATTTCAGCAAATAAGAACAAATCCCCCAGACGAATTCGAACTCTTGATCTTCGGTTCATAAGCCCTATACTTTAACGACTGAGCTATGATGATATCTAACAAAATCGATTAATACAAGCAATTTAACAAAACATTTGAATCGCCATCTTGTGACGTAAATGTAGTGTCTAAAAAAGTATGTCTAATTGTAATGAGGTACCTTAATTCCAGTGCAGGAGCAACAACCCGTGCATGCCTGTTCGCAATCAAACGTTTTAGGCATCAAATTGATATACACTACACTTACTGATTGTGCCTTTAGTGAAACTGATATATCATAGTCAATCTGCAGAAAGTAAACTAGCTTGACGTCAACTTGATTGTCTCCTATGATGTCCATGCAACACTTATCCGCTGCCATCGGACATAAAGCCACCTTTAAAAGGGGGTTGTTGGTGTCTTAAACAAGCCAAAAACGCAAAAGGACGAGTCGTCAAAAGGTCGAGGCTGTAACAAGTGGAGCCATGCCAAACAACAGAAATGAGCCGGAGGACCCGCCATGCCGGGAACCCATCACTAACGCGGCCGTCGGGGGCGTTCCTTAAAAACATCATTTGTCGCTAATATGTCTAGGTATTTCACTATGAAAGCTAAATAACAACAAAAATTGAATAGAATATGCACTCATATCTTCTAAAGTTTAATAATCTTTCTTCTTTTTGGAATGAAACTTACCGAAGGAAATATACGGGCTGGAAGTTTACGCAATCTGTGTTTACAATTAAGTTTACAATTCTTACGTATATGTATTATATAATTTATAATTTTTGAAATTAAAAAAAAAGTATGTCAACTCTAAAGAATTTAAAAAAATATAAGAAAAGAAAGTATTTTGTAATATTATAGACAACGAAAATGTAATATATTATGTTTAGTAGACTCGCATTATACTGTGGAAATGAAGCAAGACATTAGAGACTAGTGGGCTCTGAAGTACTTCAACGTAAAGATGAGTTGATTTTGTTTAATAACAACTTTAAACAAATTAAAGTAAAGAATACATGGAATATATTAGCAACACATTAAAGTATTTCAATAGAGAATAGACAATTATGCCTTTTATGTTTGTATGGACCTAATGTGTATACTACTGATATATATCAGAACTTGAGCAATATTAACAATACATGCACCACCTCAAAATGATGTTATTATTATTGGTGGTGATTTCAACTTTGTATTAGATACAAACTAAGATTACTATAATTAACTACATGTTATTAATTTGAAAACTAGTAATGTAGTCCTAGAGCACATGACTTCTTACAACTTAGTAGATACATTTAGAAAATTTTATCCGAATGACAAGAAATACACTTGTAGAAAACCAACACCTCTGACGCAAGCACGTTTAGACCTTTGTAGTATTTCACTTATCTTTTTCTTTTTGAAAATCCAGCGTGGAATTCGCCCTTTTTTCATGGCAGATAGCTCACGGTTAGATATTGTAATGAGATGAAAGATGTAGATATTCGTAATAAATGGGCACATTTATTGATTGTATGTAAAGATTAAACAAATTGTTTATTTAAAACGTTATAATATAACGTTTAATTCATATACACTACACAGTTTAGTTCATATGCGAGGTAGACGGTAGATAAATACTGCAGAATGCAGATTAAGGCTATAATTCTGGCAGATAAAATTATTTTGTAATTTTATGGAGAGACTACAAAACAAAAGTCTATATTTCGTGGTACTATTAATGAGTAATAATTTTGAGTTGGTTTATGTGTCACTATGGTTACAAAAAGCATTTTACAACATGTGCCTCCATTTTGTTTTTACGCCGGTTTATTTATTTATTTTTTGCCAATTCGCCGTTTTATGCCGCTCATATGACTGATGCATTTCAGCGTAATCCGAAATGGGCTGATCATTTTTTTAAGTTAAACTTTGAACCCCTACTGGGGACATATTATTAGTTCTGAGATAACGATTTTAAAAATTAAGAATATACACTACATTCACTGTATATATAAGCTTTGGTGAACAATTACTTTATATAACATGCTAAAATTTAGTTGAAAATGCATTTATTTTACAAATATTCAATAAAATTATGATTTTCTAGATACCCATAAATAATTGTTTGCCTATATTAATTTATTTTTGATAATTCAATAAGACTTAAGGAAATAAATATCGCTATGATAGAGTGTTTTGTTTTATTTTCTGTGAGCAAATTTTTCAAAATGTTTAAAATACATATTAGTCTCGCGAGTACTTCTAAGAAATTTTGCAGGAAGGCAAATATTGGCAATGTTTTAAAAGTTTCAAAGAGCTGCTCAAGTGTGGCCACATTCACATTTTGCAAATAATGCGGTTAAATTTACAATTTACATCCAATTTCACTTTTTGTTCATTGTTTTATTTAGAAATCATTTCAAAACAGTTTCAGTAAGAGCACTTACTTGATTTAGATTTCTGTTTTAAAAAACACAAGATAAACTTACTTTGAATACAGGTGTTTCCTGTCCATCTTGGTTTACACCCACCATAACATTGTCCTGTAAATCTGTCACACTGATCGGTAACAGTGCAGTTTTCACTACAACAATTCCTCCCATAATATCCTGATTGGCATCCTGCAACATTTTTCCTTATACAAATTTTGTTTATATTTTTAAATGTATTTTAAAAATGTATATATTTTTGTCGATTTTTCTCATCACCCATTGCTTTATACTTAAGCATTTCAACAAAACTTTAAAAACGGAAATTCAAAACACGTAAGTGCTGTGTGGCATTTTGACAGTACAACTATCAATTGTGATTCATTTTGTATTGAAAGAGTATGGTTAATCTACATAAAAACAGAAAAAAAGTAAGACTAGATTATCTGATTTTAGAAATCAACGAATATAAATATAAATACCTTCCTGGCATGCATCGCCTATTGTCCCTTCAGCACATCCGTGAATACAGGCACCGTTAATATGGTGACACGTCTCTCCATTGCTGCAGTTTCCACATTTCAAAACACATGCTTGTCCGTACGTATTGGTGTTACAAACTAAAAGACGAAAACAATAATTTGTAGCCATTGCAGTTTTAAGAAACATATATACAATCAATAATTGCGTTCTTAATGAGTGAAAATAATAAATAATTTACTATTCTATTGTTTTCATCATCATGAAAGGGAACTCGCCAGCTTTAGCTACAGTACCGACCAGAACAACCTAACTCCAGAGCAGACCCAAACTAGATCCCGGTCTACTTTCGGGGTTTACTCGGGGTTAGTCTAGGTCTGCTTTTTGAAAATTTGGGTCCATTCGGGGTTTACTTTGAGTTAACACGGGTTTGTTTTAGGGTTAACTTTACGCAAAGGAGTGTGAAGCAGACCTGTTTTTTTTTCTTACCATCTTACCGTCTGTAATCACTGCCCCTTGTATATTCCAAATACACATGTAGCGTCTGATTCAAGGGACCTACTTCTGATCGGGGTTTTTTCTATTTGTCCACTTTGGGATTATTTTTGGTTTACTCGGAGTTAACCCTGGGTCTACTCTAGTAAACCAGGGGTAAACCCCGAACAGACCCCGAAATTAAACCATGGGTTTAGTTGGGGTCTGCTCTCTGCTAGATTGGGTCTGATCGGTACTGTGATTGAAGAGCGCAAGGAATACTCATTTATAGTTTACTTATTTTTTACTTTTATTTAATATTTTGAAAAAAAATACCGGAATAGTTTATTGAGCTAATTATCTGATAAACACGTGCTTTACATATATTAACACACAACCCGTTGACTTTATGACAATGGAACTCTTCGTTACAATGACTACAATTATACTGACAGTTTATTCTATATCTTTCATTTTCACAGTCCGAAAATATAATAGGCAACGTAACATAAGTAATCTATGGGGTGAGAGAAAACCACATGCTATATACAGTGCCTAAAATAAGACCTAATTTCATTAAGAGCAATTTCTAAAGACATCAGACTGTAAACGTGTTAATAAAGATCTGACCTAAAGTTGTTGTTTTTAAACAACATGAAATAAAACAGCACAGCACCCAAAATGAATACGGATTAAATTGATCATACCCTGGTTACATATTAGACCCTTTTATCCTGGAACACAGCTTAAACAGTGGCCTGAATTGGTGTCACACTTCCCGTCTTGACAGTGTGTTGGGCATGGATAAATGCAATCATGTCCATAGGTTCCATTACATCCTATTTAAATGAACCAGGGAATAGGAAAAAATATAGTTTATCGTATAACCAAGGAGTCATATTGTACGCAAGTAGTTATATACACAAAGTAATAAGCTGAGAAGCACGTAAGCATAATGCTTTTTGTTTGATAAATTGTTTGTATGTTTTGTTCTTTGGTTTTGTTAGAATCAAAACATGTATTCGGTTAAATTATACATGCATATTTATGTTTTGAGACTCACTATAGACTTCTACTTCACAGAGTTCATTATAAGCATATTGTGAATAGAAGCTAGGATACTGAACATCTTGTCTGCGTTCATTGTAGTAGATAACGTATCGCCCTAGAACAGTGCAGTTAATTTGTTGATCTACTGACAACATGTTTCGTTCTGTTGATGTATCATGATAACAAAGATAGCCATCGTCTTTAGTGGTTGTGTTGGATACATAAACAAAAAAGCCTGCAAATCTTTCTATATATGGAAAGGTACCTGAAATAACAAACACATAAAGTAATGATTAAACTAAGAAAAGTATGGACAATAAATTCAGTAAATATCGACGGCACTATTTGGATGTGCTTAAAATATAATAACGGAACTAGAGGTACTGTGAGGAAGCTCACATATCATACCCCCACTAAGAAAATATCATAATCATATCAAGATATGGCCTTGGGTGTCCAAGTAACGTAGTGGACAATGCACTCGCTTATCACCGCTACGGCCTGAGTTCGATCCCCGCGATCGACAGTGGTTGTATGTGAAAGGGTGTGGTGGTCGCCCACTTGGACACGTGGGTTTTCTCCGGGCACTCAAGCTTCCTCCCACATCAAAGAACCCCTCGCGCTAACATCCGTGCCAACGAAAGATAGTAATATAAGTTGAAGAACTTGTTTATCAATCGTTGTAAAAAAAATAAAGTTCAGGGGTTTTTTTAAAGATACATGTATGGCCTAGACAGGAATTATGAATTGTTTAAACAATGACCTAAAACTTGCGCAACTGACCTTGGGTTCATGACACATCCTCATGTCGTATGATATCTTTTAGTAAAGTAAAAACTACGAAAGTTTCTTCATGAAAAAGTTATAATGCAGAAACAAATTATGTACTTTTTTCAATGACCTTGACCTCAAGACAAAATCATGACACACCCTCAGGTCTTAAGCAATCTTAGCGTGAAGTAAGATATTCTCATGATTCTACATAAAAAAAATATGGGCCGGATTTTGCATCTTTCCTTCCAGTGACCTTGAACTAGCCCATATGACCTTTGCGTAAATCATGACACACCCTCTGGTCATAACCAATCTTGTAAAAAAAACTTCTAATGTCTCTCCATAAACGAAGATATCGACCGGGAACGGATTTTGCACTTTTCCTCCAGTGATCTTGAACTTGACCAAATGACCTTCGGTCAAAATCACGACACACCCAGATCATAGGCAATCTTTGTGTGAAGTAAGAACTTCTAATTTTCTACATAAAAAAAGGGAACGTAGACGATTTCACAGAGAGACGGACAAAGTAATTCCTATATACCCCATTAACTCTGTTTGCATGGGGTAATTATAAATGCATTAAAAGTACATTTATTCAGCCAAAACATTTCTTCAGAAAATATTAAATAATAAATATCATTATTAATAATATTATTATATAATATAATTACACTTATTAATTGAATAATTAGAGTTCATCATCATAACTATAAAGTTTCTCACAATTTTATTTCACACTGTTAACTAATTTCGTTCAAAATTTTGACTGATTATGGTGTGTGATGTATTAAGTGTTACATTATTTTTCTTTGATCTCCTTTATAGCAAACCTTTACATTGAAATATACTGTTACAATGTAGCCATTTCATTTTTGCTTATTTCATTGACACATTTACATGTACCTACTCCAGTAGACGCGTAGCACTCTTCGCCGTTTCTTATCATACATACATGTATTTCATGTAAGAAGAAATTAATGATGCGAAATAAACTGGATGTGTCTTTGTGATCAATCATGGTATGTCTTTCATGAAAGATAAAAACGTATATCTATATGTGCTAATCAAATGAAATTTTCAAAGATACACAAGCATGTTATCCGTCCTATAGTAGATGTCTATGTGACTGATGCTGACTACTCTCCCAAGGTATACTCGCCATGTTGCATTGAATTTGCCATCCTCAGATATCGTACACTGACCTCCAATTCCACGGTCATCGTACATACCGTCCACTGCATTCTCACTACCATAGTCCTAATCGTAGTTTGGTCAGGGATACTGCTCCCATGTAGGCTGATTAAGTGCTAGATTTTCTTGAGGAATACAATACGTATATAACAAATCTTTACTTTACAAAAGCAGAATTCAACACATTGTATCCAATATTATCATTCCTTATTGTATAGGATAAAGAATCAATATAGATTTACTTTCGTTTTTGCAAATTTTGAATTTTATTAATTGTAAATGATTTTTTTTCTAAATATAAAAACGAAATGAATATCTACATACAATACATCGTATTTATGAATTAGAAACCTACCTAACCCATGAATTTGTACGATGTACAGCAATACATTCAGTGTTAAGAATCCCATATCTCTGTAAGAACATACCTTACGTTATTGTATGTACATGTTCAAAAACACACAAATGACAAATTTAGGCTGTATATGTAGAAGATACTTAGAGTCCGGAATTGAAACGACTTAATAGAATATTCGTGCAACGAACCTTGATGCGAAACCTTTTTATTTATGTCCTTCCTTATGTTTACACCAAACCAGGAAGTCTTTTTATAAATTCAATTTAAATACGCATTATACACGTTTTTTTGGATTCTCAATGTTGGCAATACATGTTTTTCATGTTCCAATGCGAGAATATGCTAATTTGTATTTAAAAAATTGTCAGGCCCATCTAAATTTCTTAACTAGAAATTTTAAAATGGTGTGTTATAAATGAAAACTCAATGAAAAAAAACTGATTCATGACCCAAAAAATGTAGAAAATGTAACAAACAATGGTTGCGTTGCCAAATGCTAAATCTCGTTCAAATTAATGTAATCACAACTATCAGTTGTTAAGGCTTTCTTTCACTGTGTTTCACGAAATAATATTAATATTTAATCGTTAAGCAAATCAATAATTTTGTTTAAAATAACTCAAACAAAGACAAGATACTTGAATGACAAAATAAAACCTTTCCACATGTAGTGTCGATTATTCAAGTACATGTAGAGAGTTTGCCCGGCCATACAACATAGCTGGTGTAAAGGCATTTCTGGTTAACAAGATTTCAAATCCACTATGAATGTTACCGATAAGTTGTTTCCCTCGTCAATTTTATTTAAAGAAAATTTAGATCATTTAAACATCTACATATTAATTGTTGGTAGACCTACAATTGATGATAAAAGAATTCAAATTATATATACATTTTGCTATTTGCTGTGTCTAACTTTTGTGCAAATTTGACTACTGTTTAGTTTGAAATACGAAGATAATTCAAAAATATGTACCGAGCAATAGAAACCTGACTGTGTTGGTTAATTGAATATTGATGTCAAAGCGACGCAGCGAAAATAAATTTAATTGGTGGGAATCTTGGAAGAAAACTTTTATTGGCCAAGAAATTATTTAAACAAAAACTATACGATAGAACATATTTCAACAGGTCTAATATGTAAACAGGATGAATGTAAGAGACGTTTCACAGTTTCACACTAAGTTAACTTTAGGTAAGACATAACTCGATTTTTTTCACTTTCACAAACATCAAGAGTGGAGACATTATGTTTCTGTTGCGATTTTGAAATAAAAAGAAAAATGAAAAATGAACAATAGTTAATGTTTTTCGTTCCTAGGTAAGGTGTACAAAACATAGAAACAATAAGAAACGTTAAAATGACGTTGCGATGAGTTTGTGGTTGCTCAGGGTCAATGGATTTAGGCAAGTGTGTAAGCTTACCAAGTATAAACAAATGATGTCATTAACTTCAAAATGTTAATAAAACGTTAATAAAAGGTTTCTTGGTTACTTTCTGGTGAAATGTCAATGATTTATCTTTTTTCCCAAGGGAGTATGAGTAAATGTCTCAATAATTTCCAAACAACCCTTACATATGAAGTTGATGTCATTTATACGTGTACAAAAATTAAGGATTCCTAAGTTCGCAATGAATATTTATTATACCATAGAACTTACAAATTTCTTCCTTTCATCGTATGCTCCTTTTGTTGAAACTGAAATGGTATCAAATGCAATTACATGTATTATCACAACACAATGCCGCTTACATTTGTGATTCTTAGGACATATGTGATAATGCGTCAATTATTCCCATAAAAAAAGACAATCGTGATATGATTTATCAAGACGTACAGTGATCAGAATGAGCAATGTGTATTTTTACTTCAGTCTTATTAGACGACTATTAATATTGTGGTAGTTTGTTTTTTTTTTATTAATTATTGTATAATAAAAAGTCGGTGAAATGTGTAACGGAACGTATCCTTTCTTTTTTTTTGTGCTGTTGGACTTTCATTTATTCATTTTTTGTACTTTATTCAAGACAGATTTTATCGATTCGATTATACCAATTAGTTTTAAATATCATAATATAATTTAAACCTTTGTTAATAAACTTATATTGCAATCATATATTTTAATATTAAAGGTGCATGGTCATAATTTTTTTTACGATTTTAAACTTTACAATGCTTCAGCAAGGCATTTTTAATAGGCAACCGAAATTTGAGTGCCATACGTTGCGTTATAAGCGAGTTGCAGAGCTTGTAATTGTTTGCAGCCTTTGTTCACATTTTGAATGTTGTAGTAAAAGCTGCAGTTTTAGATCTAAAATGAATATGCTAAACGTTAGGAACTGTGTTTTTATGCTTAAAATGAATAAGAAGATAGACAAATTACCTTGAAAAAGATATTTACTGGTGTATTGAACCTATGTAAACAAAAACTGGGCACAAGCCTTGTTTACATGACAAAGAGTTGTGAGCCCTGTTTATTGCATAGAAGTTTGCGATTGACTCTCAAATTTTATTTGATCATAGGAAATGCATTCCTAGAGCATTGCAATTAATAAAAACAGAAAAATAAAATTTGACGAAATTTATGACCATGCTCATTTAAATTCAAAAGCAATAATACATATTTAAATTGCAATTTCATAATATTTTCCGATATAATACATTCTGATAAAATCAATTCGTTTATCAGGATTTTATTTTGCTAAAAGAAAATTACAAACACTTCGATGAAATATCATACACAAATGAGACAAGCTGAACAAACAAAATATATACATAGTGTTGTAAAAAAGTTAAAAAATTAACAATACTTTATCCTACATGTCTACAAGCTTCAAAGGTCGCAATCGCTTGCAAGTCATCAAATTTATCTTAACACCGTACAAATACATGTGCAATGATATAGTTTACACTAAAACTGAACATTTGCGCATAAGTGCAAAGTAAAATCTTGGTTTTTGTTAACAAAAACGTCCTATTTTACATTTATAACTGTAAGTTAAGATTAGTGTAACTAATTGCCGCATCGTTTGTTTCCTGCTGATCAGCTTCATTAACTTCCATGTACTGTTGAACGCTGCACATATTATCTTCTAACAAAATAAAATGGATGCAATATAATAATTTTAGAATGATGGAATATATAATTTTAATCTTCCGTCAAGTTATGAGGCATGAGAACACTAACCATTTATAACAGTCTGCCTGTTTTTTAATATGTTCATAAAAACTTGATTTACGGTCTGTTTTTTAATATGTCAGCATGTTAGTTAAATATGCATATTCACAATACATCTTATTTAAAAATGTTGACAAAATACAACTTAACAAGTGGAACCTTTTCTTTATTAATACTTTTAATATGAAGATTATCTTACCATTTATATTTTCGTTGCCCGTTTTGATTGACGAAGAACAAGTTTTGCTGGACGTAAATAAAACATTTATTATGAAAAATAAACTGTTTGAAATCTAGGGTGATTTAGTCATTATGTATCAATCGTAAAATACAATGAAAAGTAGAGATAACTAAACAAGGCAATATCTCTCTCTCTCCTCTCTCTCTCTCTCTCTCTCTCTCTCTCTCTATATATATATATATATATATATATATAAGCGAATTCTATCAGATATATTAACGATTTTAAGATTGGATAATAATAATATGTAGTGCATAATGTAGATTTTGTTACTTGTTTATGCATCACAATTTTGAATGTTTGATAAAACAAATTCAAACCCAAGACGTGTAAAAGAGAAGTATGTAAAATATAACCTACCATTTCTGGATACATTTTTCTGAAAGTAAATGAATTTTTCAGATTTTGAAAATAAAGATTTTTTTTTCATCATCAATAATCAAATAAATTAATAACGACGAGTATTCTTGCTTTATTTTTTTGTTTTTTTTTATTTATATTGTAAACCATCAATTTTAGACTTTAATACGTTTACGACTTTTACTTGGATTCATTGTATTCACGTACTGTTTTGTCTTTTCCAGCAGAGGTAATTTAGGACACTTCCGGCAAAAATAAGGGCAACAGACAAAGCAATGGTAAGAGGACACAATACGTCGCTGTTGTCATTGCATTCGCTTACTTCTAAAAATCATTATAATTCTTTTAAAGAAAGAAGAGTTAACCTTTTTTTTTTAAAGATAATAGGGTTTTTTTGTTTGTTTGTATTTGGTAGAAATCTCTAAAATATGCATAAAATACTATGACGCTATCCTCTGTAGAATACATTATTTGTATAATGTAAAGGTAACAGAAATTGTACTAAGCTGAATACAGTTCACATGTTGTGTTTAACCCCATTGAATCGGAACACAACCAAATGTTTATAGATGTTGGAACAATTTTCATAAAATACTTTTTTAAAATCTATTCTAAATCGTCTTTTAAAGTTACCAAACAAAATGAGGCATATACTTGACAAAGAAATTATCAATTTAGTAAATTATTTTTTTGTAATCTGGAACTGTTTCTTAATATTCTGCCTTACTTTGGTTACACGTGTTTCCTGTCCATCCTGTTATACAGCCTCCGTCACATAGCCCTGTTATCTTATCACAGCTACTGGTCATCTTACAGTTGACACTACATTTGTTTTTACAGTTCTTGCCGTAGTACCCAATATGACATTCTATAATAAATAAGAGAAATATTCCAAGAATCATCGTGCTTTCAATTATCACCGTATTGATCAAGTAGATAGAAAGCCTCAAATGACTTAACCAATAAAATATTTTAAGAGAAAAAATGAAATTATGGGTAAAAGAAAGTTTAATAATCCTTTTATTTCATATATCAGTATTCATTTATTAAAAAAAAATTAAGATAGATAGATAGATAGATAGATAGATAGATAGATAGATAGATAGATAGATAGATAGAAATACGAAGATACAATTTATTTATTTGCAAGAGCATAATCATCCTTTGCCATGAAAAGCATCAACAACCTAAAATTCAAATTAAACAGCCCCAGTAAAAGTAGTAGTACAGAACAACAGACACAAAATTATGTTATATTGACCTTTAACAATAGCTTTCTGATATTTATTTACCCACCTTCCTGACACCTGTCTCCTTGCACTCCTTCACTACACCCATGGAGACATGAACCGTTGACGTGATGACAGGTCTCCCCATTAATACATTTACCACACCCGAATGAACATCCCAGTCCGTATGTCTGGTTTTCACAAACTAATATTAACCAAATGATGGTCAAAGGTACGAAGTATGTCATTTGCAAATATTAATAAACGTTCAAAATTGGTATCAGTAATATATTAATGTATTTATATTTTAAACGCAATATCTAAAATTTAATATCCTTGTTATAAAAAAAAATAAATACATTTCATGTTCGTTTAATTTATACCCTGATTACATCGCGGGCCTTGATATCCTATAATACAAGCTAGACAGTGGCCATTGTTGATGTCACATCGCCTTCCCAAGCAGTTTTGGGGACATTGGTACATACAACTGTCTCCATAGTAACCATATTCTCTGCACCCTATATAATTGGGTATCAACTTCAATTACTAATGCGTAATTGTACATGTATCATATACGATTCTAAACTTTTTGAATAATGTTTTGCAAAATTGGGGTTTTTTTCAGTTTAAATGATAATCATGCGCATGTCGTTGCAATTTGAATGTATAACACTCGGAAAATAGAAAATAAAACTTTACAAGACAAACACAATATAATGATTTTGTGATATCTATTTCTTTTACAAATATAATGCGAATAAAAGCTAAATTTTTGCATACATTCTTTTTTTAAAAACTTTTCATTAAAAAAATCAACGTCAAAGACCCCCATTACTAATAAATCAATTGTATATGCAGACATACATGTACCTCTACAGTCACCCTTTCATGAAAAACCAAAAAAAGTTTTGTTTTTTTTTTGTATGCAATTATTTTTAAATTATATGATTTAATTAAAAGATTATTCTAGTAAGAAAAAATTGCAAATTATGTAGATATACACAGACTGTATTTTTTTATGCGTGATTTGAAATAATATAAAATACAGTTAGTTATTTTCATATGCTAAAATTACTAGCAGCATATGCGATATGAGGAAAAGTGATTCAACATACAGATATCTCAATTCAAAAACGACAAAACGTTCAGACAGTAAAATCCACATTTGTCTAAAACTTTTTTGGTATTTGTAAAGTATGCTTATTCTACAGATTTTAACGAAGTACCTCGTATTATTTTTTACAACCACATTAAAGAGTGAAAAAACTTATCTCAAGATTAATAATTTCAAAGACTCACCATAAATCTCTACTTCGCAAAGTTCATTGAATGCGTAAGTTGAATAGTAACTAGGATATTGAACATCCTGTTTTCGTTCATTGTAGTATATGACGTACTGCCCATGAGCGGAACAGTTGATTCGTTGAACTTCTGGTGGCGTGCCGCTCATAGTCTGCATTTCATGAAAACAAAGATGACCGTCGTTTGTAGAAGTGGAGTTGGAAATATAAAGATAAAATCCTGCCATTCGGGAAGTATATCGAGTTGGTCCTTAATTTGAAAAAAAAATAAGATACTTAATTTAAACGAAATAAGCTTATTATATTATTAAAACAAAATTTGATATAAAAAAAACACACACCCATCCCCACAGCCCCCAGCCCCCCCCCCCCCAAATCAAAAACAAAAACAAAAACAAAATCAACAAACAAAACAAAACAAAACAAATGAACACAACCCCCCCCCCCCAAAAAACCGCCTATGAACAAATATGCTAAAAATTGCTTGCTTGTCAAAGTATTGACGGGAAAAGCTTAAAAAGGTGATAACTTCTGCAGAGCAGCCATACTTTTACAATGGTAGTATAAATAAAGGTACGTACTGGGTTTATTGTCCGTCCGGTAGTAGATATCGATGTGACTAATGCTGACCTCTTTACCAAGGTATACTCTCCATGTTGCTGTGTATTTGCCGTCCTCAGAGATTGTACACTGACCTCCTAATTCTGAACAATCTGTGTACAATCCATCCACTGCATTTTCACTACCGTAGTCTTTTACTTTTTCAGGCCAGGGATATTGTTGCCAGGTAGGTCGACGTAATGCTAAATTCTCTATACAGGGGAGAAGAACCAGACAAATAAACCAAATCTCAATCTCAACCTTTACCAACACAAACTCCATCTAAAATATTTAAAGTATTTGTTCAAATAATTATAAGACTTGTGATTCTTCCCATTGGATGTTTTAGATGTCTGATTCCCTCTCTAAACCAAGTCAAGTGTAACTGTTAGAAAATGAATTGTTGTACTTTTCTGTGGTATATTTCCCTTCCAATTTTGTAGTATGTGATATTAAAGTGTTGATGTAATTCAATGATATATACCAAATAAAACAGATAATCAATACTATATAGATAAGGCTTGTGGATTTTTTTAAACTATGACATTAAAAACGTAATAAAAACAACATTTTTTGAGGTTGCAAATGTGTAATAATTGGAAAATATTGCATCTATTTATCGCTGTTTACTTCTGTTTTCATAAGTGCAACAAATCTTCTCACATAATTACATCTTATGTTTCTCTAATAATGAGTCACTTATAGTTCAATGTAAGTAAAAATTAGGTTGCAGCTCATATGCTATTTACCCTAACGGAGTTGAAAATGAAATGGAAAAATTTACAAAACTCGATGTAAATCTTGTTTGCATGACAAAAAATGACAATGACAAACCGTCAACCAGCTCAACAATCCATAAAACAAAATACAAATTCAAAGCAGAGCAACACGGACCTCCAAAAAGATAGAGGTAAGATCAGGTGCCTAGGAGGAGTGAGCATCCTCTGCTGACCGGTCACACCCACCGTGTGCTCTTTGTCGTAATCGGGAAAAAACGGAAAAATCCGTGGACAATTAGGTGATTAATTATGGTGTAACAATTAGTTTGAAAAACGTCAGTCAGCATGCGACCCAGTGGAAGATTTTATTTGCTGACAAGGTCGTTGTAACGACCATAGAACTTACGAAAAGATGACTTCAAACGAGACTGTTGATAGTCCTGTTTTATCAACTTGTTTGTCAGTAGCTTGCCCTCGCCTTAGAAACTGTTTATACGAAGAGCATGCCATTGTGTATCGAATTAACGGAGAGGCAAAAACATCATATGCAGGTGATGAAGGTATATTTCTACATATTTAAGTAAGGAAAGATGACTATAGAAAAATTTAAGTCATCGCGTTTATCATAAAGTTTTGTTGTTAGGTTATCATCAATGTCCATTTCCAGTAAAATATCCAAATATGAAACAGATGACGCAGACCCTCTGTTATCTTTTATTTTAAGTTCACTAGAATATATCGAGTGGACGTAAGTATGGAAATAACAAGTAAATTAAACAACAAATAACAATGAAACGTTTTACATAAAGCAGAGTAGAATTTTATCTGGAAAGTTTGTACTCACTTTTAAAAGACCAGGAAACTAATTTGAACATGGTTTCACGTTTTTTTAAAAGGGGGATCATCATGTTACGAAAAACTGCCTCCTTGAAGCAAAAAAAGTTTATTCTTAACCTTTAAAGTCAGAAGATTCCCTGAAGACTGCCATTTCCGATTATTGTTTTAGAGGCATACTTTTAAGAAAAATCAAACTTTTGGAAAAACAAATTATTGATACCTTTAAAATATTAGAACGCTGTGTTAAATTTCCCATTAATATGGTATTTCCTGAATAGTCGAGAATTAGAACAGAGTGTGACTCAGACCGACGTTTTTGATTGAGTTCGAATCCAGGAACAATAAATTTTCATAAACATTAATTTAGCATGAACAAGTATATAAATAATTTAGGAACAAAGAAAAAATCATTCACGTGCGTAAAAGTAAAACTTTGCAAACGTGCTTTATTGTGATCGGCTTCGGCCGATCACTGTTGTGTCCATATGAGGCATCCGGCAAATGCTTCCACGTGCGCACACATTCCGCTTGCATTACGGTAGTTCTTATAAAAACTTGAAGTTTGGTTTAGTATTTATATAACATTTTACTCGGTTTTATTTCAATTCATTTACCTTAAGAGATGCTAACTTGCATAAAATACAGTTCGACCTGTTAATTCAAGAATGCACATTTTGTGTCACGCGTAAGAATTTCGATCGAAAGATTCATTCAGTAATGCAGTTGACCTCGATGAACTGACCTCAATCATAAGAAGATGCTCCATGAACTGACCTCGATCTATTGATGTTGCATAATAGTAGATAGGAAGACGGCTTGATTTATAAACAAGGTTACGTTATAATGCGACCGCAATAGCAAGTTATGATGGCATTCAATGTTTTTCAGTCGCATTAAATTATTTTAATACAACTCTTTCTTTGTATACGTGTTAATGCTCTTTGAAGAGCCCTACTCAGTATTCTGAAGAAGAAGAAGAAGATACTAATTACGTTAAAAATATAAAATTAGACAAGGAGTTTACGAACCAAATTTATTCCAAAATTAAATTTGTTGACGGTTTATAATAATGAAATTATGGTGTACAGATTCAAAATATTCTATATTTTGTAAAAATACAGAACTTTTTTTTTATTATTTTACATTAAAACTGATCATGTTGATTGCTTCTAGCTATCAATACATCATTATTGCCGATCATTCCTTTAAAAGGAATACTTGATTTTAAATGCTAATTTATCTAAACATTGTCTACCGTGTGAGGTCCCCATTAAAAACTTGATTTATTAACATTTCCTTCTGAACACGGGATATTAAAACAATGTACTCATTAATGTAGAAGGCGTTTCCCTTTACCCGTTTAATGCAATTACCGGGTATGTCATTTTCTTAGATACATGTACAGGTAAACAAATCATTCAAAAAGGTATTAGAAAGTGATGAAGCAAAAGTTGGATGAAAATATGTAATGAAAAATTTGTTTCACCTTTTTATATAGACTATATATAGACCAAACGTTTATTTATATAATAAAGACATATGTGTTAATTACAATCACAACTTTGACGGTTTTAAGAGACCGAATCAGAATTATTCATGCAATATTTTATACACGCTGGACGGTAGAAATCATATTTTTAAATATTAACATTGAAATACAGAATATACGGTTAATCTTTTAAACTGTATTTATGAAAATAAAGTCGTGGTTGTCGTGATCGATATAAATGCGCGTAAACTGTTTGTGTATATTGTACGGAACATACCAGCAATATAAATATAGTCGTCTACGTAATGTGTCTATATTTAGATACGACTCTTGAAGAGATACGGATAATTAAATGTCTTTTCCACGCTATGTTACATTCCCGCTTTTTTTTCTGCAACGCCCTTTTTTGCAATTACAATTTTAAATTGGTTTTAGAAAATGGGTTTAAACACAGAATCCCATTTTATTAAAATGTATGCATTTTTCTGTTTCTGTGCCAAAAAAGATTTACATTTAATACCGGACCCCTTTGAAATAGATTGATATGTAAAGATACAAGTATTTCTAGCCACCTGATCCATAACGAAACAGAATATTCCTCTTATTCAGTAGCAAGCTTTATGGTGTTAGTTTTTAGAAGACGCCCTCTACATACTGCAGATAAGTATTATGTATACGATTTGAATATTGATATGGCTGACCATGCGCAATGCTTGAAAACGTTCGCTTACATAGATTTATTTATCGTGCTGCGCAGTTACAACTTACCAAGACCACATATTTGGATCGCGTACATGGAGGCCTGGATAGCAAGGATAGTTACCATGTATTGACACATATTTCCTTTGAAAATACAAAACACACTGCGCATGATTTGGTTAGAATGAACAATATACATGCACAATGTCGGCTGAACAAAAAAACACATGTAATTTTCAAAAAAAATATTTTTCATACCTGTTTGTAGTATTTTTGCACAAGGAAGTCTTTTAAAAGTAAAATCGGCCTGCGGCATGAATATTTTTTTTTCAATTTTTTAAATCTCCAATATATTCTAAAGAATGTTCACTGTAATTAGAAATCTAACCTTGGGCCATTGAAACCTAAATCGCGTAATATTTTTTTATGTTGATCAAATTAAATGTCAATTAGACTAAAAGGTGGATGGTTATTCAAATTGCGATATTTTTTTTTCAAAATAGAAAAGGGGGCACGAATACGCCTGTTCACATTATACACAACTATCCCTGCGCCAACTACTATTTATTCAGTGTATGACAATAACAAATTGTCAACCATCTCAAAAATCCATAAAACTAAATATAAACACAATAAAATACTTGGAATATGTTGACTCAAACAGGCGTATACGTATCAAAACCTCCAAATAGGGCCATTTTTTAGGACTTCAAGGCCTTTTCTTTTATAGAGTTGGTCTGTGCTCCATATTTTGGAAAACAAACCGATTTCAATCAAAGCAGAGCATCATGGACCTCTTAAAAGATAGAGGTAGGATCAGGTGCCTAGGAGGCATTTATATTAATAGTTTATTTCTAAAAGTTATATTGTGTGTTACAAAACAAACACAATCATGTTTCTAAACACCTTAGTTGACATCAGCTTTTTTTTCATTACGATAATTATAAATACATTTTTTGAACCAATGACAATTTACAGATTGAGTTTTTTTCACTAGATATATTTTTTTTAAATTTCAATATTATAGTGCCGAAACCTGTAGTGTGATAATCAAAAACAAGATGTTTTTTTTTTTTTAATTCACAATTAAAACAAGACCATTTGAATAATACTTTGTATTCAAGTATCATGAAAACTGCATTGATCAGCTATGATTCGGTGTTCTTTGAGATAGCAAAGCATTTCGATAAATGCTGAGAGAATCAGATGGAATACTGCTTTCCAAACATTGAAAAACAAAACCAGGTGCATTTCCACGAGACGAA
>WFKH01011926.1:19348338-19361718 GCA_016163765.1 Magallana hongkongensis
AGAGAGAGAGAGAGAGAGAGAGAGAGAGAGAGAGAGAGAGAGAGAGAAAAGAGAGAGAGAGATAGAGAGAGAGAATTATATAATATTTCTAAGTTTAAATAAATTCTAACAAAATACATAGACTTGCTTCCCCCTAAAACCGTTCTTTACTTTTGGAGAGAATTGATCAGTCTGTAAAATGTATTTTTGTGTTTAATTTAGTCAAAAGTATAAACAATAAATACAGTTTTATTTTTCTTTTGTACCTTGTTGTTATCTGACTTTTAATTTTTTTTCCTGGTTGATATATTTTTTTTTAAAAATTGTTTATTTTTGCATTCTAATTACATACGTTGTATCCGTGTCCCCGGTCCCTGTTTATAGGTGTGTAATTTCCCATTTTCCAAGTTAATGGTTTGACAATATGCAATATTTGCATATGTTTATTTTTTCTCTTTATTTTTTTTATTTAGTTCAAAATGACCTTTTCCTATTATTTCCTCCCTACTTATACTTACTGTACATGCATGCAAAACTACCTCAAAATTGGATCGATATGACAGTAATGTATGGGTCTTGCTTGTATATATATATATATATAGCTGAAGGTCTGTAGCTTCCGGTCTGAAAAAATTCGGATGGACGACCTGGGCGACCATCCGAATTTTTTCAGACCGGGAGCTATAGACCTGCAGCTAGTATATATATAATCTCTCTATCAAAACCATAAAAAGAAAAAAAATTAAAAACAAATCATCTGACGCAGCTCGCCGGCGAGCGAAGCGAGCTCTACCGCCAAGGCATGTGTTAATAGAAAATTCAGACCAGTTGCACATTCATTCAACAGATTTTTTTGGCGTCAGTTACTCGGACCAGTAATGCCCCGTTTTTATCGGACCAGTTTCCTGTAAATATGGTTTCCCATTTCACGCTCTCACGAGAACAAGCAAGATAAAAATAATTAAAGACTATGTACATGCATTGTAAATACATGTATACTGCTGACACAACGTAATTCCATTATTTAAGACTAACGGAGTTATCGCCCTTTTACCTCTGTAACTATAATTGAGTGACGTCACAATGGTTTTATTTAAGAAATAAACAGCAATTTAAAAAGTTCACCGGGATATGAAGTTGGTTGGTCACGTGATCAAATCCTGTGAAGCCCGAAGGGCTTCTCAGTAGATTTGATCACGTACCAACCAACTTCATATCCCGGTGAACTTTTTAACATTGCTGTTTATTACTTATATTTACGTTTGAAAAAGACAAATCGTTCAGAACTGTTAAAATTACCGAGATTTTATGTTTACAATAATAGAAGCGACAAGCGATAAGCGCGTGCTATGAGCATTGTGACGTCATGAAAAGGTACATACAGAATTGAACGTTTTCGCTATTCCATAGGTTCATATAAGGAAACATATTTGCAAATGTAAATATTGCACATTGAACCAACAGAATTTTTCGGCGTCAGTAAATTTCGACCCACAATGCAATTCCAAGCAGACCCACAATGCAATTCCAATTCCAAGCAGACTCACAATGCAATTCCAAGCAATGCAAATAGCGTTCTCACGTTCTCGCGAGAATCAAAGTAAAACTTTTGAGAACCAGATAAACTGTAATTGCATGAAAGTCATGAATTTTAGGTAAATAAAACATTATACTATCCGTAGTTTTAATAATCAGGGGAGTTTTTAAAAGAGCCAGACTACACAAAACCGACGCGAACTCTGACGTCACCTTTAAGTTTAAATAAGGGGAAATAACTCTAACTGTACTGTAGGTATTGATTACCAAAATCTGAAATCCTGAAATGAAAAAGCTAACGAATGAGAACATTTCTTCAGAGATATATGAAACAATTGTAACTTGCACTCATTTGCATGTTCACATTTAATAGATTTTAAGAGGATTCCGGTGATTTTCGCAAGTTCGGGTATTCCTGACCCTTGGTTTTCGGGGGGGGGGGGGGGTACAAGTCAAGCCTACCAGACAACATTATACATGCGCGGATCTAGAGGGGGGGGGGGGAGGCCCCGCGCCCCGACTCCCTCATAAATTAAAATTTCTTTAAATCACAACTAAAAAACCCAAAACCCCTCTCCCCCCCCCCCCCCCCCCCCCCGGCAAACTCAAATAACTTCATTTCAGCCCCCCCCCCCCTTGAAAAATTTACTGGATCCGCGCATGCTATAAAACCTTAAACCAAAGGTGAACTGACGTTACAATCTTTTTTAAAAAGGAAAAAAAAACTAAAATATTTATTATTCAACGACATTTTTTACTAGATTAAACTAATTCTACGGTACTCATAGAATCATGAATAAAAAAAAACCCCAAAGTCTCGAAGTATTGCTAATATACATGTACTGTAACGTGAAAATTATGGATAATAAAAAGGAGATATATTGAATTTAATTTGTATTTAAATTCATTTACTTTTTTGCATCCATTTGTAAAATCATACTATTTTCTAATTAATTAATTATAATAATACGTATATACATATTTAATCATAGGCTGCGCTCGCCCCAACGGTCGCAACGTAAGACATATAACTGAAATAGCTAGTACACGCATTACAGATGTTTGATCCACCTCTAAATTTATCGCGGGAAATATAGCGCAAAATCACTGTGACGTCATACGTTAAAATCTATAATCATTTGTTTACGTATCTCAACTCAATAGGCTCCGTAAGTCTCGGCACGTGACTTCCGTGAAATCGCGAGAATATACACTTCCGGGCAGTCAAAGTTATGGCGTTGTCCATAGCGTATTGGGCAACGTACGTTGACGGTCAAATAAAGTTAACAAGGAAGAGTGAGGCAGCAGTAGAGAGTGACCGAGTGTTGAAATTTGTGTTTGATAAAGAATATCGAGTAATCAATTCATCGGTGCAGGCCTCCATGAGAGATACATCTTACAAAGTTCAAGTGAGTGCACTTCACATGTACCCACCCCGATCATGCCATTTTGCAGTTCAGATGTTTGTTAGTTCGTTGAATTTTATTAGTGTAATTAATGAACCTTATCAGAGACATATGATACGTACGGCACTTTTTTTTACTGTAGTAAAAGACGAAATTCAGGTAAACTCTAACCTAAAGTGCAGCAAACACCAAGCATCCAGTTAGCCATTTAATAAATATAGATCAATAATGAACAAATAGAAAGAACATTATTATAGATAGAATCCTTATGCACGAATTTCTAGTGAACATCAGCATGGTAAACAATACATTCTCAGTAAAAGGCACTTATGTACTCAGCAGGAAAAATAAGATATTCGTGGAGCACTATATAATAACTTATGTATAAATACAAATATTATCACTATGAGCAGATTTTTCTTGAGGAGAGTGACAATGGGAATGTGAAAGACAGTACTTGTCAGTGTCCAATGGGAGAATTTAAATGTCACCATGTTGCAGCAACACTTCTGTTTGGGTAAGTTTAGAAAAAAATACTTTACAGTCAAAACTGTGTAAAAAATAAAAAAAAAATAAGGAATCATTATGCAGCTGACTTTAATGCTGATCCAAAACATGTATAGTATTCAAGTATAAAGATAATAGCATTTTATATTGCATGTAATTATTAATAACACTTAAAAAAAATTTTTAAGTCTTACCAAAGACACTAAATAAAAAATATTTTTAGGTATAAGAAAGCAAGCAAAACAGACATCAAATGTAGCTGGATAAAACACCCTAAATCAGCACCACCCAAGAGAACAGTGACAATGCAGGAACTATATCCATCAAATCAGCCTAACTACAGGTACCTGCATTCAATTTATATTGTTGATCATAGATATTTGCCAAAGCTACTTGAGTTTGATTTATGTACACAATTTATGTATGCAAGTTACTATTTTAAGTGATGAAAATGTTTTAAAAAAACAACAACAAAAAATTCATGTCTGTTTGCATCACAATCACTGATTAAAGAAACATAAAATTGTTTAAGTTTGCATAATTTCCCCATAAAACAGAGCACTCAAAAGAGTTGTAGCAGATGAGGATAGATTATTTTTACGAAAACTACTTGGACAGTTGGGGCGGTTCACAGGTTGTTTCCATCTTTCTGAAATGTAGTTCATGGTTGATCATGAGCTTTCTTGTTGATTTTGTTTTTTATTGTTTTTTATTAACCCTGTTGTTTTGTCTACATTGATAATTTGAAACATTAATATAAGATGCAGAATCAAGAACTTATTTTTGAAGGGCGAGAAAATGTGAAAGGTTTTTACAGATGACATAAAGATGCCTTTTAATCAGAAAAAGCTCGTTTGAGCCCTCGGATCAGACTAGCGAAAAATATTTACAGGGGCCGGGGGCCGGGGTACCACTGCTTTGAAAATGAAAAAAAATCATAGTTATCTCTTAATGTATCATTGCATACTATAAAATCATTAATTTTGTGGGGTCAAACTTTTTTATAATTGGGGGGGAAAATAATGGTAAAAGAGGCTTAATTTGAAGATTAAATATTGAAAAAAGTGCAGAATTGTTAAAGCTTATGTTTTAGTAAGGACATGATTTCATAGATTTCTTCATGCCATGGATCAAATGAAAATTAACCCTCATTAAAATAAGGTGATTTCAAAGAAGTTCATTAATAGAATTTATCAGTTTATTTTGTCATTATTTCATATATGCAGTATTATTGATTATTCCAGTTTCTTATTTTTAAGATGACTTGTTTTTTTAAATAGATTAATTTATTAATATATTCATTGTTATATTTCAATCATCAATTGCTTAAATTGTGAGCAAGATTTACAATTACTATTGTGGTATTAATATACACTTAATAACTTAGATAAACAAGTTCTGTTCATATGGAACTGAAGTGCAATGCTGCATGATTTAAAATTTTATTCTTCTTAAATTCTTATTACATTTGTACATTATAAAATACATCTTTAAATGTCATATTTTTAAAGCTCTGCACTGGATTCTAAGTAGGGAACCTGAGGTTGAGGCACTACCAGTACCCGTGGTAGAGGACCTTCTTATGTGTCAGGAGTATCTTCAAGCAGAAGAGCCACTAACATGGCTGAGGCAACAACTTATTGTATCACCTGAAAAAGTGATACAGACAGCCTTCCAGACAACTGGACAGAGGGAAAATGCAGTTTGGGCAGCAATAAGGAAACTAAGGTTTACCGCATCTAATTTTGGAAAAATTATTGCAGCTGCAAAACGAAATAGGTACATACATTTATATTTAAGGAACAAAGTTATTTTGCACATTTACAGAGGAGGAAGGCATGGTTAATAGCAATACTTTGATGAATTATAAAAAAAAATTAGTTATCCAACAGGTGCATGGCCCAATTAACTACACTAGAATCATTTTTAGCTTACCTGAGCTGAAAGCCCATGGGCCTCTCGTATATATTGTATCATTTTATTACAAAAATTTAAGAGTAACGACACACAACTACAATGATATAATTAAAATAAAGAGTAAAACACATAAAATCAAATGAATTATATTTTATGGCTTTTTTCATCAGGTTGACGGCATCTCTGAAGAAAAGGCTACTGAGTGCCTACAACTTAGAGAAGAGGGACCCCATTCAGTGGGGTATAACACATGAGAGTGTTGCATTGACAGAGTATTGCAAAGAAGGAGATGTCTCAGTACTACCAACAGGTAACTTAATATTAAGAAATTACGGGTTTTGTGTTTCACTGAACCAAGGCCAATGCTTTTTACAAATTACATGTAGTTTTATATACAGTACAGTTTCAAATTTTACCTCCAAAAATGTGCACTCAATTTTATTCTACTGAATGTTTCATTATGCCCCCCTCCCCCTGCAAACAGAGTTTAAAGGGGGATATTATTTTCAAGATGTCTGTGTATCTGTTGTCATGATTTTGTTTGGACATATATTTTGAGGCGATTGCAATGGATGGATTTCTACTCTTATTATTCAGTCTTATTTATTGACATGCATTTGTACAATGTTTTTTAAAGAGTTTTAAGTAATTGGCCTAAATTTACATTCTTCCACCACAATCAGATAATCTCAATGTTTTTTGGGGTTTTTTAAATATTTTTTTTAAAAAGGCAGTCAAAAATAGTTCTTCATTTAAAGATTGTATGATTTCTTAGGTATATGGCTTCATGAGACAGGAATTTTAGGGGCTTCACCTGATGGTTTTGTACAAGGAACTTTCAAAGACAGTTTGAATGTGTACCATCAACAAGCTCAGTGTAGGATTTCACCTGATATAGTAGAAATCAAGTGCCCTTTCTCAGCAAAGGATATGACAGTTGCTGCTGCATGTACTACAATCAAGGATTTCTACATAGGTAAGTCTGAGATTCATGGTCATGTATACTGATGAGCTCTTGTTGGTTTAACATGTAACATATTTTGAATATATATTATGAGTGTGTGTATCAGGTTTACTCTGCAATCTTTGATTTAATACCTATATTTTACCAGAGATAGTTTGCACATTTTGAAAGAATATCAAATGAATAATACATGTTCTATCAAATTATAATTTTGTGGCATCTTATCAATTTATAATTCACTGTTTCAGTCACTGATGAAGATGGGAGTTTGACTCTGAAGAAAACACACGACTACTGGCATCAGATTCAAGGACAACTTCATTTGTCAGGAACTCGTTGCTGTGACCTTGTTATATGGACTCTAGTAGATTTGAAAATTGTCAGGATATTGAAAGATGACACATGGGCTCAAAACATTTCAACAATGTAAGATTTTTATTTTTCAAAATTCCTGCCATCTTTGTCAGAATGATCAATTGATGACATATACATGATATATGTACATGTGATACATATATATTATTTTGATTCACCTGTATTTAAAAGTTACAGTAGTTTGTTTACAGTAAAACATATCATCATCATATGATCACAGTCAACACAGTTTGCAGTATTGTAATATAATTTATATTTACCATATAATGATTCTTTACTATAAAAAAAACCCAACCCTAACTACATGTAATTGCACAAACATCTGATAATGAAGTGAAATGGGCTGAAAATCACAACATTAATATTCTTTTTGTATATTTTCTTATACATTATAAATTATTTTGAAAGCTTTGGCATATAAAAACACAGACTAGTAGATCAAAATCTTTTTTACAATTCTTATTGATAGTCATCAAGTTATCAAGAAAAGAAAGAAATATTATTGTCATAATACATCTGTATAATTAACATACATGAAATGGTTGAAAGTGCATAAAATAATGAATTATTGATATGTACATTATATGTATTTTACTGTATTAATCATGTTAATTAAAACATTTCTGACTCATTCTCTTCTCCTATCTCATATTTGTCTGCTATCTCTTTAAGGAGAGGAGCCTGAAGATTAACTAAACAGCAGCACAATTGAAATATTTTTGTTGTCAAATGTCTGTACTGAGAAGGAACATGGCTGAGAATTTCATAGTTTTTAATTCTTTCGTTCGCTCTCTCTACGTGTATTCTACTACGTCCAATTTTATAACACAGTTTTGCCTCTTCTCTGGTAAAATGAGATTTACTTGACAGGAAAGGAGGGATGTTCAATGATACCCCTGTAGGAAGTTTGTCATAAATATTAAATCCTTTATCCGCTAGAACAAGATCTCCAGGCTGTAACTGATCAAGAATTCCGCAGTGCTCTACTATGGCGGCATCGGAAGTTGATCCTGGATATAGATCGGATGTAAATACAAGTGCTCCATTTGGAGCAACACAAGTAACGGCCTTAACAGTATGGCGGCTTTTGTAGTTACTGTATGTTAACGATTGCTTGTTCATATTGGATGGAATGTCTTGAGTAACTTCCGTAGCATCCATCGCTATTCTTGCAGATGAAAAATCTTTAAAAGATTTTGGCATAGAACCTTTACACTTTAGTTGAGAGGGAATTCCTATTGCCTTTAATACGCCATCGAAAGATTTCGTGGAGGACAGAAATAAATGTGTTCACAATATTAGATATTGTAGCACGGCTTGTTCCAAATCTGACAGCAAGATCTAAATCTCTAAAGTTTAATCGAAGTTTCATCAAACAAATGAGCAGCTGGTCTTCTAGGCTAAAACCAGTGACCTCCCATCCAGCATAGTAATTGAATGGTGCCATCCGTCTGAGAATCTGGACAATTATGTTGAACACATCTGGGGGAAATGATGTGTAGAGCAACATCTAAAAGAAAAAAAAAATTTGAAAATAACAAATATCATGATCTTTGGCATGCAGACTGAGTACATGTCTAAATATTAAGAAGTGGTTGTGTCAATACGAGTGAAAAAATCTCTAAGGTACTTCAAAGCCAAAAAAAAAACTTAATAAAAATTCAATGGGACTCAAGAACTATGGCAGGTGATAAAGACATTTCACTTGAGACTTTGGGTCAGGTCAGCTAAAAATATATTATACTGTAAACCAACTTTTTTCACGAGAAATATCTGCAAGTTTCACAACCTTCTTTCATTCGCAAATATATTTCTCATTGTGAACTAATTAAAGCACCTATGTATTTTGCAGAATGTTGCCTCAGTCTCAAACATAAGTGGTCCCTGATAGATTTTAAACTGATGTATATTGTGAATAAAAGATGTGAATATTAGATGGTTTACAGTTAATATTGACTTAAAAAATTACCTTTTCAGTGTCGTTAAGGATATCTCCAACTGTCATTTTTGGTTTCTGTGTTTTTAGCTTCTCAATTTCTTCCTCCAGTTCTTTAATCTCCTGTTCAAGTTTTTCAACTGCAAATAAAAAAAATTGGGAATAAAATTTGATTCACACTTGCACGAAGTATACAGATAATATGCATGCAGAAATTTTTAATTTAATATATTCTAAAGTACTGAGTGTCATATTAAATCAGTGATTTTAATTATTGTTAATATATGTATTAAATGGATAATGTAAACATACCATAATTTTTAACCTGGTTCCTCTTGATCACTAGTCAGTAACACAGTATAGAATTGATAAAATCAATGAAGTTGTTTTTCCTACCTGAATTCAACTTTCTTTGGATGGGAATAACTGTATCTTGTGTTGTAGCTTGTTGAACAAAGTAAGAATGGTCTGTTTCTAGAGGTTTGTAATGATGACCATGATGACTTTCTGCACTGTAATGGTCATGGCTTTCTACCATTGGCAATGTCGAGTTTTCATCATTATCTTTGGACTTCTTTAACCTATAAGAATTGTATAGATGTACAAACATATTACAAATAATAAAAACTACATCTATTTAGAACCTTGCATATAAAGAAACACAATTAACTGATCATTTAAATGTTAATGACCTTAATAACTACAGTAAATACATATGAATGTAATTGGACTTTTGAGCTTATTAGTGTTCTTTAAGATTTTATTTACATTGTTACAATGTATTAATTGCATTGGGAATATGGGGAATATAATATTCCCCATATTCCCAATGCAATTAATACAGGGGAATATCTATCTAAGACTTCTAGTAGCACATCTACCAAACAACATTTATAGCACAGATTAAAAAAAAAAGTTTTTATCAGTATAATTATTGTTTTCTGGTGTCTTCTATGGTGCATTTTAATATATGTAAATGTATTCAATAAAATATTCTGATTACTTTGTGATGCTTCAAAACATAAAATATTACCTTTTTGGCGTAGGTACTTCTGGAAAGTTGAAGGTCTTGTTAAAAGAAAACATTGTTGGCCCATTTTCTTTCTTTCCCTCCAGAAAATGACAACTACAGAGTCTATCATTCTCTGTATATTTTCTGTCTGCTCGCCTGAAGATAAATTTTAAAAAACAATACTACTGTGATATGTATAAAGCTGAAGTAAGAAATTGTTCTGGACCGGGTAAAGACACGCAAGTGTAGGGATATGCTATACATGTATAGGCCTAAACTGCTTATTATACAGTTATATCGTGGCTATTCGTTACAATTATATGATGCAAAAGTATTTATATGTACCTACCGGCATCTTTCAATCCATTTCTTCCTTTTCTTGGGGTCGGTGGGAAACCTAAACAAACTACAGTTCTGTTTACCTCCAGTTATATGCGTGCAACCAAATGCAAAGCAGTAAGGCATCTTGTCGAACTGCCCGGAAGTCACAAAACGAAAGTGAAAGTAAAGGAGACTTACAGAGCCTATACGAAGGAATGGAAGCATGTAAAAAATCTCTTGGGTCTACCCAAAGCTAGTGCGCTACTAAAAACGTGTCTGCAAACCTCAAGGAACCGTAAATTACGAGTTAAATGATAGCCAGTTTTGGCATAGCACTACGGGAGAAAACATTAGAGAGCATTATTGGATGTTGCCAAAAAAAAAAAAATTTTCTTGATGAATCTGTAGGGTAAGCTCGTTCTTTTTCCCGCGCGCACTGGTTCTTAGGGCTCCCTTCGCTCGCTTTAATATGTTCCACTAACATTACATCTTGGCAACAGAAAAAAGACGTACCTTAGAAAACAACTGAATGTTTATAATAGATAATTAAAATAGGCGCAAATCTAAAAAATTTTTAAAAGGTTGGGGGAGGGGGAATGATTGATAATATAACGTATTTTTACATTGTCAAACCATAACTTAATAGGAATGATATCAACCTGATTGAATAAAAAACTCGCACTCATTGTAATACAGAAACTGATAACAGTTAATTTACAGGGGGATAAAAAAAATATTCATCACGTTCTCTATCGCCATGAGAGATTTATTATTCACCATGGGTCTGAAATAGGCGCATCTCATCACATGCGCGAATCCAGAAATTTCATCTTTTGTGGGGGGGGGGGGGGGGCCGAGAGATAATTGTGTTCGCTTAAAGGGGAGAGGGGGGAGGTGTCGATGCCTAATATAAGTGAATTAAAACAGTTTGAATTCACCCACTCCTTAGATCCGCATGCATCATCCCATTTGGATATTTCTAACAACAAATGTTTTCTTGTTACAACAGGCTTAAGAAGAATACATGCATATTTAAAACAAATACAATGCTTGATTTAAAAACCATATACTGTGGTTCCATTAATATTCGTGGGTATCAATTTTCGTGGATTTAACGAAAATCACAGTTTCAAGGATATGTAAATTCGTGGCTCATGATCCTATCAATACAAAGTGTTAGTAGAAATTGCATTTCAATGAACTTTTATTTTCATGGATCAACTTAACAACGAAATCCACGAAAATTGGTATTCAACGAATATTGATGAAACCACAGTAAGGATGTTGTTAAAACGCGGAACAGAAAACGGAACGAAAACCGGAACGGAACGGAAAACGGAAAAATACTATGACGTTTATCGCTTAAATATTGTATAGATTGGACACAAACTATTTACTTTGTATCATTTATTCATATTTTATGAATGATTATTATCAAAAGGTTACTTAATTATTTGATATCATTCTTACGAAATCAGTATTTATTAACTAAATCATTCCATTCAATTGGCTTGATAAAGTACGAAACGGAAAAATGAAATGTATACACATTGTGATTAAATAAGCTATTGAAATAACTTTTTAATTATTTTCCTTTTCTAATATTGTTGGAATAATAGTGTAGAGCAGTTGGTTGAAGCGTTTGGTTGTGTTTTTAATGACATCAAAACTTGCTTGGAATTTTAAACTTATTTTTTAAAATTCAAACATGATGTACTCTCATCCACAATGAATTTTTAGTGAGTCATACTATTTTAAAAATTAATAAATAGCGTTATTGATATCAAAGACGTGACCGACGAACAACATCAACTATCATTGATAGGAGGTATTGTTGCAACATCTGTTTGCTAACCTTTTCGTCTCGCTATTTTAAAGATCATTTAATCGAAAACAGAATCATTTTATTGGATCACTAATGCTCTAGATGTCCTTCAAAGTCTCCTTTCTTTCTTCTATTATCGGCGTTCGTTGTCTACATATTCTACCGTTTTAGATTACTTATTCCTAGTATTTTAGGTATGACAGTTTCTTTACGTTTACCTACGTGATTGTACATTCCCGCAACTTAATCCGAATAGAGAGCTGGATATGTTGTTTAGTTTGATAAACTGGGACTAGTGGTGAAAGCATGTAATGTCAATTTTGAGAAAATCATACATTTTCTAAATGAATAAACTTGAATATAGATAACAGTTTTAACAATATTAAAAAATTACATAAAGTTTATCGTTTTTAGCTTGTTTAACACATCTATCAAGTAAATAACATTATATAAACATTTTCCATATTCCATTCCGTTCCGCTTTTCGTTCCGTTTTCCGTTCCGCGTTTCAGCAACACCGTTTGAATACAACCCTGATATTTATAAACGACATTTGAATCTAGTAATTAATACGGCCATATTCCTTGATTTTCCATATTAGTGTCCAAGGCATTCATACTCGTTTATAGCAGTTTCTAAAAGCAGAAATAACAGCTGTACATGTTGCATTCTGCATACAGAAAGTCGGGAAGGGGGGTCCTTTACAGTATTGCATTGTACTTGACAGTTCGTTACAGATCTGATTAATTATAAAGTTTATTGAGACAAAATGCATCCGTCAGGTAAACAGCGCTCGACGATGCAGTCAATTTATGACCGTGCCTTGTTATATTCAATCTGTTATCAACGACTGACAAGAGCAATTTAGCTTCAAATTTTCAACCCAAGTCTTCTTTCTCTAAAAAAATTGTTATTTTTTTTTTTTTTTTTTTTTTTTTTTTTTTTTTTTTTGCTTTTTCTTTTTGCTTGTCATGATTTCGTAGTCTGCCCCCTTCCCATATAAAATGATGTGCGTGCCTTCACTTACACAACTTTATTCAGTATATTATGGCAGCGATGCAGAGTTTGAAGTTAAAGTTACCGTTAGCGCAATCGTGATAAATCCAAAAATCCAGAAATTACACTTGATTTGCTGTCTTAGCAGAAAGCTGAGATAAGTGTACCTGTAACATAACGTTTGTTGGTGTGACGGTGTTTCGTTTGGTTGTCAGACATTCACTATAGCTACTGTAGCACTTGTTGTTCATAAAAGACAACGCTGCTTGTTAGGTTCGGATAAATTTAATGTTATAGATCCTGTAATTTAAATAAAACACATTTACACATATTATCACAGTCACACAAATAATATACAAGTATCTGACTTACAAATACCAAAAATTACAAGTAAAGGGACATAATCTATATAATATTTCCTCAGAATTTAATACATTAAACTCAGAATATTTCACTTTATAAACATATTTCACGTAATTCTAATCTTGTAAATTTACAGGAATTACCTTTATAAAAGATACAAATAAATCAAATGCCTAATTCATAGTTCAGACAATTAAATAAATAGAAAATATAACTTTTCAATAAGATTGACAAAATGCTCTT
>WFKH01011926.1:19361818-19377071 GCA_016163765.1 Magallana hongkongensis
TATCTATCTATCTATCTATCTATCTATCTATCTATCTATCTATCTATTTATCTATCTATCATTGCGTTATTTATTAATCCTATTGTATAACTTAGTTTTTAAATATCCAACTATAATTTTTGTCGATGCATCCATTTCCAATGTAACATTCTAGTGAAACATTAAATTATTGGAAAAGATCACATATCTACTCACGAGCTTTACATAGTTCTCCCTGGTATCCATCATCACATCCGGTTAAACATGTTCCGTTCGTATGAGAGCATTGACTTCTGTCACGGCAATGTCCACATGTCTCGTTGCAATCTATACCATATGATCCTTTAGGACAAGCTGAAATGATTTTATTAAAACAACACCTACTTATACCTATACATTTTTGGGGTTTTAACCTTCGTTTGTTTATTTTTCAATGTGTGTACAAAACAAGTAGAGAAGCTAAAAAGGGTATACAGGTGTATCAATAGGCAACAATTTTGAAATAGTAGTATGGACATTTTTTTGATGTTAAGAAAATCCGTTGTTTCGTTCAAACTAATATTCTTATTTTTTCTGAAAATATTCAATCCTTAGTGAAGATATCATGAATAGTATACTTGTTCCTGGCAATGATCTAGTTTATTTCCTGTTTGATATAATGGGTTGCTTACGGTTCTGGCAATGATCCAGTCTGTATCCTTGATGTTAAATGGATGGTGTACTTACGTTCCTTGCATTGTTCTAGTCTGTATCCTGGTAGACAACCACCCACACACGTCCCGTTGACATGGTGACACTGAGTATGATTATTACAATGTCCACAGTCACTCTGACAACCGTCCCCATACTTCCCATCTATGCATTCTGTAATGATAAAACATTTATAGTTATTGAACGATAAATATATTTTAAATGGTTTAAATCATGTATGTCAAAAATATTCGATCAAATTAACATTATAATTCATATATTTCTTTGACATGTGGAGCGCTAATCTTTAAAGGATTGTAATGGAAAAAAAATACTGATAAAGAACAAAGATATTTTATTCAAACGATTTTATCCTCAGTTTGAATCGATTAGCAAATCATAATCAAGATGGGTTATGTTCGTTCTATGCCATGCGTTTATAAATACAATTTAATATGTTGCTTAGTTTTATTCAGCAGGAGGTCATGCAATAAACATAATACAAACTACCTGATTGACAAAGGTCCCCCATCCAACCCGCGATACATCCAGACTCGCACAAACCATTGACATTGTTACATCCAACACAGGTATCTTTGCATCTCTTAGAACAGTCCTCTCCATAATATCCATGTTGGCAAGCTGTTAAAAACAACGAAACACTTTAGAATGAATGGATGTCTTTTTATAACAAAACTTCCTTCAGTGTAATTAGGTTGGATTTTTTCATGAAGTGATCAACCTCTAAAGCTAATGCCTTTTTTAAGATATTTTCATGAGAAGATTGTGATGTTTTATGGTTAAATTTCAAAGAAACGCTGTTCCATATTTTTGAGTTTTGATGACATATAACATTTTTGACTTAACAATTTTGTACGCCATGCAAAATCATAGAAATAAACATTTTCTGTTTACTACTCTATCCATCCTAGCATCCGTTTCGTATCATCCATAAATACTATTGTACTTAAATTAAACAAGTAATACAGGTACCCGTCACTGTGTGTATTCAGAAATTAGAATGAAAATTCAATTGTCTTTGAAATGGGTAAACGCGATGGAACGTGTTAAAAAGATGAGCACCTTAAAAAAAGGGAACTCCTACTTCTAAAACAATTATTGCATTATTATTACAATTTCAAAGTTGTCGAACTGCAAACCAAATGTCATTTGACACATTATATAATCATCAAAATGCTCCATCTTTAAAAAAACATTACGTAAATTGGCCTTAATAAAAAAAACAGACTAGTTGCCATACATTTTCAGTAAACGATCTAAATTGTTATTGTCAAACGTTGTTCAATGTTTTATTTTCTAGATTTTACTGTACATATATAAAACGTATACAATGCTCACGTAATTTACATATTTCTCCTTGATAACCAGCAGTGCAACCAAGTAAACATGATCCATTAGAAAAGAAACACTGGTTTTCCTCGCGACAATGTCCACATTGCTCATTGCAGTCAATACCATACCAACCGTTGTCGCAAGCTAAAATATTGTGTTAGAATCTTCAAAAAATAGTTTAAGCCTCTTTTCGTTTTGTAACAATTTGCTTCGTAGCATATAAACATGGAACTACACAAGACTACACTTCATCTTTGAATTAAAATGTTTATTGGTCAATAAATTTAGCCCAAAGCTAAAAGATGTGCAGTATTAAGTTTTATATTGTAAGACTGATGGTATATGATATCATTATGGTAATACATATCGTACATGTATCACATACTTGGATTTTGAAGCTAAAACAGAGAATTCCCATTGAATATTGATTAGAAAGATCGAGGTCAAGCAAACCCCGTCACAAATGTAGTTTATCTGAGCCAAAAGTTCAAGAAAGATTTTCTGTAAAAAAATTTGGATTTTTTTTGTCTCTGGCTTCGTTTTCGTAAAATTGTCACATTTTATTTCATCTTCAGAACAATTTGGTGAATTCAAACAAATTTGTCCCCAAAACATAATTTGCTTAAGGTGATGGGATAGGTTCTCTTTAAACTAATAAGAAAATGTGAAAATATTTAGGTTGAGGTGTTTTGGATATTTAAAAAAAAAACCCCAAAACAACCATGTAGCTTGTTATATCAATAATAATACATGTATACTCATGCTTTTTATTAGTTGTAGACTGAAATCTGTTAAAAGAAAATTAGACTTTTAAAATGTAAAATTACTCCTCTATTATACATGTACATACGCTATATAATATTTCACAGCATCGTTAAGTTGAATCTAAACTAGATTTTTTAAACCATACCCCAAGGGGTAAGGAAGATAGACTAACAGTTCAAATTGTTAACTTACATTTGACCCAGTTGACAAAAACAATCGTAAGCTTACGTTCCTGACAATGTTAAAGTGTGTATCCTGGTTGACTAAATGAATGGTACACTTACATGTACGTTCCTGGCAATGTTCCAGTCTGCATTCTTGTTGATGTAATAGTTTACTTACGTTCCTGGCAACGTTCCAGTCTATATCCGGGTAGACAACCACTCAAACACGTCCCGTCGACATGGTGACATTGAGTGAGATTATCACAATGTCCACAGTCATTCTGACAACCGTCACCATACTTCCCATCCATGCATTCTGTGAAAAGCAGAATAACGAATGATTAAGAACGCAATACCTACATTACTTAACTCTGTATAATTGATGCATGGTTTAATTTTAAAGTGTTTTTGCGCCTATCTCTGTAACATCATTATAATTTTTCTTTCGTGTCATTCATATTCAAAGTAATCTAAGTGAAAACAATAGTGTATTTAAAAGAACATAGTGCATTAATATAATGGTGTATATTTTTCATTAATACTTATTAAAAACGGGTATTCGATTTTCCTGAATCTTTAACAATACATATATTTACCAGTGTTTTAGAATTGTCTTATTCCATTGATTCAATATCATCATACACCTGTAAAGGATTATGCATGCAATAACGATCATGGAAAAAAATATTCGTGCGAATCTTTTATAATTTAGTTTATTAATTAAAAATGCATGTAGAGTAATTTTTCAAATTTCTTAATTTTTGTACTTAATATTACACGCATAACTTTCAGTCTTCCCCGCCTTATCAAAATTTAAAAGGCCTCGTCAGGATTTTAATTTCAAAAATACTATACACCAATAGTTAAACGTACATAGATAAAGAAACAAAGAAATTGATTAGTCTGACAAAACTGTTTCAATCGGATAACACCCTCTTTTGAAATATTCATTCAAATAAAATGAAAGTTATGCACTATTATTCTGCATCATTAACAAAGCTGGTCTAGGATAGGCAGGACCGGATAAAATTTGTTTCTGCTTTACACACTCCGGGATTTAAAGAATCATGATAATACACATTCATTAAAAAAGTAAACCTTACACAACATCAAATGGAAATACAAATATGTTGATACACCAGCTGTCCCATGGTTCGTAAGGAGATTTAAGTAACTATGCTTACTTGACCTGAATTGTTTATGCGACCTTATGTAAAGTGTGAGTGATAAAAGATGTAAACATGAAATATCACCTGACTCACAGCGGTGACCTTGGTACCCTAGTTTACAACCCAGACAGGTGCCCGTCTCTATGTGACAGTAACGACATGTAACTGGACAAGGAATGGAACAGTTGGGTCCGTAATAGCCAGTTGCTGGACAGCCTTGTAATGAATGAGAAAGCGATGTCTATGCTTGATGTTTAAGTGATACTCATTTCAATTTAACAAATCCATCTTATTATTTTAAAGATATAAAAATGCGATGAATATAAACTCTCACCATATACTTCCACTTCACAGAGATCACTCACAACAACCGAAAGATAGTCATCAGGATAGACAACTCCTGGTAGTCTCTCGTTGTAGTAGATCACATATTGTCCATGTACATGACAGGATGTGTTGAACATTGCAGGTAATGTACTTTTTGTGAAGATGTCGTCTTTAAAGCACAATGTACCCTGTAATCGGTCTGTTGTATTGGAGACGTACAGAGAAAAGCCTAGAAGCGCGGTTGTTAAATCCCTAAAGGATCCTACACACACAAAACAGTTAACATTTAAGTTATTTTATATATCGTTATAAGGAATATTCAAAAACAATTTTAACGTTTCTTTGTAGGGATATCATTTGAAGAGAACTTAACCCAAAAAAAAGCTCTTCATCATGAAGTAGATGGTGATGTGATGGATGCTGTGGATGCTGGTCAGGTTCACCCACCATGTTGCTGTCTGTTTGTAGTAGTCTGATACAGCACACTGACCCCCGTCCCAGCTCAGTTCTGATCTACGTCCGTCCACTGCGTTTCCGGCGTCAAATAAGGCATCACCTGGCGAAAGCGGGTAGTGTTGGTATGTAGGTTTGTTGAGGGCGATATTCACTGTCAATACAAACCAAACAAATATATAGAATCAGATTAAAATGCATGCATATACAAATCCAAACGTATATAATGCAAAAAAATGTGCAATATTGAAGTATTAACGTTTCAACAATCTCAGCCCCTCCTGCGAGGAAACGAAGTTATAGTTATACTGGAATTTCTAATTTTTTTTCTCTATTGTTGTGTCTGTTTGCCATGGTTTTTAGAAACAAGTGCATGGTTGTTTTTGATAATTCCTCAGTGAAATGACGCTGACTTACACCCATTATTAACATAAATGTTGCATGAATGTTTTGAAAATAAAACAAACGGTCTTTACAAGAAGGCTCGTAGGCTCTTAAAAACTCTAATATTTTGTGCTGTAACACTGCAATTCTTTTTTCATATACGTTTAAAATGAACGAATAATGATTGCATGACCATAATTCCTATGTCTTTATTTTTTTATGATAATCATTTTACTTTGCTTAACTTACCATAAGCACTTGAAATCGCCAGAAGTCTGGAATATAAACACATGGAATTCATAGCCATAAGTTCCATATGTTTTGAATTTATAACACGGATAATTGTATGACCTAATCGGAAGTGACAATTGCAATTGTACAGAGGAAGATCAATTAAAATATGACATTAAACATAAATTGAAAATATTATATTAAATATAAGTACTATAGATTATCGTTGTAATATTTCATCAATATTTAATTCGAAACTCGTATATCAACTATACAGTACATGTGAATGAACATTTTCAATATAATATTTCAAACAGTGCAACACTGGACATTTTTCTCATCAACAATTATGTTGATATAAGACTATGTAACTGTAATAAAGATTGATGTAGCCTAGATGTGATCCAATACTAGTTCCCGGATTTACAACTTGACATAAAATACAGTTACAAAATATATGTAAATGAGATCTAGTAAATATATCAATTCTTGCTAAATAGGTCATGCAACACAGTATACATGATATAAAACAAATTACAATAATTCATTTGTTCATTTATGTATTTATTTATTCATTCAATAAAATCTTTTTAATTCATATTATTTCCAAATGAATGGTTTTTTTTTTAAGCACTTAACAAATACTGCATAAAATGATTTATTTGAAGTCATATAACTATCATATAATTGTTTAGCACACACGACATCAGCAATACATGATATCAAAGATCAACAAAGGAAATTCATTGTAATGCGATGATTCAATTGTCGACACGACTTATGATATAACGTTTACTTCCCTGTTTGTTATTATACAAACCGTCAGTAAATTGTGAGATAATTAAAATTGAGCGGAAGTTATCCAGATCTAAAACACAGTTAACTGATTATCGGAGGTAATTTAATAGACATTTGTTGTGTTTTTTATTAAATTTTAAATTCACTTAGAGTTTTGATGCACTTTCTATAAAAAGCCCCACATTTCACCTTTAAGTTGATGTTGAGAAAGGCCCGATCCGTAAGGTTTTATATGTCCAACACAGCAGAATTATTGATAACAAAACGCCTCATCTACTAGTACATTTAATGATTTTCCGTTTGATAAAACGAACTCAATTCACGATAAATTGTTATAGTATCATTAGCATCAATGTAACCACGCACTAGGCAACGCTTTAAAAAAGAGGCGCCAGAACAGTCTGAATCTACGGTTAGCATTATAGAGTTTGTACTCGAACAACAGTTATTATACGTAATATTTCTGAACTTTCAATTTACATGTAACTATATTTATAAACAGCAATGCACACAAAACCAAATGCATCAAATTAGTACAATTTAAATTCTATCGAAAAAGCAACATTTATTCTTAATTGAGCCATAATCATTGAGAGCAAAATATAACATAAAACATTTAATCATCATTTAACACATCATCTACTGCATTCCAATGTCAAAATACTTTATAAGTCTAGATTTCGGAAAATTTTAGACAGAGTTAGACTTTTGACTACCTTCCATGTTTATAAGCTCTTGCAATCACTTACGTTTTCATTTATTCTGGGGCATTGTAAGCTTTTATAACTAGGTAACGCATTGTAAGATACATGATATAAAATGAATAAACATCATTTGTTTACTCAAACACGTTATTTCATTTTATTTCATTATTTGTCTCAAAGATATCATAAACTAGAAAACCGTTAGACAACACCTTTTCTTCTAAGAGAACACTTTTTGCTGTATATTTGTTATTAATCACATGACGTGAATTCACTTTCGTAGTAGCATTGAATAATCATGCTTAGGGTGTGTCATTCATGCAGCTCCAATCTTGTTCTTCATTTTATTTTGAACTACATGTAAGGTTGTGTGATTTTGTGTAATTTTCATACAGATTGTGTTTTGCAATTTGGAGGAATTATAACGGTATCACTTGTAATATTATTGGCAACATGTTTTTATATTTATAATATTTGGGTGCACGATACATGTCACAAATAATACCCTCCTATTAATTGTAAAAAAATATTTTGTTTTTAACAAGAAAATAACGCAATATATATGAGTATCCATATATACATATATGGTGCAATAAAGTAACACATAGCCTTTTTATAACCTAGAAAGTGCGCTGGATATTCCTTGTGGAAATGCATCACACTTATGGCACTTTTATTTTCGTTAAGCAATACATGCCATTAGCCAAACTTTTATGCAGTTTAATTAAATTGATTAAAAAAAATTTAAAAGACGATATACCGTATATCCGATTTTTTTTTTTTTTTTTTTTTTTTTTTTTGCGTGTCACAAAATTTTCGAAGAGGAGGAAAATGTGTAACTTTTTTATTTGCGTCAATAATATTTTGCGATTAAAAAGTTTCTTAAAGCAAACGATACCGGAAAAAATTCAACGAATTGAATATTTTGCGATGTAAAAGTGATCGCAAAAATAGCGAAAATTAGATCATCAGAAGATTGAACCTAAACAGTAGATATCGATTGATTATTGCCTTAAAGATACTAAACTATAAAGTAAGAGGAAACATTTACAGGATACAACTTTTAATTCGAACTTTATTTTGTTTATCCACCATTTTTATTGATTATTGAATAATTAAAATGGATAAACTATTTATTATGCATTTTATAGCGAGAAATCGAAGAAAAGGTAGGTGAATTTTTAAATTATTACAAAATTGTCAATTTCCTTTGATAGACACAACACGGCTAAAACGTGACCCATCAGCAGACCTGTAAGATTTAAAAGAAAAACAAAAATAAAATTTAAAAAAAACTGAATAAAATTAAATAATTAAGCTGAAATTGTTGTACATTGCGGAACTTGTAACACAGGATTCTATTTTCAGAGCTCTAAATTACAATTTGCACTTATTTATTTCTTACATTCACATAATACACCATCTAGTTTTCTTGCAGTTAGAAATAAAACTTATCACCGAACTACGTTCTTTTCTTTCGTGAACGATTAACAATAACAGGACTTAGTAATTAAAATTTTATTTTACCTTGCTCTAAAGTATACGTCTTGTTTTCCCACAATTATCATATCTGTGGTTACCGCAGCCCATGTTTGTTGATTGTCAAGGCTGAATTCTACGGACATCCCCGGAAATGCCGTATTTACCTTCACAGCGCCATTAACCAACCTAAACATGTATTATTACAGTATATATATATATATATATATATATATATAAAAGAAAATATCTGTGTTGTTTAAACATGAACCTTAAATACTTTTTATGTTGTGTACAAATTTTGATATACATGCTTATCAGTTTTGTTTAACATAAAAAAATGCAAACTTTTTTCTACGAAAAAAAAAAAAAGACTTTCTTATAGATATTCTGAGCACTGATTTACGATTTGGTTAATCATTCTCAAACTGTAACAACATTTTTTATAATATTCACTGTTTAATACATATGCTTGGTCCATTTGTCTTTGCACCCTTAGCATGTGTCTTTCAATAATGAATTTGTTTGCTATTACATATCATTTTAACCTTGCTCCTGGAGGAGGTAATCTATACATAATTCCCATCTTGTCCAGTCGCATAAACTCTTTTGTCAATGCCGCTGCAAATGTGGCCCACTCTTCATTAGTTTTGTGGATCCGCTCCACTTTATCTTCTGTTTTTTCCCACAATGCCTCATGCCAGGCGCGCTCAGCTACAGCTAGGAGTCTTGGAAAAATCATTTCATGGAGTTCACCAACGGTCCGCATTGTCTCTGTCCAAACTTGCGCTTGCAAACATATACATAAGCATGATTTTAATAGTCTATAGAAAAAAGGCACGACCTTAAAACATAACTTTATCTAAATTAAAATGTTGTTGAAACAAAACATAACACGTCGTTATGTATCAATATTATTTGGTAAACGATTTAACAAAAGCATATTCTAAATAATTAGACATTTTGTTAATAATATTGATAAATTAGCTGTCAATCTCACCGTGGATATTTTCTGGTCTTTTTAATGTCGTACATTTCCCATTTGTAGGACAAATATCAAGCTCTGTTATAGGTTTGTTGTTCGAGTCTTTATCAGGATTGAAGTATATATTTGAAGGTACAAAGCCGAATATCTTCCGAGTGTCTATATATCTCGATGCCCAGGAAGCTCCGCTTCGTATGTATGGTCGAGGTATAGGTGAGTCGCAATCCCGATTACGACCTGTAAAACACGTTTGATTATGTAAAACATGTATTAACATAAAAACAATGAATAAGCTACATTGATTAACTTTGAATGTCAAAGTTCGTTTGAAACTATTTATGAGTTTTAGTTTTATTAAATATTGTATTGTTTATTCAGTGCATATTGATTATCATACTTATTAATTATATTTAGCATTAAAAAAATGCACTCAAAATACGCACATTGTAACCTGCATTAGCCAGTTTATAAGCGCTCTCTCCGCTGCCCCACTCACATATGTTGTTCCAATTCAGAACCATCACATCTCTTCAAATAGTAAAAGCAAAAAGACTAAATGTAAGTTTAAGAAGAAAAAAAGCCTTTGAATGAAAAAAAGGTGTAAGAATATGTTTTAGTCGCTGATAACATTCTTTTACACATTTTTAATTTAAAAATGATGAAGATTTTCAAAGAATTACCTTTTAGGGGATATTTGGGTCACATTCAGTAAAGCATTCTTATTACTCAGAACGTCTTCAAAGACAGCCATATTTAGACCCTCATCATCTAATATCTTTGCAATTTTAGAGACAAAGTACTGTTGTAAATGGTGGGTGTCCTTCATACCATTCACTGACATAAGAATTTGACATTCAGATGAGTTAGACCAAACCTCGGCCATTCCGTCACCTAAATAAAAGATTCAATCATATCCTGCACGGAGTTCCATAAACAATTCATGATTAGTACGTCTTCTGAAAAGAATCAATTTTTTTAGATAAATGCTTTGTTACTGTACCTTGAATATTTCAATAAGAATTAATATTTGATTCAACGTCCATTGTAAAAGGTATCTATATTAAAATACTACTTTCGTTTTTATCTGAATTGAGTGGAACCTTTATTTGTGCAATCAATAGGATACTGCAGCAAAATAATTGTTCTTATTTGATAACAATACCTCCTATATGTAACGTCTGCAACGGTTGTATGTCGGCATGCATATCTTTGATTGATCTAACTACGTGACGAATAAATTCAAAAGTGGAATTCATGCATATATTAATGGCGTTATTTTTAAACATCTGCATTGTCATATATTCCGTTTTATCTCCGAAATCCGTCAAAAGAAACTGATGAGCAGCGGATTTATTCCCGTAGTTCATGAACTTCTGGTATCGGACTTCCATTGCCTTTCTAGCTGCACGTGTATGAATTGGCAGCGATATTTCCGGTATAACGCGAAAATGACGATCGCTGGCATATCTGAGGATGTTTTTATAATCATTGGTTGTATAATATCCTGAACCAAATGCCGTTTTCGAGGCACCAGATCCAAGTTGCGGAATAATGCACTCTTCCTCTTGGAGATCGTGGCATCTTGATGAGCCCACCTAAAGACAATTTACGTTAAATGTGATTAAATTTTATCAGATGTGTTTAATGTGATGTTATTTCATACCTCGGAGTTTGTCTTATAAAAGCAAATACCCATAACAAAAACACCTCACGACATTAGCACAACCCATATTTTAATTGTGTGCTTCCTATAACATTACTTTTTTTCCTTTTTTAATTTAAAGTTTAATAAACTTCAATAAAATTGTATTACCAATCTGAAATTATGATGAATTTTTAAATTATGTTGAGTATAAATATTCCTTTTTTTTAATGTCAGTCTCAAATCTGTCTTTAACATAATTGATATGTTTACATAGTCGATATGAATAACATGGGTTAAACTAATACCGCTGTCAACTCAGGAATCCCGGGTATCTCGAGGCGCCATCCTTCGTCATCCGTCAGGTGAAAGTGAAAGGTGTTCAACTTGTACATAGACATTGCTTCCAACAGATTTAAAATTTCTTTCTTCGGTTGAAAATTCCTGCTGACATCGAGATGCAGTCCTCGGTATGGAAATCGAGGCTGGTCTCTAATAGTAAATACCGGAAGCTGGTTTGATCCATTGCGCGTTTCTTTTAAAAATGCTAATGTCTTGTATGCGTAAAACGCCCCTTTACTTGTCAGGGCTGAAATTCTGATGGCTTGGGGCGATGTATTGATTTCATATGCTTCGTCTCCAGTGCGGTTGTTATCAAGAAAATGAATATGAGATAACTTTTGAAGTTTTATAAATTTTATCGATGTCGTTCTTAAACTGGTGCTGATGTTAAATAAATCTACAAAATGAACGAAAATTGTTATATGAAGCTGCTGATTTGGTAAAAAAATTGACTACAAGTTATAATTGTTTATAGAACTTTAACACCAAATAAAATTGATTCCATATCCAATGCAAATGATGTATTATCTATATTGATTTCAAAATCTATTTTGACACAAACCTGCAATCAACATTGATTCTTTTGGGAAATCGGTCGATACATGCATCACCCAAGTGTCATCAATCATTATACTCCTGTTGTTGAGATGGAAGTTCACCGGGTAGGAATGACATGTTTAGGTTCGGTGTCTTTCACCTTTGTGACGCCATTTATTTGAAATCTCTTTTCGGGTGTAAATGGAGAGAAGACATCTCCTGGATAATGTAGATTCTGTTCTGGTCGATTGAAAGGCCCTACAAAAAGCAATGTCTCGTTGTTCGTGGACTGGATGTTTTTTACTTGCATACCATCGGCTGCGACGTACCAGTTGGGCAAAGAGTCACTTTTTGCAACCTGATAACCTCGTGCTTTTACCGTACATGTTACACTATTATTATTGGACAGTTGAAATTGCCTTTCTGGTTTCAGTTTAAAAAGAGATCCGGTAACGTGAAACACTCTCATGTCGCAGTCTGACAGGAGATATCCTTCCGCATACGGGTGGTTATCCGGTTGGATAAGATGTGTGGAAAAGAAGTATATTTCCCATATTCCGTATAAAAGATCCTGATGACCTAGGTTTGCTAATGTTATATTGGCTGTAAACGTTTGCGTTGATTCTATATTACTTACAACATTGTATCTAACCAGTATGTTTTCTGTTATGTAGTCAATCGAATGCTGGACAGATATTGGTAAAGGCTCGTCTGAAAAATGGAAATGTATTGATTCAAAAAACACTCTAAAAACCGAAACAATTCGTCGGCTCTATGCATGGATACAAAACAGAAAATTTTTTATGTTTATGAATTCATAAAGAAACCGTTTCTATTTTTTGAAATAAGGCGTTGCAGAAAGGTGGGATTATTCCCTAAACGCGGATAGGACTCTTAATATAGACACCGCTAAGTAGACAACTATATTCACATAGTAGGTATGTCCTGTGTGATGGAAAAATAAAAAAAAAAGAATACATGTTTTATAAAGTTAAATCTAAATCTCCAATTGTGTCAAATATCTACCAGTTTATGATACAAACCTGCCCTTTTTTGCAAACAATAGATAATAAACTATATTACGAATATTACTTACATGAGTCAACGTTGTTAGTGGTAAAGTATGGTAACGTATCCCTGTATGCTTTGACACGGAGAGAACTGCCTATAAACCATGTGATGTAAAAAATAGCATGGGTATTAGTGATGGATAACACAAAGAATATAGGCTTGAGAAAGGTCATACATATGCGTAAACTCTCTGATTTCTTTTTTACGGTCTGTTGCCACTCAAACAGTTACATTTACAAGGACGTGCATGAAATGGTACAAAGTCACACTTAAGGTACCTCACTACACCCAGACTTATACTTTTTAAGACACTACATCACAAGATGGCGATTTAAATGTTTTGTTAAACTGTTTATATCGTTCGATTCGGTTGTATATCGTCGTAGCTCAGTGGTTAAAGTATTGGGTTTCTGAACCGCAGATCATGAGTTCGAATCCGCCTGGAGCTTTTGTTCAAGTTTACTGAATTAAATTTTCTAAAATGTAATTTTTCATCCAAAATTGCACAAATTTTTTCCTATTTGACTTAAATACTTCTCATCCATTATGATATCTATCATAATCAAGTAATTTTCTGCTGATTTGAGAAAATATTTCAAGGTGTAGTGAGCCACCTTAATGTCCTTTTCATCAGGCTTTGAAATTAAAAAAAAAACCCAACAAGAATTATTTGAAATAATTTAAATTTAGGTTTTGATCACCTACAATTTGTTCAGCAAGCTGTCCTTAACCAAATGCTACAAACCATGAAACGTGCTACTACACCAATTGCACAGTTCTGTTCGGTAAGGTTCGTTTATGAACGGCACGGTTCATTTTATGAACGATACGATTCGCTTCTTGCACGGTATGGTTTACTTAAAATAGCTGCACTCTTTGTGAACGCTCAACTAATGACCTGGGCGTGGCCTGCACGCTTTTACTTTTTTCCTTTTTTTATTTGCACAATTGACTTTAGCAAGTTGATAATTTTGACACGCATCTAATTTTTTTTTCTTTATTCATATCATGTTTTATTTCAATCTAATTTAAGAACAAGGGACGTTATAAGCCGTCTTTGGCCGCACAATTTACGGTATTTTCAGCGTCTTAGTTTTGTTTATTGATGTGGTGCTTTGTACTATAGTCTGTCCCAAGATATTGGTTCCGTCACTTGTTGATAATTTTGAATTTAAAAAAAACATACCTGTCAATGAAGTGTAATTCAAATCGATAATTGGGAAAAAAATACAAGATTTCTTCTTTGATACATCATTTGTGTATACCCGGAGGAGTTCTCATGAACAAAAACAAACATCGTACGGAGATCCGAAATGGGAAATATCTTTTCTTCATTCGGAAGTACTCGGGAAGTACTCGGGACATCTTGCACATTTTTTTAACGTTATCATCCGGGGTACTTTTTGTTGTCTGCAGTGCAAAATCCCCGTAGACCTTCTATTTTTGGTTGTGTATTGAAACCTGAAGCGGTAGAGAGGGCGTTTCAGAACAGATAATCTGGACATTTTTCATTATAGTGAATGGATGTTATTTGGGCACAAATGTATTTTTGATTATCGAGATATTACGCAAAAAGTGGTGGAAGCAGAAACTTGGGACAGAGTATAAGTTCGATACTGGCTAAGATCTACAGGCACCAAAATGACGTCATTTTTCATTATGACGTCACTAATGTACGCTAAACACGGAATGATCTTCAAAATTCGTTAAAATTTAATGAAAATATGAATAATCTTTGCTGAAATTAGAATCTTTCACATGCATTAACCACTTTTATATTGAACATACACATTTTCTGTATCATAACTAATTCATATACTTAAAATGGTGGCGGTTAATAACTGTGAACAATGTGAATTTTAGCCAAAAAACAATTTCGGAATTGCAAATTTTACCGACGTAATCCATTCAGTTAGTGAAGGTCCAGGTAGAAGACGATAAAGCAAAAATGTACATTGACAGTAAAACATTGAAAGTATTCTATTTAATTTTGTAATTTTCCATCAAAGGGTCAAGTTAAAACAATTTAGTCATAATTCAATCATGTCAGATGTTGTTGCATATGATGAAATTTCGGCGTGTACTGCACCTTTGCTGGTGGACTTTGCTGACAAATAAGATACTGAAACATGAAGCAGATCAGGTTATTTATTCGATGACTTTGGTTAATATAATTTAGA
>WFKH01011926.1:19382071-19397125 GCA_016163765.1 Magallana hongkongensis
TGTGTGTGTGTGTGTGTGTGTGTGTGTGTGTGTGTGTGTGTGTGTTATCAGCTACAATTTAATTTCCGTCCGTCTCCGTCAAGCGACAGCGTATAAGGAAGTTGCATGCTAATTAAACGATACGGTAGGCTTCTTTGGTCGTTTAGGGGCGGGTCATGCATAAAATTATTTCAAGCTTTTTGTACGGTACGGTTCGTTTTGGGAACGGTACGTTTCGATTTCTGCACGGTGCGGTTTGGTTCGTTTTGAAGGTGTAGTAGCACTTTTCAGGGTCGGTATGTTTATTTATTAAAAATATTTTTAGGGGGGCATTGTGTATATTAATCGAGAACAATATTTAATTAATAAAGAGCGCCGACATCCCTTAGGTAATAAAACATATTCTGTCTTTTGCATCTCTACACTGAACTAGTGCCCCCCCCCCCCCCCCATACATGACTATATATCCTTTATTGTTATTTTTTGATTTTCCCCTTTATTCCTCTAAGACAAAACATTAAATAAAAAATATTGTCTGACTTTTAAATAAAGTGTACGAACCTGAACAAATGAAAATAATAACAAGAAATATCATGCTTGACGACTTAATCCATCCAACTAGCTACGTTTAATTTTGCTGTGTATAAGATATTTATGTTACCTGGAAGCTGAACCATTTGACCTAAAAAAAACCCCACCATTTATAAAGATGTAAAACTCCATTTAATTTGCTAAACGTTTTATTTTCTGACCCTGTCAGGTTTTATCATTTATAATTTGAATGTGTGTCATTGGTTTGTAAACTTATGGTCATGATTTGAAAATATGGATGAAAATCTCGAATCTTTATGGATCACATTACTTTTATATTTTACCTTAACTCTTGTTATTTTTGCGATCGACAGTGTCACGTGATAAGTAAACGATTTATTTAATGTCTATTTAATTGTCTTTAATTGCACAAATGTCCCCCCCCCCCATTCTATTCATTTTTATTCATGCAAAAAGGGTCACAAACAATTAGTAGTTATACTGTTTAATCCTGAATAATCCTTAGTAGAATGAAAAAGAAATGTATAATAGAATAAAATAATTAATTCTTAGCGGTTTCGAAAGTATTTTACATCTTTGATACTTTTTAATGAATCTAATTCATACATGCTACATTAATTTTTTATAAATAAGTCCAAAAATATCCAACCCCAAAACGCCGAGGAAAAATGTCATTTTCAAGGACCGGATTTACGTTCCTTTAATTTCTTAACTTTTGAGTCTTCGAAGAAAGATATCCTTGGTTTTTATAAAAGTCAGCATATTTCAAAAATGTTGAATTCCAAACATTTACTAACATCTGGACTCCTGCTGCTAACACACTAGAATATGCGGTCCACGTTTTGTGGTTTACCATAGATGTGTACTCCTGAGGAAGCAGGTATTTGCCGTAAGAATGTACTGTGTGTATGGTGCGTCGTATTTGCTACTTTTATTAAGGACTTCCGTTTCCAACCTCATTGTGTTCGTACGGATTTTTTTATCTTGCGGAAATCGTCCAGACGATTTCTCAAAAAAAAAAAAAAAATAATATTAATAAAAAATTTAAAAAAATTAAAAAAAAAATTTTTTTTAGACATCTTGCCTTTCTTTTAGACGTGTTTCGAGAATAAAAACAAAGATAGTTATAAAATGTCCCGGTATTGGATGTATGGAGGCCCGCCATGGTTGTTTTTGCCTCACATTCATGTTTATGATGAGCACCATCGAAGGCAAGGTATAGATATAGATATACGTAAATTTTGAAAGAGAATTGATTTTTTTTTCAGATTAATCTACTTCTTGATTAAATGCATTTGTCCAGAAATACAACAGTTCTCAACGCCAAACAATCATTCTGTTTTACAAATAGAAAAAAAAAAACAAAACGAACAAAAAACCAAAGTATGACTTGATTGACTGGTCGCCGGTTCGTGGTGCAATTTCAACATAAACAATAAAGTTATTTCAGGAAAATATTGCAGTGAAACATGAACTTATGTCACTTTGTTCTTTTATCAACAACAAATAGTTATAATTTACAAGTGAGGCGGGAAAAACCACACATAGTCAACATTTGCAGACTGACATAGATACACGTAACAATGGCATCAAGATTTAAATGTACAACTGATGTATAATGGAAAGAAAAAAATCATTAGCAAATAAAAAAGTACGACTTCCCTGCATCACAAACAATCGGTAAATGCACTTTGTAAAACAGAAAAAACATCAAAAATCCCTCATTGCCGAGGAGAATGATTATCTCTTGATTTTTATTTTGCAAATGTTCTTATAGATTGATGTTTTCATCTACAAAACAGTTATGAGGATCAACACATTTTTTGTATCTCATAGTAGAGATAGATATGATATGGCATAGTTGTATGAATAGAAGAACACAAAAAAAGCGTACTTCTTCTTCGGTTATAATCCTTTAAAATATTAGGCGCAAATCCTTCCGTGAGCGATGATGATGACAGGCAGGAGTTTCAAACTTTATGCCACCATTTTGCAGAATATAGAATATAATCAACCTAGTTCCTAGAAACAACTAAAGTTGCATACGACCGAATCCCCAATAAACTATTTCTACCGAGCCTCGTTAACAAAGTAAAAGAAACAATCTTTTAGGAAGGAGTCTTTTCTGGTTTTCGGTTTGTCAAAATATCAAAAGTACATTTGATCAAATGTTCATTAAATCAAAATAAAAGGAAATTAAAAGATCATATTTTTCTTTCTGTCTTACTATTATACAACTTGGCATAGAAATAGTATTCAAAGTTTAGAATCTAACAAGGACTATATTTTTGGGGGAACTCTGGCGTAGGAAAATATCACATGTTTTGTAATTCAGAATTTCTGTAAATTTAAGAGCTTTAAGAGCTTATTTAGCCTTTTTTAAAACAATAACATTAATGCTTGAATTTTTAACTTATGTGAACTAATAATAAGATACTAGGGTTTCAGAATGTGTTTTTAAACTATGAATTTAAAAACTGAAGGAATTTCCGAGTGTATTCTGTATATAACATAAAAAACACCATATGTAATATTTTTAATTGGACTATATAGTGGTTTTTAAAACTATATAACAGTATTGCATAAACACCGAATACCCTGTAATCATGGGATACACAGTGGCTTAATTTATTTATCTTGTATTTAGGTGTGCCCATATCGAACTACAGGTTTTGTTTACTCCTGTTTTTCACTTGTCTACAGGTTTTGTTTACTCCTGTTTTTCACTTGTCTTTTTTATGTTATATATAGCATACACTCACGATTTCCTTCAGTTTTCATGATGTTTGTATGATGTACATGTTGAAATGTGTAATGCGATTGAGTTGCATATATTGAGTAAATATATTGAGTAAAATTGTCAAGTGCCTTTTTTGTCAGAGATACTAAAATGTTTACAATTAATGCTCTTGTTCACTACAAATGATACAATTATATTTACATTTTTCAGTGTCTTTGCCTGTGATAACACTACGTATCGATTTTGTGCTATACAGTCCAATAAATTCAAATAACGTATAATTGGGGTGCAAGCGGGGCTTGCTTATTTTTATTCAAATATTTAATCGTGCAATTGCTTAAAATTATATAGATATAAATAATAAGGAATCATTCTTTGAATATTATAAGGTGATAATTTCGGTCAGGGCGTGATCAAATCTATCATGAAGCCCTTCGGGCTTTATTGGATTTGATCACGCCCCGACCAAAATTATCACCTCATAACACTCAAAGAATGATTCCTTATTCCTTAAATGTGTAAGATAAGAAGATGCATAACCTTACAACTTTAAAATAGATAAAAGTAACTACAGGTACGTAATGTGCTCTTCTCCAATTTTAGGGAGTATATATTTTGACTTACAAAAAACCCACTTAAAAATCTCCTCATGAAAATAAAAGTATCCCTAGCATTAGAAGGCGTGTACATGTAATGTGCTTCCTGTTTCATCCCTATCTGTCGATTTCATTTTGAGATTTTGATAAGTTGCTTCTTTCATAGAAAAAAAGAAAGATTCGCGAAGATTTATTCATTATTGATCAAATATTTAAGAACTTGTAACAACTGATAGCTGATGCATGGTCGAAAGGTTTGTTCTTTTGTAAAAAAAAAAAAAAAATAAAATTGTAAGATCTTTTCTTTGCCACTCTAAGCAGATAAAGAACTCGAAGAACTCAAGAAAAAATGTGCATGATATAGTTTGCATAGGTTTTAGTTTACTTTCCATCACTGGTGGTTTTATCTTTTAAAATTACTTCAGTATAATTTGTACTTTCAGTGAAAACTAAAGCTAGTTATATCGTGTACAAAGCTCTTCAGACTATGAAATGGTAATGAGTGGTACTTACCAACTGCACGAAAGAACTTGTGAAAGTGAATGAAGATATTAAACGTGATGTATTATTACATGGCAATTTTCATATCGCATCCTATATTAGCCCGAGGTCGATGTATATCAGCCCGAGAGCCGTCCTGATATACAGCGACCTGGGGCTAACATAGGATGCGGTATAAAAATTACCATGTTAAGATTTTATATCATATACTTATAGAAAATATAAAAGAAAAAAATCATGTGATGAATGATTATTGTTAACAAATCGCTTCGTGTCTTTATATTCCTTTTCTAATAAACTTCCCTGAAATTTTTGCGTCAGCTGTTTGTATTCCAAGTTGACGTCGACGTAACTTTTTGACGTCATACTCGGAGATCGGATTTGAACGACGCATACCAAACTCTACGTCATAATAGCCGATGTTTAACGGAAAGGGGTGTGATATAACATCCGAAGATTGCCGAAGAGGGTCGTTATATAAATATTTTATCACACACTCTTAGGGTTTATAACACACGGGTAGGTGAATTTTCTGTTTATATCGCACAGGGCGGAAAAGGGTATATTTTCTATAAGTATACGATGAAATGTGGCGATAACAAACAGTGTTCCAAAATCAAAAATCCAAAGGAAAAATACAAAACAGGAGCAGAGCAAACATGGATCTCTACAAAATTAGAGGTAGGATAAGCGCCATGGAGGAGTGAGCATCCTCTGCTGACCGGTCACACACGCCGTGTGCTCTTTATCGTAATCGGGAAAACGGAAAAATCCGTAGACAATTCGGTGATTAATAATGGCCAAACAATAAGTATGAAAAACGTCAGTCAGCATTCGACCTAGCGGAAGATTGTATTTGCTGACAAGGTCGTTGTATCGACCGTAGAACTTACGAAATGATGACTTCAATCGAGACTGTTGATAATCTTGTTTTATCAATTTGTTTGTCAGTAGCTTGTCTCGTTTTAGAAAGTGTTCATACGTAAAGCATGCCCTTGCGTATCGAATCAATTGAGAGACAAAAACTCCATATGCAGGTGATGAAGGAATATTGCTACATAAGTAAGGATAGTTGACGATAGAAAAAATGAAGTCATCACGTTTATCATAAAGTTTTGTTGTTAGGTTACCTTTATGTCTTTTTCTAGTAAAACATCTAAATATAAAACACATGACTCGGACTCTCTGATATCTTTTATTTCAAGTTCACTGGGATATATCGAGTCGACGTAATGGAAGTAACAATTGTTAATTGATAATATGTCGTCGATATACCTAAATGTCGACAAGAAGGCCACAGCGAGTGATTTCTTTTTTTCATGTACAAGTCTTTGAATAAATTCTTCTTCATATGAATAAAGAAATAGGTCTGCTAACAATGGAGCGCAATTTGTACCCATGGGAACTCCGACATATTGTTGGAAGACCGGATTTCTAGATAGATGTTGTCAATCAGAAACGCAAGCATCTTTTTTATATCATCTTCAGAGTACTTGTGTACGCAATCCGAATGGTTTTTAACATAATAGTTTTAAATGACCAATGACGAGGTAAGTAAATTACGAAATTCATTTTTATTGAAAAAGCAGCTATCAATGATGTTAAAAAGTCTGGACTTTAGTTTATCGTTAGGAATGGTTGTATATAGTGTAGAAAAGTTGAAGGTTTTGATGTTATTGATTTTGGTAAAATTTTATGAATTCAATTTTTTTATAAGTTCCTTGGAATATTTAAGTATCCACATCTGATTAACACCGCTTCTTAAATATACTTGAAGTTTCTCCTTTACTGCTGTTAATATTTTAGTAAGGAGTAAAGAAAGAAGCTTGGTAGTTCAGTTAATGGAACCTGCATGTATCTTTAATTGTAAGGATTTTTATGAAGTTTAAGGTGTCCAATATAAGTAAGGTAATTCAAATTCATTTAAATTAATTAATTACCTAATTGTCTACGGACTTTTGCGGTTTTTATTTTCCCGATTACGACAAAGAGCACACGGCGGGTGTGACCGGTCAGCAGAGGATGCTCACTCCTCCTAGGCACCTGATCCTACCTCTATCTTGGAGGTCCGTGTTGCTCTGCTTTGAATTTGTATTTCGTTTTATGGATTTTTGAGATGGTTGACGGTTTGTTATTGTCATTTTTTCATTGGGAATATTAAAAAAATTTAAAACTGACATATAATTTTGAAGAATTTCTTCCTTAGAAAGCGAACAAGAGTATAAGTTGGATTGTCACTGCAGAATTAAATCCAAGTTCTTCTAATGTATAATGTATATAATCAGCCTTACAAACAAAGACAATGTTGTTTCCTGCTTTGCCAGCAGGGACCGGTACAAACTGATCGTGTAATCTATCTAGTTCTTTTTTCACTTCTAAATTATTAAATATAGAAGGCTATTTTCATACAGCGCTTCAATCGATATATAGAACTTCCTAGTTTACAAAGGATGTCTTCCTGAATGTATACCGATCTAAATACATATACATGGAATTATAATTCAGTCAATGTATGTATATCTTAATAGTCTACCGATAGTTTAAAGTTTAAAACATTTATCATTCGTTGATTTTCATTTTTCATTAGTTATATCTTATCTTTTTGCACATATGTTAAACAATATCTCAGTTTGCGTAAAATATATTTAACTCTGCATATTAAGATGATTTTGACGTCATTAAAATAGCAAGTGTGTGCTTTATGTTTTCTGTACGTGTTATATATATACGAATATGGAATCTTATTTCTACTTGTCAGAATGTAAAAATAATATCTATCCTGATAAGAAACAGAGACTAAAAAACTGAAATCAACATTAGAAAACAAGAAAAAAAAGAAAAAAAATGATGATATAGTAAAACCGGAGAAAAAAGAAAAGCTTTCCAACATATATTCTGTACAAATTTCAGTTTCCATAGATATGCGATACCCCACTGCTTGTTTATTTAGGGCAAATGTTGTCCTAAGAAGATTATCAAAAAGATGTTATCTTTAAGTAAGATATAGCTGTTTACAAAATATAGTTTTAAAAACCCTTTTCATTGTTTTGACATCAAATATGTAAGATCCAAACAAGTATATACTTGGAAAAAGTCCCAATACCTATTCTGATTAACGTTTTCGACTAAAAGGCAAACTATCTAATTTGAATTCTTATAGTTCGAACTTTTGTTTGAAAAAAAAACAAAACAATACAAACAAAACAAAACAAAACAAAACAAAAAAACCCCACCCGAATTAACACAGACGGTTTGAAAAACCTGGAGAACCTTTTACACTAAAATTTGATTTATATGAATATCAATGCCGTATTCAATATTGATGATTCAAGTAAAAGAAATTGTAAAGAGGTAAACACGATTGGCTTTGACTGGCTTAACGACAATCATTTATAAGAGGATTGATAAGAATGATTGTTGTTTTAACAATGATTCTAAATTTTCAAAATGAATTTCAAGAAATTGTTTTAGTATAGAGATAATGGATCGCAATGTTGATAGTTCACTAAATAATTATGCTTTAATGGCAGAAATGTTTTGAAATATTAAAAAAAAAAAAAAAGATTAGTAATCAAATAATGAAGGCAATTGATTTAAAGGTGAAAAAACCCCCCAACGTCCTCGAACCGGGCTAAAAGCCTCTCGTAATAATCAAAATGCAAACTTAAGTAAAAGACAGTTTTTCAAATGACAGCGTTGTATTAAAAAAAATGCCAACATATCTAAAATTGATTTTTAATTAATTATCCTTCGGTGTGCTGTAATGCGTAATTAACCTACAAGATATAAGATTTTCTATTCACATATTGTTTGGAGGGGGTGAGTACTCAAATATAATATATATTTAGGTCTTTCTTGTTTAAACTCTAAATCATGAGAGAGGGTCGTTTTAAAGATAATCAGAATATCAATAATAAGACAACTAGATATTTTTAGTTCAACTCATTTTTAGTCAATATAGGCTCTTGCTAATTATCATGTTCAAAATCAATCACCTAAATATAGCGATAACTTATATAACAACTGTTGGCAACGTCAAGAGTAGTGAACACTTTCATCTATTTATAATATTAGAAATAGAATTTTCTATATTATAGAAAATGAAATCATGTATGGGAACCCGACTGTACGGTTTAAAAATAGACGAAATATAAAAAAGATTCCAATAGCATACTAAAGGACATAATTCGCGAACTATTGATTAAATCGCCGTTTCTTGTTTTATTTTACTTTAAAAGGAAGTAAACTGTGTGTTGATGTACTTGATATGATGAATTTAAAAAAGTATCATTGACTAAATATAAATCTCTCAGCAAAGAAGTATTGGAGATTAAAACGGTCAAATATTTATCATTTCATCATGAATCGTTTGATTTAAAATTTATTTTTTATTGGCAGACTTGTATTCATTTACATTCTGATAGAAATGGTTATATTCTAATTAAGGTAAAATAAGAGAGGCATTAGTTCCTATGTAGCTATGTAACACGATATTTGATTGGCTAATAAACCGGGTGTAAATTTTCGTACATCCGACTTGAGCCGGAGGAAAATAACCTGACGTGCATTAATGCATTAAATATGACGTTAAAGTGCATTAAATGCGTTAATGGCATATCTTGAAAGTTTAATACACCCTTGCTTGGACATGGGAAACAAATTTATTTAGTTTGCATAGGAAGTAAATTCTTTATCTATGTCCAATCAAGGGTGTACGAGGATTTACCCAGGGTTTAATTCCATACACCCTTCGGCCTTCGGACTCATGGTGTATGGAATACAACCCGGGGTAAATCCCCGAAAACCCTTCATTGAAACTGTATAACAAAAACTGTTATATGAATACACCGTTGTGTTATTATTTTCTAATTCTTTTAAATCACTTTCTTTATAGAGGCTTGAATGACAAGATGACAGCATTCTTCTATATTCTAATATGCCTGTTTTTCCGATGTTTTGCCAATGGTGAGATTTATAATTTATTTAATAAATCTTTAAAGAACATGGTTCACTTGTGGTCAAAATCGGCCCCGTCTCATAATTTTATCATATGTTTTCCAAACATAGTCTAGGAAACACCCTTTGAGAATCAGCTTAATTTTATATCCTAGCATTAATAGTTTTCAGTATAGAGCTGTTGAAAAATACCATTGTTTTTCGTGTCAGATGCACCAGAAACGTCATGACGTCATTATTCTTTATGATAACGTCGCATGCATACAAATTGCGCAGTATGTATACTCGAGACACCGGCATAACTTTTTCATTCTGCATTCATTTTGAATTTGCGTATATACATTGTTTTTCAAAAATCTTCAGAGAAAATCAGATAGAAAATACCGGTAGACAATTCTATCTTGTGATGCATTCAGTCCTTTCTGGTTTTACGGATCATACGCGTTTTATTTTTCTCTTTCGGTGAGATTATCGATGTGCATATTAAATACAAAAAAATTCTTGATCTCTCTTATTTCCGCTTTACGTATTCAACTTATACTTTCCAGTTTAAATTACATGTCAAATTATTTAGGCGATATTAGACATTTCTTTTTGTAGGAAATGTTGCCCCTTATCGTATAATACCATGGGAATTATATTACAGAAAGTAGCGCTTTCGTCACACCGGTGTACCAGGGCACCGATTTTTACATACGTACATTCACCTATTCTTGAATCAAACCTCAATATTTTTTTCTCAATATAATATTCTCGATCCAAAGAATATAATGTCGTTTATTATCACAGTTAAACTGAATATTATGTTTATTTTGATTACGGCATGCCTTTTCCCCGCACCAAGCATTTGCCATATAAGGTCATGTCAAAATTCGACAAACTTGTAAACTTTACATTTGCTGATTTGTAACATGTCAGATGTGCTATGAAACAAATGCAGAAAATATGAATTAAAAATGTGCAAAGTTGAAAATTAAATTAACTAACAAAAACAATTAAGTTGCAAAATGTGCTTAATATAAAGGAACAGAGTCAAATCTGGAAGTGTTTATGCCCGGGATTTTATAGGTTATACGATCAGAATTACACAGCTCACACACCAACACCATGCGCGGATCTAGAGAGGGGGGGGGCGCCGCCCCCCCCCCCCTGGAAAATGATAATTATTAGATTTACATAGTAAAAATACCGCAAATTATGCCTCGAACCCGCCCCCCCCCGGCAAACACAATTATCCTTCGGACTCCCCTGGAAAAAATTTTCTGGATCCGCGCATGAACACGATTGCATATTCTAACTTCAAGTTTACAGGTCTGGATTTTTTAACACGATTACCCTCCATAATATTTATTATTTGCAACTTTTTCTTCTTTCGTTGAACTTTGCTCTCTTTTTGTATAATACACGGGGATATTATCGTTTTTCGGTGCCAGGCATTATAAGAAAAAAAAAATACTAGTCAAGTGGACCGGTGATTTGATGAAATTTACCGATCTGAATAAATATTCACAGGTCCATATATATTTGACATTCAAACAAAAGATACAAAACAGTATTTAAAAATGACCAATTTATAAGTAGTCTAAGAGAAAATTTCCCCAAATCTCCACTCTTTACATTTAATTTCTTTGCGTTGAAAACGTAAGCATAGTTCGGTTGTATAAAAATAATAACTATAAAAATTTTCGGAAAAAAAATATTTGAGTTATGTAAAATCTTGTTATCATTTTTTTACTAATGAAATTAAAACAGTTTTTCAATGAACAATAAATTGGAAATCATAGATGTAAATAAATAGCTGTCTGAGACTTTATCGTAAGTTACTCATCTTAAAATTCTTCGTTAATTAGCCTACCCTTACAATTCGCTAAGATCTTGTCAAATGTGAATCGATTTGTTAAATCCAATTAAAGGTGTTTGCAAAAAATTTAAATCCTGCTTGTAAAAATGTTAACTTCTTGATTTGGTCGTTTTTATATTTATTTACCGGTCATTTTGACCGATTAGAATAGGAAAATTACATTACATTTGAAATATTGTTTTTAGAGAGATAAATAGAGTATGGAGTAAATTGTAGTCCAGGATATATTTTAGAATTTACTTAGGTGTGGCTCAAATCTCAAAGAAAATTCATTACCATATATTTATATTAGGAGTTCGTTATGCTATAAAACTGGGAATTTTCCGTTTATGTAGATGGCTCAAGAAATTGCCCTTGCATCTTATTTCGTCCGATAGATTTTCAGCTTTAAAGAACTTTACAAGTTTTGCATATGACCTTGCTGTTATTCAATAAATTGAGAAATAAAAATAAATTATTAAACACATAAAGACGAAGAATAGAAAAAATAAATATACGCATGTCAAGATTTGGGGTTTGCGAGTAACATGGGATTAATTAGTCATAACATACATTAAAACCCATGGGGTTTTTTTTTAGGGGGGGGGGGGGCAGGCACACATCGAAAAATGAATCGAACACATAAATCGACGCTTGACAAATGTATGGAAAACTATTACAGACTGGTTTTGGAAACTTTCTTTTGAATGGTGACTATTAACTAGCGGTAAAAAATAAGAATTCATCCCACATACACAAAAGGTAGCCACTTTATTAAACCATAAGAAGAGAATACGGGAGTTGGGGTGGGGTGTTAAAGACCATACATCCCATGGAAGGGGAAATCTCTTGAAGATTTTTTTTAAGAGAGATAGGTAGTAAAAAGTATATAACTCCGGCAATATACTTTAATCAGCTAATACTTCATAACTTATACTTAAAATTAAAATTTTGTTGATCTTGATCCAACAACCTGTGCGTTTACAGGTTTAATTTAGTTGTAGAAAAAAATATTATAAAGACCGCGTCATTCATATAATGAAGATAGTTTACCTTCTATTTTAAAAGCAACTACTTGTATAAATTTTCGCAGAATAATTAATACATAAGATTAAATGTTGGGTGAAATTTTAACAAGTCTTCGTATTACTTACGTCATATTACAGTGACGTCATATCTAATTTATAGGTGCATGTACTTCATAAGTGTCGTCTGTTTACATGATTCATACAATGGTAGATTTTTCAACATCCTTATTATTTCTAACTCTGATAGATCCGAATTGAATTTAATTACATAGTGCATTAAAATATCTTACTGCAGAAGGCATAAAATACATTTCACATCGACAGGTACGATGTGTGAACTTTAAACTGTTTTAACTGTTTTTATCCTACATATTTACATCTAAATAAATGTAAATAAACAAAAGGCATGAATCTTACACTAACAGTATTTAAATTCCCTACCACATAATTGTGTATGTACAGGATTTCATTTCTTTGTAAAATAAATATAGAGTCGGTAGAACTACATGACTGTGTAATTTGCAGGTGATAGCTTCGTACAAAGCATGAAGTTATTTCACGTTTTTCTATGGTCCAATTACCTTGATTTGAGAAAATCACGATGAACAGTTAGTTTTTCACATATTTGAAATATTGATGTACATTGTAGAACCATCCTTGTCGAATTATACCATGTATTACTTGTTATCGTATCTTCGACATCTTTAGTTGGTATAATGTCTAAAGTCGCTAGGCTACGGAGACGCGGAAGTAGATTGTGCATGCAATAAAACAAGATTTTCGGACATATATTTAGTCTTCCTTTCATGTTTAATATTTTTAATACACATACTTTTTAATGTTTAAATGTTATTTACATTTTAAGTATGATTTATACTTATCCGATTTATTTATCTAACGTTATTATTGATACACGATAACGTTATATTGACGTTATCAGAATACGGTTTTTTAAAAAATAAACATGGTCCGCACAATATCACCATCACGATTTTTTGCATACACCTCAAGATAAGTAAGTTATTCCATATGACAAAATTTGGCGATGGTGATTTCATGCGGACCTATCCAAATTTCCAAAACATTCACAGCATTTCGTGTATTTTTCCGGAAATATGCATTCCCACGGCATTTTATCGCAATTTATTTAGCATATACACTTGGGCAATCACAAGTACTTATGCATTTTTGATAACAGGTAAAACCAGAAAGTATTTATATATGCACAAATATTTGTTCCGACAACTTTGAAATTTTACCCTATCCAAGGGCCAAAATAAGTCACAAGTGAACCAAGTTCTTTACAAATCAGTACCTCTTTAATCTTAAAATCAGTATATTGATTATATATATATATATTTCAAATGTATCATTCGTATTCATCGGTACATCGGTACATGTGAGAACTGTCTCTAGTATCATTATCGACAAACATTTGTTATAAGGCTGCCCACTACACCTTGAAATAGCTGATATGATTTATAAAAGAGCAGGTCAAGTTTAAATATATACAAGGGTTCATTCAAAAGTAATGTCACATTTTCCTTTCCATTTTGATTTTTGTTCCGTTCTCCGTTCCTCGTTTTAGCAACACCCTTTTTAGCTAACATGAACTGACGGTTCATGTGAGTTTTTCTGATCACCTGCTGCCTGCCTGTCCGTCTGTCTGTCCGTCTGTCTGTAAACTTTTAACATGTTTGACTTCTTCTCGAAAACAACTGGGTTAAATTCAACAAAACTTAATGCAAAACATTCCTATGAGAAGGGGATTCTAAATAGTTAAAATAAAATTCATAACCTTTTTAAAAGGAAGATAATCACAAAACAGTAAAAGTAGATAAATATCTTAAAAAAATCTTCTACTGCACCAGAAACACATGTACCAATATTAACACCAAAACTTGAATATATAGTGAAGATTCTAAATTGATAAAACCATGACCCCCGGTCCAATGCGAAAACCCAAGGAGGGGTTCAAAGTTTAACATATATTAATATATACGAAAAATCGTTAAATTTTTCTTCTCAAGAACTACAATGCTACAATTTTTGATATTACTATGCAAGCATCACTAGATAGTGTAAATTTTAAATTTGTAAAACCGTGACCCCCGGACCAATAATAATCCCCCAAGAGGGGTTCAAAGTAGAAATATATAGAAATAATTTTTAAAAGTCTTCTTTTCAAGAACTGAAATGCTACAATTTGAGACATAACAATTCAAGCATCCTCAGATAGTGTAGATTCTAAATTGTTCAAACCGTGACCCCGTGGCCAATACCGGGGCCCCAAGAGGGGTCCTAAGTTCAACATAGAAACATATAGGGAAAATATTGAAAAGATCTTCTTTTGAAGAACTACATTGCGACAGTTTGTAAGATTACTATACAAGCACTCTAAGATAGTGTGGATCGTGAATTGTACAAAACCTAAACCCTGGACTAATTCTTGGCTCAAAAGATGGGTTCAAAGTTCAAATAAAAACAATACAGAAAATGTTTAAAAAATGTTTTGAAGAAAGACAATGCGTATATAATGATATTACTTTTTAAGCATCCTCATATAGTTGTCCATTTCCTTAATCAAGATTACAGAGACCTTATTTTACCTTTTTTAATAATTTATACTTCATTTTTTAAAATCGGTTATCTTTGATACATTGAGACCTATAATAATAAAATTGGTCAGTTGCTGCATCTTAGATCCTAGGATATGATGTCCAAAAATGTAAGACTTTTATATATTATTTTTATGTAATATCAAATCTTGAAATATTTGTTAATTTTTGTGAGTTTTATAATATTGAAGAAATTGTTTTATATTTAAAAATTTCGAAAGAAATACAAGAAATACTGTTCAGG
>WFKH01011926.1:19401738-19416695 GCA_016163765.1 Magallana hongkongensis
TATCTATCTATCTATCTATCTATCTATCTATCTATCTATCTATCTATTTATCTATCTATCATTGCGTTATTTATTAATCCTATTGTATAACTTAGTTTTTAAATATCCAACTATACTTTTTGTCGATGCATCCATTTCCAATGTAACATTCTAGTGAAACAATAAATTATTGGAAAAAATCACATATCTACTCACGAGCTTTACATAGTTCTCCCTGGTATCCATCATCACATCCGGTTAAACATGTTCCGTTCGTATGAGAGCATTGACTTCTGTCACGGCAATGTCCACATGTCTCGTTGCAATCTATACCATATGATCCTTTAGGACAAGCTGAAATGATTTTATTAAAACAACACCTACTTATACCTATACATTTTTGGGGTTTTAACCTTCGTTTGTTTATTTTTCAATGTGTGTACAAAACAAGTAGAGAAGCTAAAAAGGGTATACAGGTGTATCAATAGGCAACAATTTTGAAATAGTAGTATGGACATTTTTTTGATGTTAAGAAAATCCGTTGTTTCGTTCAAACTAATATTCTTATTTTTTCTGAAAATATTCAATCCTTAGTGAAGATATCATGAATAGTATACTTGTTCCTGGCAATGATCTAGTTTATTTCCTGTTTGATATAATGGGTTGCTTACGGTTCTGGCAATGATCCAGTCTGTATCCTTGATGTTAAATGGATGGTGTACTTACGTTCCTTGCATTGTTCTAGTCTGTATCCTGGTAGACAACCACCCACACACGTCCCGTTGACATGGTGACACTGAGTATGATTATTACAATGTCCACAGTCACTCTGACAACCGTCCCCATACTTCCCATCTATGCATTCTGTAATGATAAAACATTTATAGTTATTGAACGATAAATATATTTTAAATGGTTTAAATCATGTATGTCAAAAATATTCGATCAAATTAACATTATAATTCATATATTTCTTTGACATGTGGAGCGCTAATCTTTAAAGGATTGTAATGGGAAAAAAATACTGATAAAGAACAAAGATATTTTATTCAAACGATTTTATCCTCAGTTTGAATCGATTAGCAAATCATAATCAAGATGGGTTATGTTCGTTCTATGCCATGCGTTTATAAATACAATTTAATATGTTGCTTAGTTTTATTCAGCAGGAGGTCATAACATAATAAACATATAAACATAATACAAACTACCTGATTGACAAAGGTCCCCCATCCAACCCGCGATACATCCAGACTCGCACAAACCATTGACATTGTTACATCCAACACACGTATCTTTGCATCTCTTAGAACAGTCCTCTCCATAATATCCATGTTGGCAAGCTGTTAAAAACAACAAAACACTTTAGAATGAATGGATGTCTTTTTATAACAAAACTTCCTTCAGTGTAATTAGGTTGGATTTTTTCATGAAGTGATCAACCTCTAAAGCTAATGCCTTTTTTAAGATATTTTCATGAGAAGATTGTGATGTTTTATGGTTAAATTTCAAAGAAACGCTGTTCCATATTTTTGAGTTTTGATGACATATAACATTTTTGACTTAACAATTTTGTACGCCATGCAAAATCATAGAAATAAACATTTTCTGTTTACTACTCTATCCATCCTAGCATCCGTTTCGTATCATCCATAAATACTATTGTACTTAAATTAATCAAGTAATACAGGTACCCGTCACTGTGTGTATTCAGAAATTAAAATGAAAATTCAATTGTCTTTGAAATGGGTAAACGCGATGGAACGTGTTAAAAAGATGAGCATCTTAAAAAAAGGGAACTCCTACTTCTAAAACAATTATTGCATTATTATTACAATTTCAAAGTTGTCGAACTGCAAACCAAATGTCATTTGACACATTATATAATCATCAAAATGCTCCATCTTTAAAAAAACATTACGTAAATTGGCCTTAATAAAAAAAAAACAGACTAGTTGCCATACATTTTCAGTAAACGATCTAAATTGTTATTGTCAAACGTTGTTCAATGTTTTAAACTGGTATTTTCTAGATTTTACTGTACATATATAAAACGTATACAATGCTCACGTAATTTACATATTTCTCCTTGATAACCAGCAGTGCAACCAAGTAAACATGATCCATTAGAAAAGAAACACTGGTTTTCCTCGCGACAATGTCCACATTGCTCATTGCAGTCAATACCATACCAACCGTTGTCGCAAGCTAAAATATTGTGTTAGAATCTTCAAAAAATAGTTTAAGCCTCTTTTCGTTTTGTAACAATTTGCTTCGTAGCATATAAACATGGAACTACACAAGACTACACTTCATCTTTGAATTAAAATGTTTATTGGTCAATAAATTTAGCCCAAAGCTAAATGATGTGCATTATTAAGTTTTATATTGTAAGACTGATGGTATATGATATCATTATGGTAATACATATCGTACATGTATCACATACTTGGATTTTGAAGCTAAAACAGAGAATTCCCATTGAATATTGATTAGAAAGATCGAGGTCAAGCAAACCCCGTCACAAATGTAGTTTATCTGAGCCAAAAGTTCAAGAAAGATTTTCTGTAAAAAAATTTGGATTTTTTTTTGTCTCTGGCTTCGTTTTCGTAAAATTGTCACATTTTATTTCATCTTCAGAACAATTTGGTGATTTCAAACAAATTTGTCCCCAAAACATAATTTGCTTAAGGTGATGGGATAGGTTCTCTTTAAACCAATAAGAAAATGTGAAAATATTAAGGTTGAGGTGTTTTGGATATTTAAAAAAAAAACCCCAAAACAACCATGTAGCTTGTTATATCAATAATAATACATGTATACTCATGCTTTTTATTAGTTGTAGACTGAAATCTGTTAAAAGAAAATTAGACTTTTAAAATGTAAAATTACTCCTCTATTATACGTGTACATACGCTATATAATATTTCACAGCATCGTTAAGTTGAATCTAAACTAGATTTTTTAAACCATACCCCAAGGGGTAAGGAAGATAGACTAACAGTTCAAATTGTTAACTTACATTTGACCCAGTTGACAAAAACAATCGTAAGCTTACGTTCCTGACAATGTTAAAGTGTGTATCCTGGTTGACTAAATGAATGGTACACTTACATGTACGTTCCTGGCAATGTTCCAGTCTGCATTCTTGTTGATGTAATAGTTTACTTACGTTCCTGGCAACGTTCCAGTCTATATCCGGGTAGACAACCACTCAAACACGTCCCGTCGACATGGTGACATTGAGTGAGATTATCACAATGTCCACAGTCATTCTGACAACCGTCACCATACTTCCCATCCATGCATTCTGTGAAAAGCAGAATAACGAATGATTAAGAACGCAATACCTACATTACTTAACTCTGTATAATTGATGCATGGTTTAATTTTAAAGTGTTTTTGCGCCTATCTCTGTAACATCATTATAATTTTTCTTTCGTGTCATTCATATTCAAAGTAATCTAAGTGAAAACAATAGTGTATTTAAAAGAACATAGTGCATTAATATAATGGTGTATATTTTTCATTAATACTTATTAAAAACGGGTATTCGATTTTCCTGAATCTTTAACAATACATATATTTACCAGTGTTTTAGAATTGTCTTATTCCATTGATTCAATATCATCATACACCTGTAAAGGATTATGCATGCAATAACGATCATGGAAAAAAATATTCGTGCGAATCTTTTATAATTTAGTTTATTAATTAAAAATGCATGTAGAGTAATTTTTCAAATTTCTTAATTTTTGTACTTAATATTACACGCATAACTTTCAGTCTTCCCCGCCTTATCAAAATTTAAAAGGCCTCGTCAGGATTTTAATTTCAAAAATACTATACACCAATAGTTAAACGTACATAGATAAAGAAACAAAGAAATTGATTAGTCTGACAAAACTGTTTCAATCGGATAACACCCTCTTTTGAAATATTCATTCAAATAAAATGAAAGTTATGCACTATTATTCTGCATCATTAACAAAGCTGGTCTAGGATAGGCAGGACCGGATAAAATTTGTTTCTGCTTTACACACTCCGGGATTTAAAGAATCATGATAATACACATTCATTAAAAAAGTAAACCTTACACAACATCAAATGGAAATACAAATATGTTGATACACCAGCTGTCCCATGGTTCGTAAGGAGATTTAAGTAACTATGCTTACTTGACCTGAATTGTTTATGCGACCTTATGTAAAATGTGAGTGATAAAAGATGTAAACATGAAATATCACCTGACTCACAGCGGTGACCTTGGTACCCTAGTTTACAACCCAGACAGGTGCCTGTCTCTATGTGACAGTAACGACATGTAACTGGACAAGGAATGGAACAGTTGGGTCCGTAATAGCCAGTTGCTGGACAGCCTTGTAATGAATGAGAAAGCGATGTCTATGCTTGATGTTTAAGTGATACTCATTTCAATTTAGCAAATCCATCTTATTATTTTAAAGATATAAAAATGCGATGAATATAAACTCTCACCATATACTTCCACTTCACAGAGATCACTCACAACAACCGAAAGATAGTCATCAGGATAGACAACTCCTGGTAGTCTCTCGTTGTAGTAGATCACATATTGTCCATGTACATGACAGGATGTGTTGAACATTGCAGGTAATGTACTTTTTGTGAAGATGTCGTCTTTAAAGCACAATGTACCCTGTAATCGGTCTGTTGTATTGGAGACGTACAGAGAAAAGCCTAGAAGCGCGGTTGTTAAATCCCTAAAGGATCCTACACACAAAAAACAGTTAACATTTAAGTTATTTTATATATCGTTATAAGGAATATTCAAAAACAATTTTAACGTTTCTTTGTAGGGATATCATTTGAAGAGAACTTAACCCAAAAAAAAGCTCTTCATCATGAAGTAGATGGTGATGTGATGGATGCTGTGGATGCTGGTCAGGTTCACCCACCATGTTGCTGTCTGTTTGTAGTAGTCTGATACAGCACACTGACCCCCGTCCCAGCTCAGTTCTGATCTACGTCCGTCCACTGCGTTTCCGGCGTCAAATAAGGCATCACCTGGCGAAAGCGGGTAGTGTTGGTATGTAGGTTTGTTGAGGGCGATATTCACTGTCAATACAAACCAAACAAATAAATAGAATCAGATTAAAATGCATGCATATACAAATCCAAACGTATATAATGCAAAAAAAAATGTGCAATATTGAAGTATTAACGTTTCAACAATCTCAGCCCCTCCTGCGAGGAAACGAAGTTATAGCTATACTGGAATTTCTAATTTTTTTTCTCTATTGTTGTGTCTGTTTGCCATGGTTTTTAGAAACAAGTGCATGGTTGTTTTTGATAATTCCTCAGTGAAATGACGCTGACTTACACCCATTATTAACATAAATGTTGCATGAATGTTTTGAAAATAAAACAAACGGTCTTTACAAGAAGGCTCGTAGGCTCTTAAAAACTCTAATATTTTGTGCGGTAACACTGCAATTCTTTTTTCATATACGTTTAAAATGAACGAATAATGATTGCATGACCATAATTTCTATGTCTTTATTTTTTTATGATAATCATTTTACTTTGCTTAACTTACCATAAGCACTTGAAATCGCCAGAAGTCTGGAATATAAACACATGGAATTCATAGCCATAAGTTCCATATGTTTTGAATTTATAACACGGATAATTGTATGACCTAATCGGAAGTGACAATTGCAATTGTACAGAGGAAGATCAATTAAAATATGACATTAAACATAAATTGAAAATATTATATTAAATATAAGTACTATAGATTATCGTTGTAATATTTCATCAATATTTAATTCGAAACTCGTATATCAACTATACAGTACATGTGAATGAACATTTTCAATAAAATATTTCAAACAGTGCAACACTGGACATTTTTCTCATCAACAATTATGTTGATATAAGACTATGTAACTGCAATAAAGATTGATGTAGCCTAGATGTGATCTAATACTAGTTCCCGGATTTACAACTTGACATAAAATACAGTTACAAAATATATGTAAATGAGATCTAGTAAATATATCAAGTCTTGCTAAATAGGTCATGCAACACAGTATACATGATATAAAACAAATTACAATAATTCATTTGTTCATTTATGTATTTATATAGTCATTCAATAAAATCTTTTTAATTCATATTATTTCCAAATGAATGGTTTTTTAAAGCACTTAACAAATACTGCATAAAATGATTTATTTGAAGTCATATAACTATCATATAATTGTTTAGCACACACGACATCAGCAATACATGATATCAAAGATCAACAAAGGAAATTCATTGTAATGCGATGATTCAATTGTCGACACGACTTATGATATAACGTTTACTTCCCTGTTTGTTATTGTACAAACCGTCAGTAAATTGTGAGATAATTAAAATTGAGCGGAAGTTATCCAGATCTAAAACACAGTTAACTGATTATCGGAGGTAATTTAATAAACATTTGTTGTGTTTTTTATTAAATTTTAAATTCACTTAGAGTTTTGATGCACTTTCTATAAAAAGCCCCACATTTCACCTTTAAGTTGATGTTGAGAAAGGCCCGATCCGTAAGGTTTTATATGTCCAACACAGCAGAATTATTGATAACAAAACGCCTCATCTACTGGTACATTTAATGATTTTCCGTTTGATAAAACGACCTCAATTCACGATAAATTGTTATAGTATCATTAGCATCAATGTAACCACGAACTAGGCAACGCTTTAAAAAAGAGGCGCCAGCACAGACTGAATCTACGGTTAGCATTATAGAGTTTGTACTCGAACAACAGTTATTATACGTAATATTTCTGAACTTTCAATTTACATGTAACTATATTTATAAACAGCAATGCACACAAAACCAAATGCATCAAATTAGTACAATTTAAATTCTATCGAAAAAGCAACATTTATTCTTAATTGAGCCATAATCATTGAGAGCAAAATATAACATAAAACATTTAATCATCATTTAACACATCATCTACTGCATTCCAATGTCAAAGTACTTTATAAGTCTAGATTTCGGAAAATTTTAGACAGAGTTAGACTTTTGACTACCTTCCATGTTTATAAGCTCTTGCAATCACTTACGTTTTCATTTATTCTGGGGCATGGTAAGCTTTAATAACTAGGTAACGCATTGTAAGATACATGATATAAAATGAATAAACATCATTTGTTTACTCAAACACGTTATTTCATTTTATTTCATTATTTGTCTCAAAGATATCAGAAACTAGAAAACCGTTAGACAACACCTTTTCTTCTAAGAGAACACTTTTTGCTGTATATTTGTTATTAATCACATGACGTGAATTCACTTTCGTAGTAGCATTGAATAATCATGCTTAGGGTGTGTCATTCATGCAGCTCCAATCTTGTTCTTCATTTTATTTTGAACTACATGTAAGGTTGTGTGATTTTGTGCAATTTTCATACAGATTGTGTTTTGCAATTTGGAGGAATTATAACGGTATCACTTGTAATATTATTGGCAACATGTTTTTATATTTATAATTTTTGGGTGCACGATACATGTCACAAATAATACCCTCCTATTAATTGTAAAAATATTTTGTTTTTAACAAGAAAATAACGCAATATATATGAGTATCCATATATACATATATGGTGCAATAAAGTAACACATAGCCTTTTTATAACCTAGAAAGTGCGCTGGATATTCCTTGTGGAAATGCATCACACTTATGGCACTTTTATTTTCGTTAAGCAATACATGCCATTAGCCAAACTTTTATGCAGTTTAATTAAATTGATTAAAAAAAATTTAAAAGACGATATACCGTATATCCGATTTTTTTTTTTTTTTTTTTTTTTTTTTTTTTTTTATTTTGCGTGTCACAAAATTTTCGAAGAGGAGGAAAATGTGTAACTTTTTTATTTGCGTCAATAATATTTTGCGATTAAAAAGTTTCTTAAAGCAAACGATACCGGAAAAAATTCAACGAATTGAATTTTTTGCGATGTAAAAGTGATCGCAAAAATAGCGAAAATTAGATCATCAGAAGATTGAACCTAAACAGTAGATATCGATTGATTATTGCCTTAAAGATACTTAACTATAAAGTAAGAGGAAACATTTACAGGATACAACTTTTAATTCGAACTTTATTTTGTTTATCCACCATTTTTATTGATTATTGAATAATTAAATTGGATAAACTATTTATTATGCATTTTGTAGCGAGAAATCGAAGAAAAGGTAGGTGAATTTTTAAATTATTACAAAATTGTCAATTTCCTTTGATAGACACAACACGGCTAAAACGTGACCCATCAGCAGACCTGTAAGATTTAAAAGAAAAACAAAAATAAAATTTAAAAAAAACTGAATAAAATTAAATAATTAAGCTGAAATTGTTGTACACTGCGGAACTTGTAACACAGGATTCTATTTTCAGAGCTCTAAATTACAATTTGCAATTATTTATTTCTTACATTCACATAATAGACCATCTAGTTTTCTTGCAGTTAGAAATAAAACTTATCACCGAACTACGTTCTTTTCTTTCGTGAACGATTAACAATAACAGGACTTAGTAATTAAAATTTTATTTTACCTTGATCTAAAGTATACGTCTTGTTTTCCCACAATTATCATATCTGTGGTTACCGCAGCCCATGTTTGTTGATTGTCAAGGCTGAATTCTACGGACATCCCCGGAAATGCCGTATTTACCTTCACAGCGCCATTAACCAACCTAAACATGTATTATTACAGTATATATATATATATATATATATATATATAAAAGAAAATATCTGTGTTGTTTAAACATGAACCTTAAATACTTTTTATGTTGTGTACAAATTTTGATATACATGCTTATCAGTTTTGTTTAACATAAAAAAATGCAAACTTTTTTCTACGAAAAAAAAAAAAAGACTTTCTTATAGATATTCTGAGCACTGATTTACGATTTGGTTAATCATTCTCAAACTGTAACAACATTTTTTATAATAGTCACTGTTTAATACATATGCTTGGTCCATTTGTCTTTGCACCCTTAGCATGTGTCTTTCAATAATGAATTTGTTTGCTATTACATACCATTTTAACCTTGCTCCTGGAGGAGGTAATCTATACATAATTCCCATCTTGTCCAGTCGCATAAACTCTTTTGTCAATGCCGCTGCAAATGTGGCCCACTCTTCTTTAGTTTTGTGGATCCGCTCCACTTTATCTTCTGTTTTTTCCCACAATGCCTCATGCCAGGCGCGCTCAGCTACAGCTAGGAGTCTTGGAAAAATCATTTCATGGAGTTCACCAACGGTCCGCATTGTCTCTGTCCAAACTTGCGCTTGCAAACCTATACAAAAGCATGATTTTAATAGTCTATAGAAAAAAGGCACGACCTTAAAACATAACTTTATCTAAATTAAAAGGTTGTTGAAACAAAACATAACACGTCGTTATGTATCAATATTATCTGGTAAACGATTTAACAAAAGCATATTCTAAATAATTAGACATTTTGTTAATAATATTGATAAATTAGCTGTCAATCTCACCGTAGATATTTTCTGGTCTTTTTAATGTCGTACATTTCCCATTTGTAGGACAAATATCAAGCTCTGTTAAAGGTTTGTTGTTCGAGTCTTTATCAGGATTGAAGAATATATTTGAAGGTACAAAGCCGAATATCTTCCGAGTGTCTATATATCTCGATGCCCAGGAAGCTCCGCGTTCGTTGGGGTCGGGTTCGTATGTATGGTCGAGGTATAGGTGAGTCGCAATCCCGATTACGACCTGTAAAACACGTTTGATTATGTAAAACTTGTATTAACATAAAAACAATGAATAAGCTACATTGATTAACTTTGAATGTCAAAGTTCGTTTGAAACTATTTATAGGTTTTAGTTTTATTAAATTTTGTATTGTTTATTCAGTGCATATTTATTATCATTCTTATTAATTATATTTAGCATAAAAAAAATGCACTCAAAATACGCACATTGTAACCTGCATTAGCCAGTTTATAAGCGCTCTCTCCGCTGCCCCACTCACATATGTTGTTCCAATTCAGAACCTTCACATCTCTTCAAATAGTAAAAGCAAAAAGACTAAATGCAAGTTTAAGAAGAAAAAAAGCATTTGAATGAAAAAAAAGGTGTAAGAATATTTTTTAGTCGCTGATAACATTCTTTTACACATTTTTAATTTAAAATTAATGAAGATTTTCAAAGAATTACCTTTTAGGGGATATTTGGGTCACATTCAGTAAAGCATTCTTATTACTCAGAACGTCTTCAAAGACTGCCATATTTAGACCCTCATCATCTAATATCTTTGCAATTTTAGAGACAAAGTACTGTTGTAAATGGTGGGTGTCCTTCATACCATTCACTGACATAAGAATTTGACATTCAGATGAGTTAGACCAAACCTCGGCCATTCCGTCACCTAAATAAAAGATTCAATCATATCCTGCACGGAGTTCCATAAACAATTCATGATAAGTACGTCTTCTGGAAAGAATCAATTTTATTAGATAAATGCTTTGTTACTGTACCTTGAATATTTAAATAAGAATTAATATTTGATTCAACGTCCATTGTAAAAGGTATCTATATTAAAATACTACTTTCGTTTTTATCTGAATTGAGTGGAACCTTTATTTGTGCAATCAATAGGATACTGCAGCAAAATAATTGTTCTTATTTGATAACAATACCTCCTATATGTAACGTCTGCAACGGTTGTATGTCGGCATGCATATCTTTGATTGATCTAACTACGTGACGAATAAATTCAAAAGTGGAATTCATGCATATATTAATGGCGTTATTTTTAAACATCTGCATTGTCATATATTCCGTTTTATCTCCGAAATCCGTCAAAAGAAACTGATGAGCAGCGGATTTATTCCCGTAGTTCATGAACTTCTGGTATCGGACTTCCATTGCCTTTCTAGCTGCACGTGTATGAATTGGCAGCGATATTTCCGGTATAACGCGAAAATGACGATCGCTGGCATATCTGAGGATGTTTTTATAATCATTGGTTGTATAATATCCTGAACCAAATGCCGTTTTCGAGGCACCAGATCCAAGTTGCGGAATAATGCACTCTTCCTCTTGGAGATCGTGGCATCTTGATGAGCCCACCTAAAGACCATTTACGTTAAATGTGATTAAATTTTGTCAGATGTGTTTAATGTGATGTTATTTCATACCTCGGAGTTAAAACAATAAAATTATTATTTTGTCTTATAAAAGCAAATACCCATAACAAAAACACCTCACGACATTAGCACAACCCATATTTTAATTGTGTGCTTCCTATAACATTACTTTTTTTCCTTTTTTAATTTAAAGTTTAATAAACTTCAATAAAATTGTATTACCAATCTGAAATTATGATGAATTTTTAAATTATGTTGAGTATAAATATTCCTTTTTTTAATGTCAGTCTCAAATCTGTCTTTAACATAATTGATATGTTTATATAGTCGATATGAATAACATAGGTTAAACTAATACCGCTGTCAACTCAGGAATCCCGGGTATCTCGAGGCGCCATCCTTCGTCATCCGTCAGGTGAAAGTGAAAGGTGTTCAACTTGTACATAGACATTGCTTCCAACAGATTTAAAATTTCTTTCTTCGGTTGAAAATTCCTGCTGACATCGAGATGCAGTCCTCGGTATGGAAATCGAGGCTGGTCTCTAATAGTAAATACCGGAAGCTGGTTTGATCCATTGCGCGTTTCTTTTAAAAATGCTAATGTCTTGTATGCGTAAAACGCCCCTTTACTTGTCAGGGCTGAAATTCTGATGGCTTGGGGCGATGTATTGATTTCATATGCTTCGTCTCCAGTGCGGTTGTTATCAAGAAAATGAATGTGAGATAACTTTTGAAGTTCTATAAATTTTATCGATGTCGTTCTTAAACTGGTGCTGATGTTAAATAAATCTACAAAATGAACGAAAATTGTTTTTATGAAGCTGCTGATTTGATCAAAAAAATTGACTACAAGTTATAATTGTTTATAGAACTTTAACACCAAATAAAATTGATTCCATATCCAATGCAAATGATTTATTATCTATATTGATTTCAAAATCTATTTTGACACAAACCTGCAATCAACATTGATTCTTTTGGGAAATCGGTCGATACATGCATCACCCAAGTGTCATCAATCATTATACTCCTGTTGTTGAGATGGAAGTTCACCGGGGTAGGAATGACATGTTTAGGTTCGGTGTCTTTCACTTTTGTGACGCCATTTATTTGAAATCTCTTTTCGGGTGTAAATGGAGAGAAGACATCTCCTGGAAAACGTAGATACTGTTCTGGTCGATTGAAAGGCCCTACAAAAAGCAATGTCTCGTTGTTCGTGGACTGGATGTTTTTTGCTTGCATACCATCAGCTGCGACGTACCCGTTGGGCAAAGAGTCACTTTTTGCAACCTGATAACCTCGTGCTTTTACCGTACATGTTACACTATTATTATTGGACAGTTGAAATTGCCTTTCTGGTTTCAGTTTAAAAAGAGATCCGGTAACGTGAAACACTCTCATGTCGCAGTCTGACAGGAGATATCCTTCCGCATACGGGTGGTTATCCGGTTGGATAAGATGTGTGGAAAAGAAGTATATTTCCCATATTCCGTATAAAAGATCCTGATGACCTAGGTTTGCTAATGTTATATTGGCTGTAAACGTTTGCGTTGATTCTATATTACTTCCAACATTGTATCTAACCAGTATGTTTTCTGTTATGTAGTCAATCGAATGCTGGACCGATATTGGTAAAGGCTCGTCTGAAAAATGGAAATGTATTGATTCAAAAAACACTCTAAAAACCGAAACAATTCGTCGGCTCTATGCATGGATACAAAACAGAAAATTTTTTATGTTTATGAATTCATAAAGAAACCGTTTCTATTTTTTGAAATAAGGCGTTGCAGAAAGGTGGGATTATTCCCTAAACGCGGATAGGACTCTTAATATAGACACCGCTAAGTAGACAACTATATTCACATAGTAGGTATGTCCTGTGTGATGGAAAAATAAAAAAAAAAGAATACATGTTTTATAAAGTTAAATCTAAATCTCCAATTGTGTCAAATATCTACCAGTTTATGATACAAACCTGCCCTTTTTTGCAAACAATAGATAATAAACTATATTACGAATATTACTTACATGAGTCAACGTTGTTAGTGGTAAAGTATGGTAACGTATCCCTGTATGCTTTGACACGGAGAGAACTGCCTATAAACCATGTGATGTAAAAAATAGCATGGGTATTAGTGATGGATAACACAAAGTATATAGGCTTGAGAAAGGTCATACATATGCGTAAACTCTCTGATTTCTTTTTTACGGTCTGTTGCCACTCAAACAGTTACATTTACAAGGACGTGCATGAAATGGTACAAAGTCACACTTAATGTCCTTTTCATCTTTCACCAACAAGAATTATTTGAAATAATTTAAATTTAGATTTTGATCACCTACAATTTGTTCAGCAAGCTGTCCTTAACCAAATGCTACAAACCATGAAACGTGCTACTATACCAGTTGCACAGTTCTGTTCGGTAAGGTTCGTTTATGAACGGCACGGTTCATTTTATGAACGATACGATTCGCTTCTTGCACGGTATGGTTTACTTAAAATAGCTGCACTCTTTGTGAACGCTCAACTAATGACCTGGGCGTGGCCTGCACGCTTTGACTTTTTTCCTTTTTTTATTTGCACAATTGACTATAGCAAGTTGATAATTTTGACACGCATCTATTTTTTTTTCTTTATTCATATCATGTTTTATTTCAATCTAATTTAAGAACAAGGGACGTTATAAGCCGTCTTTGGCCGCACAATTTACGGTATTTTCAGCGTCTTAGTTTTGTTTATTGATGTGGTGCTTTGTACTATAGTCTGTCCCAAGATATTGGTTCCGTCACTTGTTGATAATTTTGAATTAAAAAAAAAACATACCTGTCAATGAAGTATAATTCAAATCGATAATTGGGAAAAAAATACAAGATTTCTTCTCTGATACATCATTTGTGTATACCCGGAGGAGTTCTCATGAACAAAAACAAACATCGTACGGAGATCCGAAATGGGAAATATCTTTTCTTCATTCGGAAGTACTCGGGAAGTACTCGGGACATCTTGCACATTTTTTTAACGTTATCATCCGGGATACTTTTTGTTGTCTGCAGTGCAAAATCCCCGTAGACCTTCTATTTTTGGTTGTGTATTGAAACCTGAAGCGGTAGAGAGGGCGTTTCAGAACAGATAATCTGTACTTTTTTCATTATAGTGAATGGATGTTATTTGGGCACAAATGTATTTTTGATTATCGAGATATTACGCAAAAAGTGGTGGAAGCAGAAACTTGGGACAGAGTATAAGTTCGATACTGGCTAAGATCTACAGGCACCAAAATGACGTCATTTTTCATTATGACGTCACTAATGTACGCTAAAAACGGAATGATCTTCAAAATTCGTTAAAATTTAATGCAAATATGAATAATCTTTGCTGAAATTAGAATCTTTCACATGCATTAACCACTTTTATATTGAACATACACATTTTCTGTATCATAGCTAATTCATATACTTAAAATGGTGGCGGTTAATAACTGTGAACAATGTGAATTTTAGCCAAAAAACAATTTCGGAATTGCAAATTTTACCGACGTAATCCATTCAGTTAGTGAAGGTCCAGGTAGAAGATGATAAAGCAAAAATGTACATTGGCAGTAAAACATTGAAAGTATTCTATTTAATTTTGTAATTTTCCATCAAAGGGTCAAGTTAAAACAATTTAGTCATAATTCAATCATGTCAGATGTTGTTGCATATGATGAAATTTCGGCGTGTACTGCACCTTTGCTGGTGGACTTTGCTGACAAATAAGATACTGAAACATGAAGCAGATCAGGTTATTTATTCGATGACTTTGGTTAATATAATTTAGA
>WFKH01011926.1:19421695-19436735 GCA_016163765.1 Magallana hongkongensis
TGTGTGTGTGTGTGTGTGTGTGTGTGTGTGTGTGTGTGTGTGTGTTATCAGCTACAATTTAATTTCCGTCCGTCTCCGTCAAGCGACAGCGTATAAGGAAGTTGCATGCTAATTAAACGATACGGTAGGCTTCTTTGGTCGTTTAGGGGCGGGTCATGCATAAAATTATTGCAAGCTTTTTGTACGGTACGGTTCGTTTTGGGAACGGTACGTTTCGATTTCTGCACGGTGCGGTTTGGTTCGTTTTGAAGGTGTAGTAGCACTTTTCAGGGTCGGTATGTTTATTTATTAAAAAATATTTTTAGGGGGGCATTTTGCATATTAATCGAGAACAATATTTAATTAATAAAGAGCGCCGACATCCCTTAGGTAATAAAACATATTCTGTCTTTTGCATCTCTACACTGAACTAGTGCCCCCCCCCCCCCCCCCCCCCCCCCATACATGACTATATATCCTTTATTGTTATTTTTTGATTTTCCCCTTTATTCCTCTAAGACAAAACATTAAATAAAAAATATTGTCTGACTTTTAAATAAAGTGTACGAACCTGAACAAATGAAAATAATAACAAGAAATATCATGCTTGACGACTTAATCCATCCAACTAGCTACGTTTAATTTTGCTGTGTATAAGATATTTATGTTACCTGGAAGCTGAACCATTTGACCTAAAAAAAACCCACCATTTATAAAGATGTAAAACTCCATTTAATTTGCTGAGCGTTATATTTTCTGACCCTGTCAGGTTTTATCATTTATAATTTGAATGTGTGTCATTGGTTTGTAAACTTATGGTCATGATTTGAAAATATGGATGAAAATCTCGAATCTTTATGGATCACATTACTTTTATATTTTACCTTAACTCTTGTTATTTTTGCGATCGACAGTGTCACGTGATAAGTAAACGATTTATTTAATGTCTATTTAATTGTCTTTAATTGCACAAATGTCCCCCCCCCCATTCTATTCATTTTTATTCATGCAAAAAGGGTCACAAACAATTAGTAGTTATATTGTTTAATCCTGAATAATCCTTAGTAGAATGAAAAAGAAATGTATAATAGAATAAAATAATAATTCTTAGCGGTTTCGAAAGTATTTTACATCTTTGATACTTTTTAATGAATCTAATTCATACATGCTACATTAATTTTTTATAAATAAGTCCAAAAATATCCAGACCCCAAAACGCCGAGGAAAAATGTCATTTTCAAGGACCGGATTTACGTTCCTTTAATTTCTTAACTTTTGAGTCTTCGAAGAAAGATATCCTTGGTTTTTATAAAAGTCAGCATATTTCAAAAATGTTGAATTCCAAACATTTACTAACATCTGGACTCCTGCTGCTAACACACTAGAATATGCGGTCCACGTTTTGTGGTTTACCATAGATGTGTACTCCTGAGGAAGCAGGTATTTGCCGTAAGAATGTACTGTGTGTATGGTGCGTCGTATTTGCTACTTTTATTAAGGACTTCCGTTTCCAACCTCATTGTGTTCGTACGGATTTTTTTATCTTGCGGAAATCGTCCAGACGATTTCTCAAAAAAAAAAATAATAATATTAATAAAAAATTAAAAAAAATTAAAAAAAAATTTTTTTTTAGACATCTTGCCTTTCTTTTAGACGTGTTTCGAGAATAAAAACAAAGATAGTTATAAAATGTCCCGGTATTGGATGTATGGAGGCCCGCCATGGTTGTTTTTGCCTCACATTCATGTTTATGATGAGCACCATCGAAGGCAAGGTATAGATATACGTAAATTTTGAAAGAGAATTGATTTTTTTTCAGATTAATCTACTTCTTGATTAAATGCATTTGTCCAGAAATACAACAGTTCTCAACGCCAAACAATCATTCTGTTTTACAAATAGAAAAAAAAAAAACAAAACGAACAAAAAACCAAAGTATGACTTGATTGACTGGTCGCCGGTTCGTGGTGCAATTTCAACATAAACAATAAAGTTATTTCAGGAAAATATTGCAGTGAAACATGAACTTTATGTCACTTTGTTCTTTTATCAACAACAAATAGTTATAATTTACAAGTGAGGCGGGAAAAACCACACATAGTCAACATTTGCAGACTGACATAGATACACGTAACAATGGTATCAAGATATAAATGTACAACTGATGTATAATGGAAAGAAAAAAAATCATTAGCAAATAAAAAAGTACGACTTCCCTGCATCACAAACAATCGGTAAATGCACTTTGTAAAACAGAAAAAACATCAAAAATCCCTCATTGCCGAGGAGAATGATTATCTCTTGATTTTTTTTTTGCAAATGTTCTTATAGATTGATGTTCATCTACAAAACGGTTATGAGGATCAACACATTTTTTGTATCTCATAGTAGAGATAGATATGATATGGCATAGTTGTATGAATAGAAGAAAACAAAAAAGCGTACTTCTTCTTCGGTTATAATCCTTTAAAATATTAGGCGCAAATCCTTCCGTGAGCGATGATGATGACAGGCAGGAGTTTCAAACTTTATGCCACCATTTTGCAGAATATAGAATATAATCAACCTAGTTCCTAGAAACAACTAAAGTTGCATACGACCGAATCCCCAATAAACTATTTCTACCGAGCCTCGTTAACAAAGTAAAAGAAACAATCTTTTAGGAAGGAGTCTTTTCTGGTTTTCGGTTTGTCAAAATATCAAAAGTACATTTGATCAAATGTTCATTAAATCAAAATAAAAGGAAATTAAAAGATCATATTTTTCTTTCTGTCTTACTATTATACAACTTGGCATAGAAATAGTATTCAAAGTTTAGAATCTAACAAGGACTATATTTTTGGGGGAACTCTGGCGTAGGAAAATATCACATGTTTTGTAATTCAGAATTTCTGTAAATTTAAGAGCTTTAAGAGCTTATTTAGCCTTTTTTAAAACAATAACATTAATGCTTGAATTTTTAACTTATGTGAACTAATAATAAGATACTAGGGTTTCAGAATGTGTTTTTAAAATATGAATTTAAAAACTGAAGGAATTTCCGAGTGTATTCTGTATATAACATAAAAAACACCATATGTAATATTTTTAATTGGACTATATAGTGGTTTTTAAAACTATATAACAGTATTGCATAAACACCGAATACCCTGTAATCATGGGATACACAGTGGCTTAATTTATTTATCTTGTATTTAGGTGTGCCCATATCGAACTACAGGTTTTGTTTACTCCTGTTTTTCACTTGTCTACAGGTTTTGTTTACTCCTGTTTTTCACTTGTCTTTTTTATGTTATATATAGCATACACTCACGATTTCCTTCAGTTTTCATGATGTTTGTATGATGTACATGTTGAAATGTGTAATGCGATTGAGTTGCATATATTGAGTAAATATATTGAGTAAAATTGTCAAGTGCCTTTTTTGTCAGAGATACTAAAATGTTTACAATTAATGCTCTTGTTCACTACAAATGATACAATTATATTTACATTTTTCAGTGTCTTTGCCTGTAATAACACTACGTATCGATTTTGTGCTATACAGTCCAATAAATTCAAATGACGTATAATTGGGGCAAGCGGGGCTTGCTTATTTTTATTCAAATATTTAATCGTGCAATTGCTTAAAATTATATAGATATAAAGAATAAGGAATCATTCTTTGAATATTATGAGGTGATAATTTCGGTCGGGGCGTGATCAAATCTATCATGAAGCCCTTCGGGCTTTATTGGATTTGATCACGCCCCGACCAAAATTATCACCTTATAACACTCAAAGAATGATTCCTTATTCCTTAAATGTGTAAGATAAGAAGATGCATAACCTTACAACTTTAAAATAGATAAAAGTAACTACAGGTACGTAATGTGCTCTTCTCCAATTTTAGGGAGTATATATTTTGACTTACAAAAAACCCACTTAAAAATCTCCTCATGAAAATAAAATGACCCTAGCATTAAAAGGCGTGTACATGTAATGTGCTTCCTGTTTCATCCCTATCTGTCGATTTCATTTTGAGATTTTGATAAGTTGCTTCTTTCATAGAAAAAAAGAAAGATTCGCGAAGATTTATTCATTATTGATCAAATATTTAAGAACTTGTAACAACTGATAGCTGATGCATGGTCGAAAGGTTTGTTCTTTTGTAAAAAAAAAAAAAAGAAAATTGTAAGATCTTTTCTTTGCCACTCTAAGCAGATAAAGAACTCGAAGAACTCAAGAAAAAATGTGCATGATATAGTTTGCATAGGTTTTAGTTTACTTTCCATCACTTGTGGTTTTATCTTTTAGAATTACTTCAGTATAATTTGTACTTTCAGTGAAAACTAAAGCTAGTTATATCGTATACAAAGCTCTTCAGACTATGAAATGGTAATGAGTGGTACTTACCAACTGCACGAAAGAACTTTAAGTGAATGAAGATATTAAACGTGATGTATTATTACATGGCAATTTTCATATCGCATCCTATATTAGCCCGAGGTCGATGTACATCAGCCCGAGAGCCGTCGATATACAGCGACCTCGGGCTAACATAGGATGCGGTATAAAAATTACCATGTTATGATTTTATATCATATACTTATAGAAAATATAAAAGAAAAAAATCATGTGATGAATGATTATTGTTAACAAATCGCTTCGTGTCTTTATATTCCTTTTCTAATAAACTTCCCTGAAATTTTTGCGTCAGCTGTTTGTATTCCAAGTTGACGTCGACGTAACTTTTTGACGTCATACTCGGAGATCGGATTTGAACGACGCATACCAAACTCTACGTCATAATAGCCGATGATTAACGGAAAGGGGTGTGATATAACATCCGAAGATTGCCGAAGAGGGTCGTTATATAAATATTTTATCACACACTCTTAGGGTTTATAACACACGGGTAGGTGAATTTTCTGTTTATATCGCACAGGGCGGAAAAGGGTATATTTTCTATAAGTATACGATGAAATGTGGCGATAACAAACAGTGTTCCAAAATCAAAAATCCAAAGGAAAAATACAAAACAGGAGCAGAGCAAACATGGATCTCTACAAAATTAGAGGTAGGATAAGCGCCATGGAGGAGTGAGCATCCTCTGCTGACCGGTCACACACGCCGTGTGCTCTTTATCGTAATCGGGAAAACGGAAAAATCCGTAGACAATTCGGTGATTAATAATGGCCAAACAATAAGTATGAAAAACGTCAGTCAGCATTCGACCTAGCGGAAGATTGTATTTGCTGACAAGGTCGTTGTATCGACCGTAGAACTTACGAAATGATGACTTCAATCGAGACTGTTGATAATCTTGTTTTATCAAAATGTTTGTCAGTAGCTTGTCTCATTTTAGAAAGTGTTCATACGTAAAGCATGCCCTTGCGTATCGAATCAATTGAGAGACAAAAACTCCATATGCAGGTGATGAAGGAATATTGCTACATAAGTAAGGAAAGTTGACGATAGAAAAAATGAAGTCATCACGTTTATCATAAAGTTTTGTTGTTAGGTTACCTTTATGTCTTTTTCTAGTAAAACATCTAAATATAAAACACATGACTCGGACTCTCTGATATCTTTTATTTCAAGTTCACTGGGATATATCGAGTCGACGTAATGGAAGTAACAATTGTTAATTGATAATATGTCGTCGATATACCTAAATGTCGACAAGAAGGCCACAGCGAGTGATTTCTTTTTTTCATGTACAAGTCTTTGAATAAATTCTTCTTCATATGAATAAAGAAATAGGTCTGCTAACAATGGAGCGCAATTTGTACCCATGGGAACTCCGACATATTGTTGGAAGACCGGATTTCTAGATAGATGTTGTCAATCAGAAACGCAAGCATCTTTTTTATATCATCTTCAGAGTACTTGTGTACGCAATCCGAATGGTTTTTAACATAATAGTTTTAAATGACCAATGACGAGGTAAGTAAATTACGAAATTCATTTTTATTGAAAAAGCAGCTATCAATGATGTTAAAAAGTCTGGACTTTAGTTTATCGTTAGGAATGGTTGTATATAGTGTAGAAAAGTTGAAGGTTTTGATGTTATTGATTTTGGTAAAATTTTATGAATTCAAATTTTTTATAAGTTCCTTGGAATATTTAAGTATCCACATCTGATTAACACCGCTTCTTGAATATACTTGAAGTTTCTCCTTTACTGCTGTTAATATTTTAGTAAGGAGTAAAGAAAGAAGCTTGGTAGTTCAGTTAATGGAACCTGCATGTATCTTTAATTGTAAGGATTTTTATGAAGTTTAAGGTGTCCAATATAAGTAAGGTAATTCAAATTCATTTAAATTAATTAATTACCTAATTGTCTACGGACTTTTGCGGTTTTTATTTTCCCGATTACGACAAAGAGCACACGGCGGGTGTAACCGGTCAGCAGAGGATGCTCACTCCTCCTAGGCACCTGATCCTACCTCTATCTTGGAGGTCCGTGTTGCTCTGCTTTGAATTTGTATTTCGTTTTATGGATTTTTGAGATGGTTGACGGTTTGTTATTGTCATTTTTTCATTGGGAATATTAAAAAAATTTAAAACTGACATGATTTTGAAGAATTTCTTCCTTAGAAAGCGAACAAGAGTATAAGTTGGATTGTCACTGCAGAATTAAATCCAAGTTCTTCTAATGTATAATGTATATAATCAGCCTTACAAACAAAGACAATGTTGTTTCCTGCTTTGCCAGCAGGGACCGGTACAAACTGATCGTGTAATCTATCTAGTTCTTTTTTCACTTCTAAATTATTAAATATAGAAGGCTATTTTCATACAGCGCTTCAATCGATATATAGAACTTCCTAGTTTACAAAGGATGTCTTCCTGAATGTATACCGATCTAAATACATATACATGGAATTATAATTCAGTCAATGTATGTATATCTTAATAGTCTACTGATAGTCTAAAGTTTAAAACATTTATCATTCGTTGATTTTCATTTTTCATTAGTTATATCTTATCTTTTTGCACATATTTTAAACAATATCTCAGTTTGCGTAAAATATATTTAACTCTGCATATTAAGATGATTTTGACGTCATTAAAATAGCAAGTGTGTGCTTTATGTTTTCTGTACGTGTTATATATATACGAATATGGAATCTTATTTCTACTTGTCAGAATGTAAAAATAATATCTATCCTGATAAGAAACAGAGACTAAAAAACTGAAATCAACATTAGAAAACAAGAAAAAATAGAAAAAAAATGATGATATAGTAAAACCGGAGAAAAAAGAAAAGCTTTCCAACATATATTCTGTACAAATTTCAGTTTCCATAGATATGCGATACCCCACTGCTTGTTTATTTAGGGCAAATGTTGTCCTAAGAAGATTATCAAAAAGATGTTATCTTTAAGTAAGATATAGCTGTTTACAAAATATAGTTTTAAAAACCCTTTTCATTGTTTTGACATCAAATATGTAAGATCCAAACAAGTATATACTTGGAAAAAGTCCCAATACCTATTCTGATTAACGTTTTCGACTAAAAGGCAAACTATCTAATTTGAATTCTTATAGTTCGAACTTTTGTTTGAAAAAAAAAACAAAACAGAACAAACAAAACAAAACAAAACAAAAAAACCCCACCCGAATTAACACAGACGGTTTGAAAAACCTGGAGAACCTTTTCACTAAATTTTGATATATATGAATATCAATGCCGTATGCAATATTGATGATTCAAGTAAAAGAAATTGTAAAGAGGTAAACACGATTGGCTTTGACTGGCTTAACGACAATCATTTATAAGAGGATTGATAAGAATGATTGTTGTTTTAACAATGATTCTAAATTTTCAAATTGAATTTCAAGAAATTGTTTTAGTATAGAGATAATGGATCGCAATGTTGATAGTTCACTAAATAATTATGCTTTAATGGCAGAAATGTTTTGAAATATTAAAAAAAAAAAAAAGATTAGTAATCAAATAATGAAGGCAATTGATTTAAAGGTGAAAAAAAACCCCCAACGTCCTCGAACCGGGCTAATAGCCTCTCGTAATAATCAAAATGCAAACTTAAGTAAAAGACAGTTTTTCAAATGACAGCGTTGTATTAAAAAAAATGCCAACATATCTAAAATTGTTTTTTAATTAATTATCCTTCGGTGTGCTGTAATGCGTAATTAACCTACAAGATATAAGATTTTCTATTCACATATTGTTTGGAGGGGGTGAGTACTCAAATATAATATATATTTAGGTCTTTCTTGTTTAAACTCTAAATCATGAGAGAGGGTCGTTTTAAAGATAATCAGAATATCAATAATAAGACAACTAGATATTTTTAGTTCAACTCATTTTTAGTCAATATAGGCTCTTGCTAATTATCATGTTCAAAATCAATCACCTAAATATAGCGATAACTTATATAACAACTGTTGGCAACGTCAAGAGTAGTGAACACTTTCATCTATTTATAATATTAGTAATAGAATTTTCTATATTATAGAAAATGAAATCATGTATGGGAACCCGACTGTACGGTTTAAAAATAGACGAAATATAAAAAAGATTCCAATAGCATACTAAAGGACATAATTCGCGAACTATTGATTAAATCGCCGTTTCTTGTTTTATTTTACTTTAAAAGGAAGTAAACTGTGTGTTGATGTACTTGATATGATGAATTTAAAAAAAGTATCATTGACTAAATATAAATCTCTCAGCAAAGAAGTATTGGAGATTAAAACGGTCAAATATTTATCATTTCATCATGAATCGTTTGATTTAAAATTTATTTTTTATTGGCAGACTTGTATTCATTTACATTCTGATAGAAATGGTTATATTCTAATTAAGGTAAAATAAGAGAGGCATTAGTTCCTATGTAGCTATGTAACACGATATTTGATTGGCTAATAAACCGGGTGTAAATTTTCGTACATCCGACTTGAGCCGGAGGAAAATAACCTGACGTGCATTAATGCATTAAATATGACGTTAAAGTGCATTAAATGCGTTAATGGCATATCTTGAAAGTTTAATACACCCTTGCTTGGACATGGGAAACAAATTTATTTAGTTTGCATAGGAAGTAAATTCTTTATCTATGTCCAATCAAGGGTGTACGAGGATTTACCCAGGGTTTAATTCCATACACCCTTCGGCCTTCGGACTCATGGTGTATGGAATACAACCCGGGGTAAATCCCCGAAAACCCTTCATTGAAACTGTATAACAAAAACTGTTATATGAATACACCGTTGTGTTATTATTTTCTAATTCTTTTAAATCACTTTCTTTATAGAGGCTTGAATGACAAGATGACAGCATTCTTCTATATTCTAATATGCCTGTTTTTCCGATGTTTTGCCAATGGTGAGATTTATAATTTATTTAATAAATCTTTAAAGAACATGGTTCACTTGTGGTCAAAATCGGCCCCGTCTCATAATTTTATCATATGTTTTCCAAACATAGTCTAGGAAACACCCTTTGAGAATCAGCTTAATTTTATATCCTAGCATTAATAGTTTTCAGTATAGAGCTGTTGAAAAATACCATTGTTTTTCGTGTCAGATGCACCAGAAACGTCATGACGTCATTATTCTTTATGATAACGTCGCATGCATACAAATTGCGCAGTATGTATACTCGAGACACCGGCATAACTTTTTCATTCTGCATTCATTTTGAATTTGCGTATATACATTGTTTTTCAAAAATCTTCAGAGAAAATCAGATAGAAAATACCGGTAGACAATTCTATCTTGTGATGCATTCAGTCCTTTCTGGTTTTACGGATCATACGCGTTTTATTTTTCTCTTTCGGTGAGATTATCGATGTGCATATTAAATACAAAAAAATTCTTGATCTCTCTTATTTCCGCTTTACGTATTCAACTTATACTTTCCAGTTTAAATTACATGTCAAATTATTTAGGCGATATTAGACATTTCTTTTTGTAGGAAATGTTGCCCCTTATCGTATAATACCATGGGAATTATATTACAGAAAGTAGCGCTTTCGTCACACCGGTGTACCAGGGCACCGATTTTTACATACGTACATTCACCTATTCTTGAATCAAACCTCAATATTTTTTTCTCAATATAATATTCTCGATCCAAAGAATATAATGTCGTTTATTATCACAGTTAAACTGAATATTATGTTTATTTTGATTACGGCATGCCTTTTCCCCGCACCAAGCATTTGCCATATAAGGTCATGTCAAAATTCGACAAACTTGTAAACTTTACATTTGCTGATTTGTAACATGTCAGATGTGCTATGAAACAAATGCAGAAAATATGAATTAAAAATGTGCAAAGTTGAAAATTAAATTAACTAACAAAAACAATTAAGTTGCAAAATGTGCTTAATATAAAGGAACAGAGTCAAATCTGGAAGTGTTTATGCCCGGGATTTTATAGGTTATACGATCAGAATTACACAGCTCACACACCAACACCATGCGCGGATCTAGAGAGGGGGGGGGCGCCGCCCCCCCCCCCCTGGAAAATGATAATTATTAGATTTACATAGTAAAAATACCGCAAATTATGCCTCGAACCCGCCCCCCCCCGGCAAACACAATTATCCTTCGGACTCCCCTGGAAAAAATTTTCTGGATCCGCGCATGAACACGATTGCATATTCTAACTTCAAGTTTACAGGTCTGGATTTTTTAACACGATTACCCTCCATAATATTTATTATTTGCAACTTTTTCTTCTTTCGTTGAACTTTGCTCTCTTTTTGTATAATACACGGGGATATTATCGTTTTTCGGTGCCAGGCATTATAAGAAAAAAAAAATACTAGTCAAGTGGACCGGTGATTTGATGAAATTTACCGATCTGAATAAATATTCACAGGTCCATATATATTTGACATTCAAACAAAAGATACAAAACAGTATTTAAAAATGACCAATTTATAAGTAGTCTAAGAGAAAATTTCCCCAAATCTCCACTCTTTACATTTAATTTCTTTGCGTTGAAAACGTAAGCATAGTTCGGTTGTATAAAAATAATAACTATAAAAATTTTCGGAAAAAAAATATTTGAGTTATGTAAAATCTTGTTATCATTTTTTTACTAATGAAATTAAAACAGTTTTTCAATGAACAATAAATTGGAAATCATAGATGTAAATAAATAGCTGTCTGAGACTTTATCGTAAGTTACTCATCTTAAAATTCTTCGTTAATTAGCCTACCCTTACAATTCGCTAAGATCTTGTCAAATGTGAATCGATTTGTTAAATCCAATTAAAGGTGTTTGCAAAAAATTTAAATCCTGCTTGTAAAAATGTTAACTTCTTGATTTGGTAGTTTTTATATTTATTTACCGGTCATTTTGACCGATTAGATAAGGAAAATTACATTACATTTGAAATATTGTTTTTAGAGAGATAAATAGAGTATGGAGTAAATTGTAGTCCAGGATATATTTTAGAATTTACTTAGGTGTGGCTCAAATCTCAAAGAAAATTCATTACCATATATTTATATTAGGAGTTCGTTATGCTATAAAACTGGGAATTTTCCGTTTATGTAGATGGCTCAAGAAATTGCCCTTGCATCTTATTTCGTCCGATAGATTTTCAGCTTTAAAGAACTTTACAAGTTTTGCATATGACCTTGCTGTTATTCAATAAATTGAGAAATAAAAATAAATTATTAAACACATAAAGACGAAGAATAGAAAAAATAAATATACGCATGTCAAGATTTGGGGTTTGCGAGTAACATGGGATTAATTAGTCATAACATACATTAAAACCCATGGGGTTTTTTTTTAGGGGGGGGGGGGGCAGGCACACATCGAAAAATGAATCGAACACATAAATCGACGCTTGACAAATGTATGGAAAACTATTACAGACTGGTTTTGGAAACTTTCTTTTGAATGGTGACTATTAACTAGCGGTAAAAAATAAGAATTCATCCCACATACACAAAAGGTAGCCACTTTATTAAACCATAAGAAGAGAATACGGGAGTTGGGGTGGGGTGTTAAAGACCATACATCCCATGGAAGGGGAAATCTCTTGAAGATTTTTTTTAAGAGAGATAGGTAGTAAAAAGTATATAACTCCGGCAATATACTTTAATCAGCTAATACTTCATAACTTATACTTAAAATTAAAATTTTGTTGATCTTGATCCAACAACCTGTGCGTTTACAGGTTTAATTTAGTTGTAGAAAAAAATATTATAAAGACCGCGTCATTCATATAATGAAGATAGTTTACCTTCTATTTTAAAAGCAACTACTTGTATAAATTTTCGCAGAATAATTAATACATAAGATTAAATGTTGGGTGAAATTTTAACAAGTCTTCGTATTACTTACGTCATATTACAGTGACGTCATATCTAATTTATAGGTGCATGTACTTCATAAGTGTCGTCTGTTTACATGATTCATACAATGGTAGATTTTTCAACATCCTTATTATTTCTAACTCTGATAGATCCGAATTGAATTTAATTACATAGTGCATTAAAATATCTTACTGCAGAAGGCATAAAATACATTTCACATCGACAGGTACGATGTGTGAACTTTAAACTGTTTTAACTGTTTTTATCCTACATATTTACATCTAAATAAATGTAAATAAACAAAAGGCATGAATCTTACACTAACAGTATTTAAATTCCCTACCACATAATTGTGTATGTACAGGATTTCATTTCTTTGTAAAATAAATATAGAGTCGGTAGAACTACATGACTGTGTAATTTGCAGGTGATAGCTTCGTACAAAGCATGAAGTTATTTCACGTTTTTCTATGGTCCAATTACCTTGATTTGAGAAAATCACGATGAACAGTTAGTTTTTCACATATTTGAAATATTGATGTACATTGTAGAACCATCCTTGTCGAATTATACCATGTATTACTTGTTATCGTATCTTCGACATCTTTAGTTGGTATAATGTCTAAAGTCGCTAGGCTACGGAGACGCGGAAGTAGATTGTGCATGCAATAAAACAAGATTTTCGGACATATATTTAGTCTTCCTTTCATGTTTAATATTTTTAATACACATACTTTTTAATGTTTAAATGTTATTTACATTTTAAGTATGATTTATACTTATCCGATTTATTTATCTAACGTTATTATTGATACACGATAACGTTATATTGACGTTATCAGAATACGGTTTTTTAAAAAATAAACATGGTCCGCACAATATCACCATCACGATTTTTTGCATACACCTCAAGATAAGTAAGTTATTCCATATGACAAAATTTGGCGATGGTGATTTCATGCGGACCTATCCAAATTTCCAAAACATTCACAGCATTTCGTGTATTTTTCCGGAAATATGCATTCCCACGGCATTTTATCGCAATTTATTTAGCATATACACTTGGGCAATCACAAGTACTTATGCATTTTTGATAACAGGTAAAACCAGAAAGTATTTATATATGCACAAATATTTGTTCCGACAACTTTGAAATTTTACCCTATCCAAGGGCCAAAATAAGTCACAAGTGAACCAAGTTCTTTACAAATCAGTACCTCTTTAATCTTAAAATCAGTATATTGATTATATATATATATATTTCAAATGTATCATTCGTATTCATCGGTACATCGGTACATGTGAGAACTGTCTCTAGTATCATTATCGACAAACATTTGTTATAAGGCTGCCCACTACACCTTGAAATAGCTGATATGATTTATAAAAGAGCAGGTCAAGTTTAAATATATACAAGGGTTCATTCAAAAGTAATGTCACATTTTCCTTTCCATTTTGATTTTTGTTCCGTTCTCCGTTCCTCGTTTTAGCAACACCCTTTTTAGCTAACATGAACTGACGGTTCATGTGAGTTTTTCTGATCACCTGCTGCCTGCCTGTCCGTCTGTCTGTCCGTCTGTCTGTAAACTTTTAACATGTTTGACTTCTTCTCGAAAACAACTGGGTTAAATTCAACAAAACTTAATGCAAAACATTCCTATGAGAAGGGGATTCTAAATAGTTAAAATAAAATTCATAACCTTTTTAAAAGGAAGATAATCACAAAACAGTAAAAGTAGATAAATATCTTAAAAAAATCTTCTACTGCACCAGAAACACATGTACCAATATTAACACCAAAACTTGAATATATAGTGAAGATTCTAAATTGATAAAACCATGACCCCCGGTCCAATGCGAAAACCCAAGGAGGGGTTCAAAGTTTAACATATATTAATATATACGAAAAATCGTTAAATTTTTCTTCTCAAGAACTACAATGCTACAATTTTTGATATTACTATGCAAGCATCACTAGATAGTGTAAATTTTAAATTTGTAAAACCGTGACCCCCGGACCAATAATAATCCCCCAAGAGGGGTTCAAAGTAGAAATATATAGAAATAATTTTTAAAAGTCTTCTTTTCAAGAACTGAAATGCTACAATTTGAGACATAACAATTCAAGCATCCTCAGATAGTGTAGATTCTAAATTGTTCAAACCGTGACCCCGTGGCCAATACCGGGGCCCCAAGAGGGGTCCTAAGTTCAACATAGAAACATATAGGGAAAATATTGAAAAGATCTTCTTTTGAAGAACTACATTGCGACAGTTTGTAAGATTACTATACAAGCACTCTAAGATAGTGTGGATCGTGAATTATACAAAACCTAAACCCTGGACTAATTCTGGGCTCAAAAGAAGGGTTCAAAGTTCAAAAAAAAAAAACAATACAGAAAATGTTTAAAAAATGTTTTGAAGAAAGACAATGCGTATATAATGATATTACTTTTTAAGCATCCTCATATAGTTGTCCATTTTCTTAATCAAGATTACGGAGACCTTATTTTACCTTTTTCAATAATTTATACTTCATTTTTTAAAATCGGTTATCTTTGATACATTGAGACCTATAATAATAAAATTGGTCAGTTGCTGCATCTTAGATCCTAGGATATGATGTCCAAAAATGTAAGACTTTTATATATTATTTTTATGTAATATCAAATCTTGAAATATTTGTTAATTTTTGTGAGTTTTATAATATTGAAGAAATTTTTTTATATTTAAAAATTTCGAAAGAAATACAAGAAATACTGTTCAGG
>WFKH01011926.1:19464602-19477508 GCA_016163765.1 Magallana hongkongensis
ATGATGATGTTTATATTAACCTATGTTTTCTTAAAAATTAAGGATGTTGGTGGTGCTTTGGCAAATTAGAGGTCGTGTCCATATAATGACAAAAATATCCTCTTAAGTTAGAGGTAATGTCCATATGATAACTATACTCTTAAGTTAGAGGTTATGTCCATATGATGACAAAAATATCCTAATAAGTTAGAGGTAATGTTCATATGATGACAAAATGTTCTCTTAAGTTAGAGGTAATGTCCATATGACGACAAAAATATACTCTTAAGTTAGAAGTAATGTCCATATGATGACAAACATATCCTAATAAGTTAGAGGTAATGTCCATATGATGACAAAAATATCCTAATAAGTTAGAGGTAATGTCCATATGATGACAAAAATGGCTTTGCCACGAGCTCTGCTCTAGTTGTTACATATTTTACAGGGGGCGAACCGACAGAAAGAATACATTGCTACTCAAGGTATATGTTTTAGGTTAAATATCTTTGGTCTCATTTTTTTAAAGTAATATAGTAGAAACAATATATTTTTCTTACAAATTTTATCGTTTTTACTCGATTTTTCAGTCAAGAACGAAATATATTAATAAATTCTTAACCTGAAAATATGAATTCAAAAATAAATCTGTGAACGTCTTTCTGTTTATTTTACTTTAATTAACTTTTCAAAAAAAAAAAAGATCATCGAAGTGTTAATTGATTTGAAGGACCAAAGGCAAATACTCGTGGGGATTTCTGGAGAATGATTTGGCAAGAAAACGTAACTTCAATTGTCATGGTGACAACTCTTGTTGAAGGAGAAAAGGTGCGTTGAAGTGTACACATAGGTGTTTGATTTATTGAACACCATTACAGTAAGGGTGGTCAAAGATTTACAACAGTATCTACATAAAGTACTGTACATCATTGAGTTATCAGTGTTTTACTCTTTTTTTACAGTTAAGTTGGTATTTAATCATGTTTAAAGTTTTTGTGTTTTATCATATTAGAAAAAAAAATGGATAAAAATGTTCAGTACAAATTTCCCATTTTTTTTTAGGTCAAATGCAAAAAATACTGGCCGGATAAGGACAAACCTTTGATCTACGGTTCTGTGCAAGTTTCCCTCATAGAAGAAAAAGAATATGCGTGTTTCACAACTCGCCAACTTTCAGTGTTAAACAAAGAGGTAACTTTAGTTTTTGTCAATTCAAAAAAGAGTCATACACTCTAATAAATATTACACGTATATGTACAGTCTTTCATTTACTTTATTGTATATGATCAAAATTATGAAATGTGTACCAATGCTTTGCTTATCAACTTTTGATTACATTGCACGTACAACTAATTTTGTGTTGCTAATAATAACTGAAAGGTCTTTAAAGGAAACGGAAAAGCAAATATACATATATCACTCGGCCATATTTCAGTTACTTTTAAGTTGATTAGGTTACATTTTATCCGCCTTATTGATTCATCCTGTGTTTGGTGTATCATTCTCAATAAATAAAGCCTTGTAACATTTCACAAAATGATTGCGCTAATAAAGTCCAAATTCATGTGTTCTCGGCAATATTTAGGCAAAAATGATTACAGGCAAAACCGTGGCTTGTCGAGGCACTTACAATGATTGACATGCAGATAAAAATTGCATAACAATAAGCAATAATTTTAACATGATTTGACCACGCAAAATTTAAGAATATGATGGTCCTGCCACTTAACTTTCTTAAATCACCTAATTCTTTCTATATTTAAATCTGTAAATATAATTTAGAGATCGACGAGTCAATATGAATGGTTTTGTTTTTTGGAAACAGATTTCATCAAAGATATTCTTCGTGGTTTGTTTTTTTTTGTTTTTGTTTTTTTTTTGTTTTTTTGTTTTGTTTTGGTTTTTTTTTTTGGTTAACAAACGTTCAATGAGGTGTTGGCTGGTGTCTATCTGTTCACATTCAATCAAGTTACATATCAATAATTTCTTTTTCTTTAAAAATCAATAATGCAACAGACAATCACTAACACAATGATAAATAACCAATCTTGTTATCATTTTCCATGTTACACATCAATAACTTTCATTTCGTTAGAATCAATAACGCAACATGAATTCACAAATATCATGATAAATAACAAATCTTTTAATCATTTCCCGTGTTACTTCTAGCTCAAGTGTACACGTGTAGTTACACAATATCACTACACTGCCTGGCCTGATCACGGGGTTCCAGAGCCGCTGTCGTTGCTAACATTCCATAACCACGTCATAAATACATCAACCAACGATAATCAGGGTCCAACAACCGTACATTGCAGGTAATCTAATGCTACTCTAAAGCTTTGAGTTTGCCAAAAGTATATTCTTAAAATATGGCCGCTGTGTGGTACTTTGATAAAGATATGTCTATCATAAATTTGATGCTTCAAAAAAAAAAAAAAAAACCCAACAAAAACCACCAAAAATTGAATATTGACAATTGGTTGGATATTGCAGAGTTAACAAATGCTCTCTCAAACTAAATATGTCAAATAACAATAACGACTTTTTCGCAAGAAAGCTCAGTGGATGTAGACATTTTTTGATTTTTACTGTACTCCCTAAAGGTAATATTTCTTTGTCTATTCAGCGCTGGTGTAGGACGAACAGGTACTTATATAGCCTTGGATGCGCTCTTTCAAATCGGCAACAGAACTGGGAAGGTGAATGTTGCAGAATTTGTGGCGAAAATGAGACAAAACAGAGTCTCAATGGTACAAACATATGTAAGCTGCACAATATTAAATTTCATTATTACAGTATGAAAATAACCCCGGAATTTAGTCGTATCATATCATATCTATTTTTTACTTGAATATATTTACAATATCCTAACATAAAAGTTCATTTCTTTAAAGGAGCAGTATATTACGATACATCTTGCTCTGAACGAAGTTTTCAAAGCACCCATTAAAGTGGACACTATGGTCGAATTTCTTAACAAAGCAGAGAAAGAGAGAAAAAATATCCCGGTCAATCAAAACCCACTTCACAATGAATTTCAGGTTTGAAGTAAACACTCAACCATAAAAAAAGTCACTAATATTCTTAGAAAAAAAAAACAAAATAAAAACTATTCCTTATTTGATTTGGAAGGTATGTGGAAAACATAATATTACAACAGTAGTTTAGTGAAAAAATAAATGTCAAAACGTAATGTCTCTTATTTATTTATTTATTTATTTATTTATTTACAGCTTCTGTTGAAAATTCGCCAAAATTATTCTAAAGATGATTACAACTTTGCAACGCATCATTCAGGATATCAGATTTCCGAGGAAAATTTACCTCGTAAGTACGATTTGTTCAAATTAAATACATAAAGTCTCACATTAGTTCTTTGTTTTCATCTTTCGTTTTTGAATCGTTTTGCAGGATCTAAAAACAGAAAAATAAATTTAATATTTTTAAAGGTAGAAATACATTACATAGCTATCTGAACCGTCAAATTACTAACCCATTGTTTTTTTTTTTTTTTTTTATTTTTTTTTTTTTTATTTTTATTTTTTTTTTTTTGCATTTTAGTGAAGGAATACGGTCTCTATCTGACCCCCAACAAAACAACACGAAACAATTATATCAATGCAATAACAGTGCCGGTAATCTATATGCATATTTTCATTATAAATAGCAAATGAATTGGGGTCATTTTATCATTTGCAGTCTATAAAGGATATTAGTTGTGGAATCATTGCAAATGACCTGATTTTTCTCAACAACGGAATAAAGTTTTAACTTCAAGTAGAAGGTTCTGGTATTTTTCCAACATTAAAAAAAATGTCATTTTCTGACTTTTTCTTTTATTTTCCTGTATCACTGGTCTACACTTAAAAGCATAACAGAGGAAAACTAGAAATGTATTTATACATAAACAATATGCATTTTGATATCTGTTTATGGTAATGTAGCCAATAAGCTCAAAATTATATGAAAATTGAAATAAAATATTGATTAAAAAAGAATGTTTCACGTTTGTAAGATTTCAAATAGTGTCCAGATCATTTTTTCGGACTATGCCATATGGACTAAACAATTTACTTTATTTCTTTTTTCAGTCATTTACCAATCTTCAGCATTTTATTGTGACAAAATATCCACTGGAAGAGAACGCTTTGGATCTCTTACGTCTGTTGAGTGACCACGAGTCAGATACAGTCATCTCTATGCAACCGCTTTGTGATATCAAATCGGTATGCAATATATTTCTTTAGGCATAACGAAACATGCTTGTCACAACCAAGCTGCAGAATAAAAACATGTTCTGCTGCGAACATAAGGTTTTCTATCTTCTGTGTTTAACTGCAGGTGATAAATATCCTTCTATGATATATTTGTAATTTGGGTTAATTTGATCAATAATATGATATGCACTTTCAAAATGATCGCCAAGAATGATAATAACTCAAACGAGAAATACATTGAGCAAAAATAAATGATTAAATAAAAACTTAAGAAAGCAAAAACTTATTTGAATCATCAAATTCATGTTAAATTGGAGTGATTTGTTATGCTTGTCATATTTGGTTGCATTGTTCACATGCACCTGTGCCTTGCTAAAAACAGAATTTCATGAAATCTAATTAATATATGAAGGTCAAGGCTTGGTTACCTCCTGTATCCTTATCCTCAAAGATACCGCCGTTTACAGTACACCATCGATCGAAATATCAGACTGATGTCATAACTCACGAAATCCAAATTGTTCATGACGATGTATGTTAAATACTTTTCATTTTTAAAAAAAATGTAAAAAATAATAATAATACAAATAAAATAAATAAGAAATAGAGTAAGCAAACATGTATATGATATAAGCTTTTAATTTTCGTTTACTAAGGCGCAAGTACGTACAGTGATGGTTGTTGAACCTGAAGTTAAAATACAGTGTTCAGGAAGATCTGTTGACACGTCCCAGCTTCGAAGTTTGGTATCGACGGTTCTTCATTTGGAAACAAAACAACCAATAACGATTTTGAGCAGGTAATGCAACACAAAACAAAATGGTGTCGGTTCTATTCTTTTCAATATTGCTATCTCCTTAAAATAAAAATGATTTTTTAAATAAGATCTTCATCACTCTTTCTCTCTAATATGCAAAAAAGTACAATTTGAGGGTTTTTCCCCTCATTGCTACTACATGTACATATAACGGTTCCCTCTTGCTCTCCTAAATGAATAATCTCATCTAAGCTATCTCTTCTAAATATTTTGCTTCATTATTAGTGACGGTGCCTCCCTGTGTGGATTGTTTATCGCCGTCCATAACGTCATCCAACAGATGAACATGGATGACAGAGTGGACGTATTCACCGCCGTCAGACAGCTACAGATCCGGCGTCCGGAGTTCTGTGCCAAATATGTAAGATTTATTTAATGAGGAGCACGCGCATGTTAATTTTTTTGAATTTTTTTCCTGTTAAAAAATTTCATAACGTGCCATTTTTAGACGGTGGCTATAAATAGTCACGGTCTATTGCTATCGTCCTGACCGGAAGAGTATTTCTCACGGGGACCCTAGCGGATAAGGAACGATAACTCTGTTAGGTATGCAGTGTTACAGACAATGTTTTACCTATGTGTCGATTTCAGTTTGAGAACTGATTTACATCTTATCAGATATTTTAAGCATTATAGCTGCTAATTATTTTGTACATACATTTAAATAATGCATGGAATTGTGTTTTATTTTTAATGAGCCGTTACCCTGTCTGTTTACGCGGTATTGATAATTTATGCACCAACTGCCAGCTGTGACGTTTAACTGTGTATCGATATCAGGACTGCAAAACTATATCACTGCCATAATTGACCAAGAGTTCTCACAATAATCGTTTCTTTGGTTTTTTATGGTGTAAACAATTGTCAGAAACACACTATTTAATCAGGTTTGCCATTTCATTTTTCAGCAATCATGCTTCATCGATAAATTCAATCATTTTCAACGCATTAATTTAAGTTGAGGCAGTATTTATTTTGTTGTAGCTTATTCCAAAGAATTCACAACAGATACTGACAATGAATATTGCATAAATTACATTTTGTTGAACTTCAACCGATCAATGGCACACTTTCTTCTACAAGTTTGCATGTGTTTTCAAACATACAAAAACTTGAAATTTACGACACAACCACAGATCTGTGATTAACCTCATTTTGTAACCCACTCAGTCAGTAAAATCATCAATTTTATTACATGACCCTCAATATTCATCAGACAATAATTACTACTGATGTTGACGCTTTACACTGACTTTCTCTCAAACACGCTAATCGACCTCGAATTGTAAAATTCACTTGCAAATCGAGTCGCTATTTTACAGTTTTACATGTATATAAACAAACCACACTTCGTCATTTTACGGACCTGGTGACGATGTTTCAAAGATTTTCAGTACAGATTTGTTCTAAGCAAATAAGGGATCGAACACATATGCTGTAAAAATTCTTATGGATTTCACGGCGTGTCATCCCGCGTGTATCTCCATTTTGCAGCAAGCGCTAGCTTTTTGTGAGGAAAAACAATCGGTTCAACTCATGCGATATTCCATATACATGCATTCTGAACGGTAATGTAAAATATATTTGTTCACTAAACAGTTTCTAACGAATTTCTTCACAATAAACTGAATAACGTAATTCGATGAGCGAAGTACAATCTGTGACTTTTATATCTATATTCGCCCGTCCTTACTTTTAGATAATTTTTTCTTTGGTTTTGGGGTTTTTTTTAACTGTTACATGAACGTTACAAACATCGCCCCGTTTGTTCTCAAATAAACTCTGTAATTTTTAACCTACAAGTACAACTTTATTATGAGCTTTCTTCAACATTTGTTTCCATGTGTTTATAGCATCATGTTCTCAACCTGCATTAATAAATGGGCGGGTCTATATAAATGTGCCAATCAGAATCTTTGTTGCGAATCGTAATTGAAATACACACCGGTTAGATAGTGTCATCACTCAACAAAATGCTAGAATATGCTTCATAGATGACTGTAGTATTCTGCTGAGTTACAGAACTGTAGATTTCCGGAAATATTCCCGGGATTTGCGAGCCCTAGATCTATTGTCTAGTACATGCAAAGAATAAAATGAAATTTATATACAAAGCTGTACGGGTCAGAAAAACGTGCGTTCAACTTGGATTTTGTTTGTTTTGTGTTTTTAAAAACTAGTTTTCCTAATTTATCCTGTTGAAACATTAGATTTCATTTTACCACTACTGTTTTATTCGTGACTTGGAGAAATCGAAAAGATCCCTGAAAACATTATTTTTTTCTTTGCTCATTTTGCTTGAATCTGGTGCGGAATAGCTAACCCATATTGCCATTACATGTAGTTTTATAGGATGGGGAAAAGGTCAAGGATCAAACGGCTATGGGAATCAACATGTATATAAACAGTTTTATTCTGGGTCCATATCTTTTAAGTCCTTTATTGATAAAGTAGACATTATGATACCTTTGTACACAAATGATCTTGAGGTCATGGGTCAAACTTTATTACGAAGACTCCTTAATTTGTTTGTACGCTCTTATTTCATTATGGACAGGCCCCATTAACAGTATTATTTTACTGCAAAAAATCAAGTCGGATGCAAATTTGAAGACCTCGTAAAAATTATACATATTAGTGGAAAACTCCGGACATTACGCAGATTTTTTTAAATGAAAATATCGCAAATTTAATGCAAGATTTTAAAAATATGTGCTTTCCAAACAAAGGAACTGATTATGACCTTATGTAAAGCAAATGCGTTGGTGAATAATTAATAAATATTTGTTGTATGCTTACTAGAAAAGTTTAATGTAGCATGTAAATTATGCGTTTTAAAGTGTACATATATAGAAGCGATAAAATATGCATGTGACTTTCCCGAATTCATTCAAATGATTTGAATAAACGTTGATTAATGAAACTGCCCCGACTGAATATTGTATGATTTTTTTTTTAAAGTTTCGTTCACTTTCGTTGTGAGCAAATGGTAATAAACCACTCGAGGTCGAAGATGAAATATTGACTGAATGCGGTTTCGAATTCATGACGTGCATTCCAAAAGCATTTTCCAATTATATCAAACAGGTTCTTGTAAATTCATTCCGTTTTCTATACACCTACATGTATTAACTGGCTATGAGGGCAAAGGTGTGTGTGTTGGCCAACGAGACTGCAACTTTTTTCTTATGAAGAAATTGAGGGAAAATGCTGTCGAGAGAGACAATAAACATACTACATGTATGCCCAAATAGTTAGTAAAAACCTGATAAGTATTTTATCATACAATTAAAGCTTTATTTGTTCTTGCTACTTTGAGAAATATACAATATCTTCAATGCACAATAGTCCAATCCACACTTTTCAAAAGTTGTTCCCCTTTGCGGGGTCAAGCCAAAGGTCAAAAGGAAAAAAAACCCCAAATCTCTATTCTTTATACAATCAAATATTTGGGCTTTCTGCGATGAAATCGCTTTGAATTTTATTTATTCATTCACTATGTGGTGGCAACCCACATATTGAATGAGGCATTCTGGGGCAAACAAAATACACACCGAAAACGGATATTAATGTCAAATGATATAGATAAAAACATATAGATACAAACTTCTATACTACAAAGACTACTGTGATAAATCTATGTGTTTTCCCCCAAAGATGACGGCCAAGAGACATAGCTTTTGTAAAGTTGGATTGAGATTACAACTACGATTTCGACATAATTATCCATGTAGGAAACTCACGACCAGTTTTGCATGTAAGCGTTAAGTATTAGTACATGTATGCGATACTGGCCGCGGGTTTTCGACGACAATAATTATCATACATGTAATATGCCACATTCAAACGACGCCACCGTCTAACAGTACCTTCAGTACTTTGATTTATATATATATATCGAGCTTTTACATTATCGGGTTGACGTATTCACAATATTCATGATTACTGTATAACCCGTAATAAAACCAGTTACATGTAATAGGTATTTCTTAAAATACATCATAAATGAATAAAACTATTAATAAAACTATTTTTATTAAAAGTGTTATTTATTTATCCTTACTAAAGATGGCACATACTATACGAGGACCATCAAAACTTTTCTTTTATTTTACAGGAAGACTACGAAACTATTTATCAAGCGGTAATGGACCATTACCAAAGTGCATCAGAAAACATCTATTATAACCAATAAAATTTTGGTTGAGACTTTAAAATGATATTACTTGAAAATTGTCACTAACATTATAAGTTTAAGTAGAATCTTATTCAATCAAATATAACACTTTTTTATTTTTTAGAATTTTATTTTCAAGCAATTGATTACTATGGTTTACTAACCGTTAGTTTTGAACAATGATTAAGATTTAACGAGGCCGAGTCTAATTATTTCTACCCTATATAAGTTCAGGGAATTTCTTACTTGTAGTTTTACTTCTATATAAATTGTTTTTAAATTTAGTAATAAGTATTTATATAAGTAGTAATTAGTGATAGGTAGTTATTGGAAAATTAATCAAAACCCTACCTTCATTTTCGATAAACAAGCCCGAAATAGCAAAAGGAAAAGTAAAGTGGTGGACACGCTTTGGCGGATCCACGTCAGGGGTAGTTTGCATCAAAATATATACTTGCAATGAAATAATATTGAATGATTACGTAAAAAACAAGTATATTTACTGGTAACTTATTTAGAGTATACATAGAAGTTAAGACTGACAAAAGTTGAATAAATATAATTGGCCTATTCGTTTCTTGAATGCGCGATTTTATATCTCATGGATGGAACTAATTCCTTGCGAAGCGCGACCTCTGGTGAGAGAATGGGACATAACTTTCTAGAACGGGGTAACCAAGAACGCGGGTTGACTTATTAACGAAAAGCGTAGGACGAGTTCATAATGCATCGCAGGCAGATACCTTGGATCGGACATCTTTGGTTAATATAAAAAAAGTTAATAAATGAAATGGAACAATTTAATGCGATTTCAGTTTTGATGGAAAGAACTTTCCAGAACGGGGTGCCATGGAACGCGGGTTGACTAATTAGCATCATGCCGGAAAGTATAGGGCGAGTTAACCATCGGGCAGATACTTTGGATCTGACAACTTTGGTTTAAATATGCAAATAAATATGCATACACTAGCGTTTTTAAATTTCATAAATTTTTAGACCACCACAAATTGGTAGTAAACCTTAGACATTTGTAAGCAATGAACTGATTGTGTTCTACGGCTATATGAATAAATGGTGTATGCATAAAACGGTGAAGTTGAATTGGTGGGGTGGGGGTGAATTATAGTGAAATTTGACATAAAAACCCAAATTTAGAGATACGACGTACTAAATACCCACTCAGTGGTTTGAAATTAAAAATGATTGGGTTTTTTTTCCTGTCAGCTTCAACAAAAAGAATTAAAGCCATGTACATGTATATATCATCCATTTCGGTTTAGATTTTTCATCCCTGTCCGCTTTTTTAAAAATCAAGCCATGCAGATGGTTTTTTATTTCAAATTTAAAGAATAGGTTAAGAGAGCAATTTATAAAGAATTCGGACAGAGTACATATATATACATGAAGAAGAAAATTTGGTTCAACATATTAAACATTGTATCATATTAATGTATAAATTGTTAATCCCCGCGCTTGCGCTGGATTTCATTGTGTTTGTGTGTGTGTGTGTGTGTATATATATATATATATATATATATATATATATATATATATATATATCTTCCTCATTTCCAAGGGGTTCGTCTCGAAAGTTATCAATTTTTACTATTGGACCCTCTAGAAATTTGCTGGAAAAGTGCTAAATTTACAAATTCTCCCCATATTTTTTTTGGGCATTTTTGTCTTAGGGATTTGCTTCTCTTTTAAATATATTAACAAGATTGTAAAAAGGCCCCAAATAATGAATTTTAAAATATTGATTAGTACGTGGTTTGATCCAGGGATAATATAAAAAAAAGGATTTCCTCCCACCACCAAAAAATAAAATTGGAATATTGATTGTTAAATATTATTTATTGATAATTGAATATTAATTTTTAACGAAATAACACTTTTAAAATTCTAATATGTTTCTCAACTAATAAAAGTTAGATATTATATTAATTTTGTATAAAAACACAGCACAAAAGAAAATTATAGCTTTGCACCTTCATGTACCGCTGCATTAATATGAAAAGATGTGCAAAGTCGTGTGCCCTCAAACTGTACCCGGCCTCTTTAATTCTTACATGCGTATTAATAATACATTGAGGGTCAGGATTCTTTTGGCCATGCTTGTTGTTAAATGTCATAAATACATATAAGCACTTTAATAAAACATAGATACAGCACAACTCGAATATAACGAACATGAATATAGCGAATTTACGGCTATAAGGAACTTTTATTCATGTCCCGGTAAATTTCTTATATAAACCTATAGAAAAATGACGTATATAACGAACACGGCTATAACGAATTTACTGCTATAACAAAGTATTTTAAAGACCCCCAGTGGCAATATTTTAACGTTATTTATAATCCATACAACGAATATTTTCCATTACAAATTTCTCTGAAGATACATACAATTTAAGGATGCATTTATAAAATACTCTAATTCAAATATACAGAAAATAAAAAAAAATGAAGTGACAGGTAATATTGACTTTTTTTGTAAATGGTGGTGATATTGATTTTATATTCTAGGATATTATGGAGTACTGTCAGCTGATTATTTTATAACAAATTCGCTATAAGATTTTTTACGAATTCGTTATTCACATATAACGAATTGCAGTTATAACGAAGTTTTTTCTATGATCCCCTGAAATTCGCTATGAACGAGTTTTGCTGTATTGATATGTATATAGATTCTTGTATTTTTCTAAATTCAATAAAGACATAGCATATAAGCAATTTCTATTTGTTCTTTAATCTTGTTTTTTTTTTAATTTGTTCAAAAGCATGTTCTAATTTTTATAATTTATTCTATTTTTATTTGTTTACACAAGTATCAATTCATGTCATTTTAATAACACATGTGCATTATGTATTTGAAAGAGTGTTAACATGTGTTTACATATGTTGAATAACCTTCTTTTTAAAATTTTTTATCATTAAAAATTTGTAAAACAGTCACCTGTTTTAATCTTTTGTTCAGTGTCACAGAAATCATTTCAAGAATGAATTTAGAAAAAAAATGAAAAAAGAAGTTTGTAGAGAACTTTAAACACTTTAACGTAAGAATATTAATTGAAACAAATTCTAAATTTAAATTGATATTTGTATTTCAATTCCAGTTCGTCTTTTCACAGGATTTAAAAGAACTCCACTTTTTGAGCAAACCTTGATTTTGCTGATGAAATTTGCTTTTTGTAAAGTAAATTTGACCTTGAATGGGCTCATATGGTTGTTAAGTCAAAAATGATATAATTTTCAAAGAAAAAAAAAAACCCCGAAAAGGATGTTGTTCAAAGGGTTTCGCTTTTGACCAATATATCACTTCATTACTAAACTTCTGAATTTGTTTGGAGTCATATTCAGGCAAAAAGATTAATAACTTTTCCTGTTCCCTTTCCAAACCGCTCGAAAATCAGTAAACATTAAAATAGGTAAGGAATAAAACAAAAAATAGTCTAAAATACTTAATATCAATTCTATGTAAGAATAATCGATTTACAGAAGGGACTGGCCACGCATAGTCACCAATTTTCTTTATATTTTATACATGGACAGACCTAGGTGTAAAACACAAAAAAAGTTAAAAGTTGGTTTCTGGGGGTAACCGTTGGCATGGTAACCGAGGATAAAGATGTAAAAATAGCAAAACTTACCTTATTCGCTGCCATATAAGGTTTTGCCCACATGTATAAACTATCAAAGACATT
>WFKH01011926.1:19477518-19496885 GCA_016163765.1 Magallana hongkongensis
TAAATTATTTATATTACTTACAATATGTTCTCAAATATGCATTAAAATGCCATTTCACATCTTTACCCTCTGTTACCATGGCAACGGGACCACATAGCAACAAATAAATGGTGTTAGGCGTTTTTACTCATCAAAGTGTTTCAAACTGTAAAGTATGAAGAAAATCGGTATCTGGTGCGTAGCCACCGAATTTGGATTCTTACATAGAATTGATCTTAAAACATCTCGGTATTCTTCTTATTAGGATGTTTTATTGTTTATATTCAGATACATATATCGGAACATGAATCGTACGTAAAATGTGTTCTGTATTTGTATATATGCATATAATTCTTAACAATCCGGTGCCAATTGCCAACACACAATATTTGATTGTTAGAAAACATTCGAGAAAAAAAAATAATATTGAGACATTTATTACAAACATCAATTTGAAAATTTCCTTTTTCTTGGAAATAACATACAAACAACTATATGCATTGTTTCGATGATTCTTGCATATGGAAAACCCGAGGATTCGACATATTACCAATATTCTCATATGGTAAACAGGACGGAAACTCTCATTTCAAAGCTTCCAAAGTTGCCTTGCATCGGGAACTTACACGTAAAATAGTTGATAGTATTTGTAAGCGGCAACCACCGGAAATCCTCTCTTGGAGTTTCCACATATATGAAACAACTACAAAACCACTAATTCCTTTAATTAAGTTTTAATTCCATTCTAAGTCTTACATATTTTGGAGACCGACTAATAATCAAGCAAATCAATTCTTGTTTCATATTATGTAATGCATATGGAATGTTTTATGATTCCACTAAATAATGTGTAAGGCAGGGTTTCATATGATTATCTCAGTGTTCTTGTTAATTCCTAGGAATCTCATATAACATCAAAAAATCGTTCCCAAAAGCAACGGCCATTGTATCTGGATACAACGTTTTTCAAAAGTATTAGGTTTAACAGTAAATTAACTACAAATCTCGTTTTTAATGATCATACTAAGAACATCGGCGATATATATTTCTACAGTTATGATACAAAATAAAATGATACGAAATCAATCCAGTTATAGGAATTTAAAATTTGTTATTGTTATAAGCCCCAAAGTTTATTTATAGCTATCAATACGATACAAAAGAAAACTGATGTTCAATTAAGATGCTGTGACACAAATATTTTCAATGCCAACACACATTGTAACTTTAGGAAAATGTACATATATTCGCCGAGTAACTAATATTTGGTGCAGTTATAATTGTGTACAATATGAACAGAAGTATTCGTGCAGACTCATCCTTTGTTGAAAACAGGAAGCAAAAAATAACCCTGTCTCTTTTAAGTCTTATTGGCATCGAACTTGATTTTTATTCAACAAAAATTGTTTTTGAGCAATTCAGGTTTTCATTTGCCCAAAATATGTTCTGCATAATATGTTTTTAATCACAGCGCACACAAAAATCAAGGACATTAAAAAAAAATCATGAGTTGTTAAGATTTGTATATTCATTTTTGGATGCTTTTAAAAAATAATTTAATGAAAATTCTAATCTTTTCATCATTTTAACATGTTTTTTCTTTTGAAAAGGGTTTTGTTGTCCATTTTCTCTGTCCTCCAGGACTTGTAACAGTTGGACTGAATTTTGTTCAGCGGTATAAGATTATATTTTGAAATATTTACGCCGACACCAACAAAGACGCTAACGACAAATATCTTAAATACCTAAAGTAGGCTTGGTTGTAGCCTACATGTAAACGCAACACAGTTTTAAGTGGTTAGATATAACGCTTGCCCAGAGAAAGAACATTGCTCCCATAATATGTACATTTTTAAATTATTTTAAACTTTTTTTTTTCATTAAGTTAATCTTTTCATTTTTAGTATACGGAATGTAATTTATAAATTATTTATATTTATTATATACCTGTTTACTGTCTATAAGGACGATGACAATTTTATTGTCCCCCGAAACAGCAACTACTAAAGTATTTCCCAAGGCAAATGCCGCCGGTAAATAGTTTCGATGACTATTCACAATGGGCAGATAGCACGGAAACTATTTCACCTTTAGATAAAATAGCATGTTTATAAGTTGTAATTTTACAGAGTAAATATTCAGAGGTATAATAAATTGTGATATTGATATTCGGAAATATGTTTCCTTATATGATCCAATTGAATTGCAAAACCGTTCATTTCTGTGTAGAATTGTTACTGGCGTCACAATGATTTCCGAACGCGCGTTGACGGTTGCATAATTGTAAACATAAAAACACGACTATGTTAACGGTTATGACCGATTTACGTTTCCCAAACGAAATCTAAGTCATAAACAGCAATAATTTTAACAGTTCACTCGGATTTGAACTTGTTTGGTACATGATAAATATTAGTTGAACCTCTTCGGGTTTTACAGGATTTGATCACGTGACCAACCAAGTTCATGTCCTGGTGAACTTTTTAACATGCTATTTTTTCTTTCGTCTTAGATTTACTATAACCAATAGGCAAGTAAAATACACATCATATAGAATATATAATTGCGTCAAAGTGTCACTTTAGGTAAAAGGGTAACCCCTGCTGACGGAAATAATCGAATCCAACTGCAATTATATTTATATATCCGAACAAAATAAGGAAATAAACATAGAACATTTATTGGCTGTTTACCTGGTTCTTTTATTAATGTACTTCCTCGTTTTTTAAAGAGGCACCACCTTATTAGTTAGGAAGAGGTTTAATTACATCAACGTTTACAAATGAGAAGGGTTTTGCATTGAAATTGCATTTAAATTGTACTGATTTACAAGGAATTAAAAAATATAAGAGACACTAAAAACGTAATTCAGTTCGGCTCACTTCAAAAGGTGGATATTCTTTCTAAATTCTTCTAACTCTGTTTATTTTATTTTTTGGAGGAGTCTGAAAAATATGATTGTCTTCCATCTACAGAACCATGATATGTAAGGTGGCGGTTGTTTCCTCAATTCATGTTCTCTTATACGTAGTAGGCATTCATGGACTAGGTGCGTATGTATTTATTTACTTAGGAACTTGTAGAGTAGCGCAATATGATCAGTGATATGTATTTTGATTTGAATATGAAAGACGTTAAAAAGTTGCAAGAAAGGATTTGAATTATCTGCAATCTTTAAAATGATTGAGTTATGTTTGAGTTAAAAAAGAAAACAACAGGTGTTGTGATTAATACAGTATATCGCAAGCGGTGAATTAATTTGTAATTACATTTTCTTTTCCTCAATGAATGAAATATGTCACATGTGTCTGCATAATTGAAACAGTAAATCTTGCATTGCAAAAACCTACTTGGGAGAAGAATCCTTGGCCAGAATTAGAGAGAGACTATGGAAGTGAGAATGCAGTGGATGGTATGTACAAAAATCGAAGTGATGCTGGAGGTCAGTGTACGATCTCAGATGACGGCAAATACACGGCGGAATGGAGAGTAGACCTTGGAAGTGTGGTCAACATTAAACACATCAATATCTATTACAGGACGGATCACATGGAATGTATGTCTATTTTAACAGAGAAGGTTTCTTTTTTTATGAAAAAAAAATAATAAGTCTAAAATACGTTGAATTTAACGATCAATGCAGAATAGACTGATGCGTGTAAGTATCAGGAAATGTTAAGATGAAAAAAAAAATTAATGCTATTTTTATTTCTTGAATTCGGAACAGCAAAATAAATGTACAAAATCAATAATAGCTTTACAGAATCATAACAAATAAAAGGAAGATTTTTTTTTAAATTTTATTGTTAAATAAATTAAAGAATAATTTAAGCATATATACGTATGTATAACTAAAGGATATTTATCATTCCATATACTGTGCACAAACGGCTTGTTTTTTGTTTTTTTGTTTTGATTATTTTATTCTAACCACCATTTATAGATCGAAGTCAATATAAAGATAGATTGGCAGGATTTTTTCTTTACGTATCTAACTCGACTACAAAAGATGACGGTTTTCTTTGTTTTCATGACTTATCAACCAAACAAAGCACCATATCATGGGACCAGAAGATCAGCTGTTCTGTTAATGGACGATACGTCATTTACTACAACGAACGTAAAACGGGCGTTGCATATCCCCTCTTTTATTCAAAATACGCATTCAATGAACTGTGTGAAGTTGAAGTATATGGTAATTTTCTATACAAATACACTAAACAAATATATATTCAAGTTCGCGATAAATGTCAATGTCTTTTTGCTACTTCATTTTTTTCTTCGTTGATTTAACCCAAATAGGATGCAACAGTTCATTTGGGGAGAACTGTTCACACAAATGTCCTACAAACTGCCAGGGAAGTCTATGTGACAGCAACACATGTCAATGTTTTGGTTGTGTTTCAGGATACATGGGTCTTAACTGTAGCCATGGTGTGTTTTTTCAAACATTATAATAGAATTTATAGCTATAACACAAATTTTAAATTCAGTTTTCTTTACGCATTTTCTAAACGTCGATGTTTACATTTTAAGCATAACGCTTTATTTTGTCAACTAAAAGCTTCTATATCATCTAGAATAACAAACGTAGTATCGATTACGACAGAATCCGTCATGCCATGTCATACACTACGTGGTTTCTGAGATGGAAGTTAAATCATGTTATATTGACATTCATTGTAAAAACAAAATAGAGTCATTTTAAAGGATATCTTAAGTACAATGAATTATATACGGAAAACTGATCATTAGAGCCTATTAAAAAGAGTGTGAAGCTCTCGCTTTAGATAACACGCATATGTTAGAATAATTGCTTTTTTTCAGAGATTACAAACATTACCCTATCAAATTGAAAATTTGGGCCCAAGATGGCGGTCCATATTAGTCTTTTTTTTAATTTAATATCGTTTAATTAGAAGTTTTCTGATTTGGAAAATAAGCATTTCAATTTCAGAAACATCATAAAAATTATGTTCAAGAACACGTATAATGTTTTTATTCTGTAACTCGTCGTTTATATCTTTTTTTCATAATTTTAATTGTTTAAAGCTATGAAACTTTGACGATTGTAGTTATTGGCTTTGTCCTCCAAAATGTCACACGTAAACAATATTAAGACTGGTATAATTTTTTTTAATGCAAAAAGGGGAAGAAAGTCGATCAATATCACTTGATCAGGAAAGGAAACTTCGACTTATGCGGTTAACCTCTTTCTCTTTGCTTTATATAAACATCTGGAATAATTATAAAGTGAAGCGCGGAAGAAAATTTTCTCGTAATAAATTCAGTTGTTTACGTAAAATTTTATAATTTCGTCCAGTCAGCTTAGAGAAAACTGGTGCGGTATTTTATTATACATTTGAATGGTTTGTTTCAAATTCTTTCTCTTGTTTTACAAATATTAAGTGCCTAGTGATACAACCATTCATTTGAATTAAAAGGTACTTGAAAGTATAATATTATATAAGTATTACCATATAAATATACATAAAATTGAAAAAAGTAACATATACCTAGTAACATATATCAACATATTAATTTTATTTTAAGCTTTGTAAATATGTATTTCTTTTAAATTTGCATGCAAAATTAATGAGGAATTATAATAAAATAATATGCCAAGCGTCCAGCAATTTACATGTATCTTATCATATTATTGACTCGCTAGCTTTGTAAATATGTATTTTCGAAAATGTGCATGTAAAATAAACGAGGAATTATTAGAAAATAGCATACATAACATACAGAAAAGCATATATCGAGTCTGTGTGTTAACCTTACCGACGTATTCTGTTTTAGAATGTCATTTAGGTCATTACGGTAGAAACTGCATTCATAACTGCAGTAAAAATTGTAACGTGACCAGCAGATGTAATAGGATAACAGGACAATGTGAAGGAGGCTGTATAACAGGCTGGGCAGGAAGCACGTGCAATCAGAGTAAGTTTTTCTACTTATCTAAAAATTAGTGGTAAATTTTAGAATAAATGACTAAAAAATGATTAAGATCAAGATCTAGTGAATTATTCTATAGTGTCTTTTTGGTGCAAGAACTATTATGACGTCACAATTACCCCGATAACTATATTCAATTTGAAATTATCCTAAAGAGGAGGTCAATAGCATTTTTAGTGGCTTTTTGAGAGAGAGACTGTTGGCATTCAAGATCTATTTCATTGCTTTTTGCATATGTAACAAAGTAAAAAGATCATTTTTATTGTTTCCTTTCAAGAAACGAATCATTTAAACAACTGCAATAAAATAAATATATACAGATCTTTAAAACTTTATGTATATATTTTTTTGTCAAATTAACACGTGATTGTTAGTGTCAGAAACCTTTCGTAATGCAGGCATTAACAGGCAACCGTGTGAAGAGAGCTTTCAGAATATCCTGATTGTGAATGTTTTGACGTCAATAGCAATCGTATTCACAGGGAGTGTAATTAATCACATCATATGGAAAAGAAATGCAGGTTTGAAACAGTTTTATGTTATAAAAAAATAAAATACTTAATTGAACAGATACATTTTTTATAGTTTTAAATGGATGAGGAAATAGTAGTTTGATGCATTAAAACATATCATAACATTGATTATGTGTAGAAAAATGCATTTAATATAGATATCTCGGCATTTTTTGTCGCCGATTTCTTTTTTATACTAGTTTGATATTGATATCATGCTGTATATAATATTACAACAAACTCAGTTTGAATTAATAATTTCTTTATTTTACAACAGATATAAGATTTTACAACATCTGTTTGATATAAATTTACACGCTGATAAAAAAAGTTTTAAAAAGTAATCAATTAAAAACATTCAGTTTGAAACATTTGAAAAACAAAATTTTAAAAGACATGATATTTGACTTACACGTCCAATTTTTCATTGATTTGTTCGAATTAACCATTTGTCTAGCTCTGTGATTATCAACAAAGCAGAATTTGAATAGTACATTGAATCTTTTTTTTTTCCTTTTTTTTTTTTAAATCAAACTTTATAATGTTGAGAACAAGTATGCATATAGTACACTGTTATTCTATAAAATGTAATTTTTCTATTGTAGCCAAATACGCTAAAATAGGGTAAGAACTACAGATAATTAATTATTTTGTTAAATGATTAATGTTGATTTCTCTGAGAGATTACATAATGCATGCTAAATAAAGACAACTGTGTAAATGTAAACATTTTTGTGTGAACAGGGCAATTTAATAATTGTTTCCATAAAAATTGTTAAGTTTTAATGTAGATGACTTATATATGCTCATTTTTAAATATTATATCTTGAAATTTGTTCTGTCTGTTTTCAGCCTACAAAACATTTCGTCTCATCAAAATACAAAAGTCAAAACAAAAGGTAATTTGATAAGAAAGATGTGAAATTCAGTTTTAACACCAGATGAACGATTGTAATTATGAAAAGCATATCATAATGTTAAAATGAATAGCAAAAAAAGTCACATGATATAAGTCCAAAAATGTTTATTTTTACGTTGTACAATTTTACAACCGGGATATGCGTAGACAATGAATTTTACTAGTATGTTTATATTTTTTCAGAGAATGAAGATCAGCAATATACAGAACTTGCAGAGAAAAATGAAAACTGCAATACCTACGAGGAAATGCACAATTATTCCAATTAAAAGTGTATTTACATAGGGTAATGCATACAACAAATACAATTATTAAGATATATAACTCGGTTTTTATTTTCATCAATTATACTTTCCTTGTTATAACCTGCTTAAAACATCTTTAGGTATAAAGTAACAACTTTTTACTTTTTTAAATTTATCTACAACTAAATGAAAATGTACTGACATGTTGACATTCATAGATATTTTCAGATCCAAAGAATAAACACAATAGAAAAGATATTATTAATAAATTTAGCAAAGAAGAAAATACGATGCAAAAAAAAAAAAATACTTTAATTATTTGAAATAGAAAAGCAAAACAAAAAAGAGAAAAAAGAAAATGTGTGTTTGAATGTAAAATTCGAGTTATTGCTGCATACAAATATTAAAAAAAAAAAAAAAAAAAAAAAAACATTGCATAATGTAATTACAAATAAATGTTCTGTCTTCAGAGCATCAATTATATTGTTTTAATATGTAATCCTTCCGGATAAAGATTTTCAAGATATATTTCATTCTCCTTCATTCAATTCTTACAATGTACAGAATCGGATTCTATCAAGGAGCATCTGTTCAGACTGATTGTCAATTAAGGAAAGTGTCTGACTCGTACCCAGTTCCATACATGTTGCCTTGCTTTTTATTGTATGTTTTCGAACGCCATTCTAATTTGATCAAGGTGTGCAGCTTCTTGTAGTAGTTCGATGTCCTTTTTGCAGTTATTTTCAAAAGAAAAAAGCAGGGAAAATCAAGGATTTTGTTTGTTAATATAAAAAAAACCCAGATAGTTGAAATAAGGTACTGTAAAACGAGAAAATTTGGCGCATACGTATTTTAGCGCAATCGCAAGTGCCAGTACATTGGCGCAATTATATTTTAGCGCACGCACCTTTTCTTTAAAAAAGAATACAAAAAATGTTCTTGTTTGATAAACGATCACGCCCAAATTTAGTTCCGTGTTCACTCAAGCACGTGAACACAACGACTTTGATTTCTATCTCGCATGCACGGTAAACTGTCGTTGAGAACAATACACTTACATTGTGTAATTTTTGTTGGTAAACAAATTTGAGTTATCGGACTTTGAATTTAATGTGTCGACTTGGATAACACTAGAAGAGTGCCGAAACTAAAAGTGAAATCGAATGCTACATTTACCATGAGCTTCGATCACCATGAGCGAATCTTTTTTCACAGTAATTTTACATTAAAATAACACAAACAAGAGGTATCGTCTTGTTATCTCTATATCCGCTAATCAGAGATCAAAGAAATTATGGTCAGCGTTAACGATCGCCACGCTTAATCACATTTTCACCTCGAGGCGCTAAATTGAAGTGGCATGGGAAGAAGCCCAATTTTCAAGGTGCTAATGAGAGATATTAAAAAGCAATTAAAACTGAATTAATTAATCCATGCTTAGGCAGAACTTACCCGATAACCCATACCGTTTACCTGTGTAATTGTTTAAACAAACAGAATCGACGGCATCTGATATTACGTAAACGAACTCTTCTATATAGCATTAAAAATGGACTGAAGTTATTGTTTTGCAACTTGAAGAAATTTAATAAATATTGAAAATCGTTGGCGCACTATTAATTTTAGCGCTCAGAGGCAGTTGCGCCACAGGCGCTAAAATTTGTAGTGCGCCATATTTTCTTGTTTTACAGTATTATTATTTTCTATTGTTAAGAATGTAAATATAAAAATAGTTCTCTGCGATACACTTTATATGTGAGTTCTTTCAAGGGTGTACATTATGCTACGTTCCCGCTATCACGATTCTCGGCGCGATAACATGACAGTCACGGTACCATGTCTTAAGGTCTGTCATAAAAATTGCGTTGACCGTAGAAAAGTTTTGATTGTCAGGTTTAATTTTCATTCGTTATCATCCCTGACATGGTATTGCATCGAGTCCCCAAAATCGTGATGATCGGGATTGATCTTACTTAAAGCCCGTCACACTGTCACAATTTATACTACGATTGCCCACGAATTACTAAAAGTTAAAATTCGCCATTATTCGCCAGGTCAGTTTTGCGATAATTCTTAAGACGGTGCTTTTTTCGAATGTAACCATGTCTGCCCGACAATGTACGATGCTTGTGCGATAACAGGACGAGTTGTGGCGATTCATGTACAAATTTCGGCAATTAAGTTACGAACGCTTTGAGATCTTCCTATGAGCAGGTAGGATGGAAGACGATTGTTATCGATACTCTTACGAATGAGTACGAAACTGTACGATCGATACACGATATTACCCCGAATAAATACGAGTTTTTAAGATTATATATCTGGTGTGTTATTATTCAACAAATAATGATTGCATTTTTGCATGAAATACTTACCTGGAAATATTTTTTTTTTAATTTAAAACATAAGATGAATAGTGCAATCAAAGTAATATTCATATAGATTATAAAAGATGTATGAAACACGTACACGTAGAAGTAAATTTGTGAGTTAAGATTACCAACAAAATATATATTTTGATAATGTTTGCAACTGTGAGTAAAACTGTTTTAATAATTTACTAACGGACGTTTATTATCGTATTTATAAACGAACATGAAGATCGTGATATTGTTCATGAATTGTTTAAATAATCATGAACGCGGCAGAAGTAATGTTTAATTTATTTCCTGAATAAGATTATCAATGAAGAACAAAATTCATTTTAAGAATAAAGAAATTGCAAGTATATGTAATATTTCGAAAGACAAGGTTCTGTAATAAACTTACATAATTACTGAACGATGTACTTAGTAATCAAAAGAAGAATACTATTGCTAAACACTAACTAGTCTCGCATTTTCGTACTAACACGTAGTTCAGTCGCAAGGTTCTCGTATTGCAATCGCCCCAAAAAGCCTGTTTTCGTATTGCATTCGCATCAAATCGAACTACATTCCCATTCACTCGGAGGACACTCGGGGAAAACTCGAGAAACAATCGCATAAACTCGTAGAATACTCGGGGTAGATCATAGGATATTCGTAGCATCGTAAGTACTACGACGTTTCGCGAGTTTTCTACGAATGTCGAAGATTTATTGCGACTTTGTGCACGAGTGCAGTGCGAGTGTCATGCGAAAGTCTACGAATACTTAAAAATCGTACTGTGGGCACGATTGTTTTGAACATGCTCAAAACATTCGCCGCGTTTGGCGATTTGCTGAGATGAAGGAAGAGAGCCTACGACTATCTCTACATGAACCCCGAATAAGTGCGATTATTGAATTTGTACACTATCGTAGCTCAAAATTGTGACAGTGTGACAGGAGCTTTAAGAGCGTTGAGTTTCGTTACGATCAGCAACGTTTTGTCTTGTCGAATTGTACCTAGTAAATTTTGAAACTGGTCTGATCGTAGAGGACGTCGTCCCATATTGCGACATAGCACATCGTGAAATTATTGGACTTTAATGATGTTTAGTAAGATAGATTTAAACAAATCAATTTACATGACGTATACCGTTAATAATAACGCCGACACAAAGTATGAATCTTTTTTGTCTGAGTTTGGTGTCCGTTTAAAAGTAAATAAGAAAATACATGTAAAATGATCGGTTTAGTGTGACAATTTCTGGAAGATAAACAATACATGTAATTGTATCGCGGGTCCTTTGTGTAAAGATACCTTGATGCTGCTTTAAATAAAGTGTTTTAATTATTATGTGTTTGAATACTGACTATTCACAATACCATTGATATTCACGTTTCTTTCTGGATGGCAAAAAACGAGCATGTACATGTATTTGTTTTGAAGTGTTAGGCGCGTGAATGAGTGACAAGTTAACATAAAGATCTGACAAGTTGGCAAACAGAGATTTTAGTAGGCAACATAAAGATTTTCTATTTGGGAAATGGTGACAAGATTATGCTAGCACACTTCTTTGTTTAAGGGAGGGCACTGGGATCGAATATTATAATATGATAATGTTATTATAATAATAATTATGATTAAAAAAAATTATTCTGAGCTTGTGTCCACTCTTAGAGTAAGATATGTCAATGACTGATTTATATGATTAATGTGTTCTTTTTTGTATTTTTGTATCGTGTATAATGTAGTCAATCAAAACCGTTCCAGAATTAAAGAATCATTGATAATAATAATAAGCCGGGCACACGCCGCAATCAATAGAAACTTAAAAAAAAAACTTATGCGTCTCATATTCGTAAAGAAAAAAAAAAACACCAAACAAATGATGATGTTTATATTAACCTATGTTTTCTTAAAAATTAAGGATGTGGGGATGCTTTGGCAAATTAGAGGTCGTGTCCATATGATGACAAAAATATCCACTTAAGTTAGAGGTAATGTCCATATGATAACTATACTCTTAAGTTAGAGGTTATGTCCATATGATGACAAAAATATCCTAATAAGTTAGAGGTAATGTCCATATGACGACAAAAATATACTCTTAAGTTAGAGGTAATGTCCATATGATGACAAAATGTTCTCTTAATTTAGAGGTAATGTCCATATGATGACAAAAATATTCTGTTAAGTTAGAGGTAATGTGCATATCATGACAACAGTATCCGACTAAAAAGCAAGCAATCAACGGATACATCCTGTATTGATATTTTTATATTGCATTAACTCGTCTTATTTAGCTATGAATTATAAAGAACCTTTAGATTTGAAATTCATCATATACATTTTGGAGGTGAGCTGCCTATTTGCATGATTGTTATTGTTGTTGTTGCTGTTCTTGTATGTTTTTGCTTACAACTACATTGTACATGTGTAAAACTTGTAAATCAGAGCTTTGTTTAAAGTTTTATCATGCTACAAATGTAATGCTGTTTATTTCCCCACAATATCCTCTCTCGATGAACAATGTATTAATTGTTAATAATATGCAGAAATTAATGAATAAACTTGATTAGAAATCAAAATAAATAACAAATTCAAAGCAATTGTTTCTAATAGTTATCAAAGATTTTACATCTTCGACACCCGTTGAAATATTACAACATCATGTTATTTAAGAAGTTTTAGAACCGCTTAAAAAATGATTATTTAACTGCTGTGTTTTGATAAAGTTTCAAATTAGAAAAAAAATAGATTGGAACAGTTTGACCCTTCAAAAAAAAAAAAAAAAAAAAAATAAAAGAGACGTGTGTTGAACCTTGTTGTTTTGTCGATGGGTAATTAATGAGCTACGTCGAAAATTTCAAACCGTCACGTCGTTTGTTCAGCATTTCGTTAATTTGTGTAATTTTATTTCTATCATCGGCGTTTCACTTGATGTCATCGTATTTATCATAATACATAAATTCCCCTGTTGTTTGACCACAAAATAACAAAACGCAATAACCCATTCATTTTCATGACTTAAGTAAGCGTCGTCTTAGTGCACAAGTTTAATAAAGGTAACAAATAAATGGGCTTTTACATGTAGGATGTTAAAGTCTTCAAACCACCTGAAACGTCCTAAAGAAAAAAAAAAGCCATACATATGGATTATTTTGAAAACTTTGTAAACAATGCATATTGTTAACTGACAAATATGAACTCTTAGATTGAATTTCAATTTTAAATTTAGAATAAGAGGACATCATATTGTTTTAGTCCAACTGTTGCAAAAAAAAGTTACATTTTAAGTAATTTTTGATACATTGAGATCAAATTGCATGTGCAATTGCTAAAAATCACAAAATTGCGTGGTTGAAAGAAATGTTAATAGCAAGATAACTAAATTTTGACATACTATGGGGCCATTCAGTTTATCATAAATGAGAACTTTATCGCCGATACGAATTGCTGCAACATTTACCTAACAGTAAGTATCTGTTTATTTGTCCGAGTATAACTTAATAGATCATCCTTGCTTTAATGATAGCTAGATAGATATATACGTGTAGAAACAGTATCGTAGATAGTGTATAATCTTGAACAGAAAACAATACTTTTCGAAGCTGTTGTAAAGGCCCATAGCTATGTGTAAAACCGACGCGGTTTGATATAGATTATTGATTACAAATTTAAAACAATGATTCAATCTTACTTTTACAAAAAAAATTAAAAAAATTAAAAAAAAATTAAAAAATTCAAACTGCTCTTCAAAATGCTCTTCTTTGACTTTTTAAAATTTCTTTGTGGTTCTATGTTTTAATAATGTCGCAGTTAATGTCTTATTGAGGTTTTTTAAACAAAACTAAAACGCCCTAAACCCGTATCTTTAAAACAACGTTCACTAACAATTCAAAATTTTCAAAAGACCGTGTATTATTACAAAAAGTAATGCATGTACATTTACAATGTTGTTTACTAATTAACAAAAAGTCAGGCCATATTGTGGGCGGAACGCCCAAAATGAATACGTCCCAGCCATGTTTTTGAAGTGATGTTTCATTCCTGGATGATGGTGACCTCTGAAATCTTGTCGATTAGTATCAATTAGAGTTCTTTTCCTCAATTACAGGAATTATAACAGAGGTTTTTAAGATGAAGAGTTGTCCGTGTTTGGTCTTCTGTATTTTCATAATTTTGTATCATGCATTGGAATGTACGGATAACACAAAATATAACAAGAGAATGGTAAACTTTGTTATTATTCAAATGTAATTTTTTTTTTATATATTCCTTTATTCTAAATGACATGATAATCAGATACAAACTATTTTTTTCAATATCAAACTATTTTTTTTCAAAACACAAGACATATTCAAAACTTAAGGGTGTTGTTTATACGGGTTCAAGTTGACACATTCGGATTTGTATTAAGGTTCATCGCTTGAGTTTAAATTCTTCTAAACATAAAAAGTATTTTTAAAATTAATTATTATTAACTTGGCATTCAATATTTTTACTGTAATACATGAATGGATTTAGGCTCAAACAAAAATAGACTAAAAGCAAAACAGAGGGAATTCGGGCTAATTTTTTTCGGATTTTGCTTTCCGCTAAACCGTTTTTGGCAGACCTTTTATATCAAAACATAAAAATTCATTTGTTAGTAAATATAATTTTGCATACTTTTTGTTGGTTTAACTCACTCTGATCGCTTAAACGACTCGCTAATTGAACAGCGTGTCACGTGGTACTGTGACGGCACATCCGACCTTCTTCGAGGAACTGTATGTAGACAAAAAAAAATAAGATTACCGTTATCATTTTAAAATCTTTGACATATATTTGCCATGGACGACTGTTTTCCATGTGCTGATTAAATGCTGAGAGTCTTAACATGAAGCCGTACATGTTAAATCCACCAGTGTGGATAAATACTGTAGATTCCTTATTTTACGCGGGTACTTAATTCCGCGATTCACCCGTTTTGCATTAAATAGCAAGAATATAAAATCGCGAACACGGAACTTTTATGCCAATTTCTTATAGTTCTTAACTCTCAGAAATTAAAAGCGAGATTTTTTAATCCCCGAAGGGTTGCTCTCGCGATTTTACGCGGATATTAATTCCTCGCGTTTAATTAGGAATCTACAGTAGCGATATAATAGCCGAAGAAAGTAGCGAGGACAGTTAAGATAAAGTCGTCAATAACGATAAATTCGATCGACATGTAAACACAACTTGGTAAGGATTATGATAAAAAAAAATCTGGAAAAGATTTAATTTTAATTAGAATATTTAATTATTTTGCGAAGTTGGCGTTCTTTTATGATCAGAGAGGTCAATGTCGTAAAATTAGGGTCTAAAACTTTTGTACATGGTTTCTTCGGTCGAAACTCATTTTACTGGTAACAACTTTCAACGGATTTTTATTAAAAAACGCACTTCATAACTGCAGGGGCTTGTTTTGGAAATAAAACTTTTTTTCTTTAATGTTTATTCTTTAAGTTTCCATCTCCGGGTTTATTTTTTACGTCTAAATCAACAAAATTCCATTTCTCGCGTACACATTCAAACCAATTTTAAATGAGTATAAAACGATTTTATTAAAAAAAATTAAAATAAAAAAAACAAGAACACGCGATCTGTTTTTTTAAGATAATCGTATGGTACTCAATGCAAAAATATCAAAAAATGTTTAAAAACGATAAAAGACTCCATTTCTCAAAATTTTGATCATTGACCTCATATAAATTTTCTGCCAGCAAAATAAGGTAAACATAAGTAGTTTAATTCTATTAATTTTTTAATGTTATCATCATTGGAATTTTTGTTCAATTGAATAGAATATGGGTAGGGATTTGAAAACTGATAGAGGAAGTTCGGATTGAAATATTTTTGAAAAAGTCTCACTAAAAACTTAATCCTTTCATCTATTTAACCCACTGCTATTTATAAAACTGAATTTCATTCATTAAACTGTTTGATTATTTATAATATTCTCACAATTAAGAAAATTTCGATCATAGTGTAAACTTTTGAGGGATTTCTCTTCATTTTTCAAAAAAAATTCCATGACCATTTACTCAAAAAGTAGTTCATTGACTCTCTTTATTTAAAATGAAAAATAACACTGCAATCTGAGGTCTATAACATTTGATAGATCCATCAAGGAATAATGTAATCTAAGTTAACGTCATCCTTAAAAGTAAAAAAAAAAGTAGAAAATGGGGCACATGTTCGCAATTATACCAAATTATACGCAATTTGACACAATATTGAAATTCAATATTAATTCATTTTATCTGTTGGGCATTACCATAGGAAAAATGTCGTAGCCCAGGAGAGGAACCTGCAAAATATGTGGTAATATTTTAAAATAATTTGTATTTTGATATAAAAACCTAAATTATGTATATCGTGTAACATATTGTTGTAACGATAAAAATGTTCAATGTATAAGTGATTTCTTCAACAGTATTACAACTGAATTGTTTATTTAACAGTCGAAAGATATCTTTCAGCAAAAACGACGATCATATGAATGCTGGAAAGGAAAACTTTCCTGTGCTATCGCCATTTATCATTATCTTATGCGACTTTATGACAACCTCAAAACTTAAATTGAAAGGAAACAAGTTTAAAGCTAACAATAACATTTTTTCTTGTCATTTTTTCATTAAATGTAATCTTTTTTTTTCTCTTTAATTATGCTTTTTAGCAAACTATGTAATTTTTTTTATATCGTTAAAATGTATTGATGATTGTTCCTGCCCAAAGTGTGTAAAACGCAATCAATAATATGCAGGTATTAATGGATAAACTTGATTAGAAAGCAAAACTTGTGCAATCGAACCAGAGCGCTGGAGAAACAACGAGCTAAACCTATTATTATTTATAAGGTGTGTTACTGACTGACTACAGAAATATATCGGGTTGATCGATCTTAAAGACGGAGAGGGGAAGCTAAGTCAACAATCAGATCGATCAACCCGATATATTTCTGTACTCAGTCAGTAACACACCTAATAAGCGTTTTGTTTTTCCGAGGACTATCAAGTGAGACATTTATTAACAAAAAGTGATGATCTTCGCAAATCCATGCAAAAGTGGCCTTACATCTCGTTCAATTTTACACAATCAAACCCTTCAAAATTATAATTCTCACCTTTGAAATATTCTTTGAAAATCTGTGCTGCACCCTTGTTTACGAGCAATATTTTGTTGCTTTTTAATTATAAACGTTTTCTCCCTTTCCTCCGCAGAGGTTTGAACAAATCTTGACGCTGCCATTTTATTCTGCTTCAGACACAACAATTTAACGTCAATTCAAAGGGCAACTACTCTAATTTAAAAGTAGTTCCAAAGGGCAACTACTCCAAATATTTTAAGAACTTACGGAGCACGGTTTCTGTAGTAAATAATATGAAATACCGAGATGAGGAGGCGAAGCGTCGGCGAATGACGGCGATATTGCCGAATATATCGATTCTCTCCTGACGGACATAGAAATATATCCTGCCGTCACGTGTCATGTATAAACCAATGAAAGTGTGACATTTCAGACCGAGGGAAAACAAATATTCATAACCTAGCCTTCTAGCTCCCTTAGTGCTACAGTGCCGCTATCCATAAAGTTTACAGCTTAAGCCCTATCCTATCCTGTATCCAGTATCCTGTATCCTATATCCTGTATCCTGTATTCTATACTATTTATTGATTCTATTCTATCCATCCTATCCATCCTATCCTATCAGATTAAAAAATCGGAATATTTTTTTAAGAAAACGAAACTACCAATAAATTTATTAACTGTTCATCAATTTTATAATAAATAACCTTTTTTTTATTAATTATTTATCGTAAATATAATAATCTATAAATATAAATACTTTTTAACGATCGAGCTCGCAAAACAAACTGATCTTGGCATCCCGCGCTCGATGAACGTTCATTTTCAAAGATGGCGCCGATGCAGTTAGACGTGAAAGCACAAGTTTTGAAGTATCGTGAAGAGGGACGTGGAGTATTAGAAATATGTAAATATTTACGATCGCATCATGGATGCACCGTTTCCAGACAGGCGATTCATCGATTCTTGAGACACGGGAGCTTAGTGAGAAGAAAGAAACTGGTGACAAACAGTGCACGGAAGATTCTCGCCATTCACAGACGATTCATCCATATGTGGCTAACACAGAACAATGAACTGACGGCTTGTGATATCCAACGAAAGTTGAAGGACTTGTTTCGTCTTAGTGTGTCGTTATCCTGTGTAAGGAAGGTTAGACGTGAGTTGGGGTGGAGCAGCAACACAGGAAAATACTGCCATATAAAATAACAGCTATATAAAATAGATCTAATCAAAATCAAACTTATGTTTGTTCTCAGTTTAAAGCAAAAATATAATGTACACCAAATTGACGATGACATTGTGTGTTATTAGAAATAATTTAAAAAACTGTATTTGATTAGTGTTAAATATTGTTTTTTTCTCTCAAAAATTGTGTACAGTTGTATAAAAACCATGCAGAAGGTATAATGGGATATTAGAGATTGTTTTATAGTTTCAAAGTCTTGATGCATTTAGCATAATATGGACATTAAGGATTAATATAAACTTAATGGAATAGGGACAATCAATAAATTCATATTATGTCAAATTTTAATTCTTCAGGCTAGAATGGAATGGGCATGCAACGCCATTAAAAACAAGGACAACTTTAGGAATGTTGTGTTCGCTGATGAGACATCGGTGGAGATGTGCTCCCATGGAAAGTTGTTCTTCCACCAGTCTCGATCCGGGATAGAGATGAAGACCAGGAAGCGATCCAGGCCAAAGCACGCATATAAGGTGAGTAAAGAGCTGACACATTACTCAAATATTTATTAATTTGTTTTATTCACAGTTACATTACTTTTAAAAAAAGCTTTTCAGCCTCCAGGCTTTGTATTTTTCATTTAATAAAAAAAGTATTTTTGATTTGTAAAAAAATGAGTTTAAATATTATTTCATTGGTGTGAAAACTTAGAACTACAATTTTGAAAAAGAAGTAGAAAGCAAGCAAACAAACAATCACTCACATAGCACATATACATACTGTCAATAATTGATTTGTTAAACCACTTTTTTAATATTTTTAGGTGAATGTTTGGGCAGGGATATCTTACAAAGGGAAAACTCCAATCTGCATCTTTACCGGGATAATGAACTCTGTGCGATACCAACAGATTCTGGAGAGTAACCTGCTTCCATTCGTCAGACACAGAGGGAGATTTCCAGAAGGCTTCAGATTGTATCAGGTATGTTTATACAGAATCTGTTAAAAGGTGATTGTAGCATGTACAGATCTGGGAGGTCGGGTAAAGGAGTCCAACTCCCCCAGGAAATTTTAAACCGATTAAATTTATGGCCTCCAAT
>WFKH01011926.1:19505107-19516341 GCA_016163765.1 Magallana hongkongensis
CTATGCTATGGTGTATGTTGTAAAAGATATGCTTGAACTGACTGTAACCTACATCATCTCATTGTAGTCAGTTGCTTGCTAGGTAGTCGGAAGTAGAGATCGAGGAAGATTTTTTAAAATTTCCACTTCAAATATATCTATGGTTTTAGGTGAGAACAATAAATTTCCTCCTACTCCATTCGATACAAACTGAAATAAGTCATAATTAGCCAGTTATTTTCTTGGAGGAGCTAGATATCAATTTCCTTGATATGATTGACTTTGTCATGCCAAATATTGAGAAGTATTGTTAGGAATGGCACTTAGCGTAAAGTTAATTCGTTCCTTGCTTTTTCGGAAAGCTATATAACAGCGCAATTTATTATATTTAATGTGTGTTGTACTTATGACATAACAGAAAAACATTTCATGCTGACAACCGATATTAAATGCCTATCATTCCTTTAAAAGTAATGCTTGTTAAATTCCCCATTACATTTGTACACTAACTGTATAATACAGTAAAAACATTGCATACATACTGTATGTTATGTATATCAGCTACTCTCGAATTTCTTCAGTTAATAAAGTCAAACTTTAAGAAAACTTCTAAATGCATTATAGTAATCTTATTACGTTAATATATGCTATAGAGCAGGACCAATTACCGGTATAATAAAAATTAAAAATGTAAACGAGAATACGCCCTTCAGTTTTAAGCGAGTTGCACTTACAAACGAACTCACATACAGTGTATAACATTGCTTAACTAAGCTTTAAGTGAAAACAAACTTCAATGTTATCCTTTCCTCTTCCTGCTTAAACAGTTAAATGGAATAATGTTTTGATGAATTGATCAAATTGTATAAAATGTTTTACATGTAAATTTTGAACGTTGCAAACTATATACTACATCATTGTATCTAGAGATTTTTAGCCATAAAACTGTGCTTGCAATACATCTCACTTTACTATTAAGTGCTCTATATAAAAAAAAAAGAAACTTTTTTTTTTTATTTATAACGCTGTACGCACATGTAGTAAAACCAAATTGAAGGACGTTTTGATTGAAGTTACTTATATATAAATCCTTAAGAAATAGCAAATCATGATTTTTAAAAGTAAATTTGAAGAAGACCATATGTACGTGTATATTTGTCCTTAACATTAAATTTGTGTCTTCCTATCTGAATAAAAAGCCCTATAAAGCGATCAATATTTTTTTTTCGTATTTGCTTTAAATAATTCATTTTTCATGAGGAAGATAAAATAATACAGGATGAATAGAACATAATCATATTGAAAAAAATAAGAGTAAAAACAATCCTGTATCTAATTTCCTCTAAAACACCTGACATGAACTGTAACTGTTTCTTACATATAAACAAGTCACGCTCTAATAAGCCTAAATAATTAGAAACCAACGGATATATATTCTCAATCGAAGGTAATTTAGCATATGTATTAAGGGTATTTGTGTTTAAAATATTTAAACGTTTTACTGTTTCGTCTTTTTTTTTTTTGCAGCTTATACTTTTTTATCATAGTACATGTCGAAATGTGTAATGCGATTGAGTTGCATATATTTGGAAAAATTATCAAGCGCCCTATTTGTTAGAGATATCTGAATGTTTACAATTTATAATTTTTGTTTCCTACGAATGATACAATAACAAAGTAAGCCGTTATGATGCTTGTACAAATCTGAAATTTCCAATACTTAAAACAAGATTCGTAGATTATTACATGTTTTAATATTATTCTGTAACGTATATTTGGATTTTCGATTAAGTATTCATCGACCATCTGTCTGAGTATAGAGAGGTATACTTATATTTGGTCTTTCATTGTTGTATAACCGTTAAGACAAAGAAGACGGTACCGTACGTATTGTGCTCATTTCTAATTTCAGGTAATATAATTTGACTTACATAAACCCACTTAAAACACCTCCTCATGATAATAATTTATCCCAAACAATGGATGGCGTGCACATGTAATGCGCTTCCTGTTTATCCCTAATATAACGTTTTTATTTCGAGAATTGGAGACATTGCTTATTTCAAAGGAAAATGAACGATTGGCGAAGATTTATTGATGAATTAGTGACTTTTAACAAGTAATAGATGATGAATAATTGGAAAGTTTGCTGTTTTGTACAACAGTTTGTAAGAGCTTTTATTTGCTACTCTAAGCAAATAAAAATCTCTAAGAACTCAAGAGAAAATGTGCATTATATAGTTTGCGTCAGTTTTAGTTTACTTTCCATGTCTAATGGTTCATAATAATTTGTACTCTCAGTGAAAACTAAAGCTATAATTATAATCGTATACAAAGCTCTTCAGTGTGTGATATGGTAGTGAGTGGTACTTACAAAATCCAGGACAGAACTTTGAGTGAATGAAGATATTAAACGTGATGAATAAAGAACTTCCTGGTTTACAAAGGCTGTCTTCCTGAATGTATACCGATCCAAATACATGGAATTATAATTCAGTCAATGTATGTATATCTTATTAGCCTAATGATAGTCTAAAGTTTAAAACATTTATCATTCATTGATTTTCATTTTTCATAAGTTACATCTTATCTTTTTGTACATATTTTTATCTCAGTTTGTACAAAATATATAAAACTCTATTAAGATGAAATCGACGTCATTAAAATAGCATGCGTTTGGTTTATGTTTTCTGTGCGTTTTATATCCAAACATGAAAACTTATTTGTAGTAGCCAGAATGTAAACATGATATATGTCCTGATAAGAAAAGTAGACTAAAGAATTAAAATTAATATTAAGAAAACAAGACAGATTGCAGTCATTCTAGAGACTGACCTGACTGTGTCTGGACACTTCTACCTCTGGCTCATAAACGTCTACCAGAAATACGTTGATCGGATGGACCTGACTGTTTGTAAGCTCTTCACTAAATAACTATGCTTTAATGACTGAACTATTTTTAAGTACTATCTAAAAATATAAGTAATCAATTAATGAAGGCAATTGATTTAAAATTGAAAGAAACCCAACTTCCTTGAACCTGGACTAATAATCAAAATATTCTAAACACAAGCGCTCTTTGAAAATGTGTCTTAATTTTTTTTTATTATTATTATATATCCACTGAATAATTCAGAGTCCGGCGTGCTGCAATGTGTAATTAACCTACAAGATATAAGATTTCCTATTGACATACTGTTTGGAGGGGATGAGTACACCAAAAAAAAGTAAAAAAAGAAAATATTAGAACGTTTTTGTTTCAACTTCAAATCTGCTGAGGGGATGGTCTTAAAGATAATTACAGTATCACTAACGAGACAATTAAATATTTTTAGTTGAACTCATTATTAGTCTATTTATGCACCTGCTAATTATCAAGTTAAAAATTTACCATCTAAATATAACGAAAACTGGTATTACACTCATGAAAGGACTTTGATCTAATAATACGAATTTCCTATATTACACGAAATGAAATGACGCATGTGAACCTGACTGTAGTATATAAAAGTATACGATATATAAAGCATTTCCACTTACATATGTAGCATTTTAAAGGAAGATAAATCGCGAACTCATTGTTAATTTGAGGTTTCCTGTTTTATTTTTTGTTATGAGGAAGTAAATTGTGTATGGAGGCAAGCAATTAATACAATGAATTAAAAAGTGACTCTTTAACAAAATATAGTTTTCTAAGCAAAAGAATGTTGGCAATTAAGGCGGACGGTATGGACATTTTGATTTAATTATTTTTTTTTATCTCAGGAAAAAAACAAGGATAGTTAAATGCAAATACCGTTGTAATATTTATGTTGTAATTTTTTTAAAAATCACTTTCTTTCTAGAGGCTTGAATGACATGATGGCATCATTCTTCTTTGTTCTAATATGCTTGTTTGTTCAATGCTTTGCTAGAGGTAAGTAGTTTTATTTATTTAATCTTTAATATCTATCGGTATCCCGTTCATCCTAAATTTTGTGTATTTGACATTTCTATATCCTAAATATATCATTTGAATTCATCGTTGGATGTTAAAACCGTCTTTTATCATTATTTACCAAACTTTGTCTCATGATAGCCACCACATCTTGAAATAATTTATTATATCAGTAGAAATTTAAAAATTGGTTTATGTACGAGCCAGTCAAATTTGTATATGGGTCAATAGAAAAAAAAACAGCCAAATTTGTTCAGGTGAAAATGATAAAAAATAGTATATGTTTCTCCACCTTTTTTTTTTTAACTCATATTAATATTAAAACACTATATTTTTCAAAAAACACATTTTCCAAACAGTAGTTAATGTAGTTTGGTCAGAATGCTCTTTTGAAAATGAACAATAGCTGTTTTCTTGTCATTGGTGTTACCTGTAAACAATACACTGCACATAAAAAATAAACAACTTTTTTAATGAAATTTGATGTACAAATAATGTTTAATAATGTGACTTAACAAAGAATAAAGATTAACAGCATTTATTTATGATAGTAAGTTTCTTTCTACAGTTTTGACGTGATTATGAGACAATCTTGAAAGACATACCTGCTTTAATATGTTTTAACATAAAAATGGCAAAAATAAGCAAAATTTCATAACATACAATCCATCCAGAATTTTAAGATATTAATTATCATGATTTACAAACCACCAAATACATAGATTCCAAAACGAAAGAACATTTTAAAGGCTGGTTACTCCAATGACTTGATAGTAACACCAATGAAAGTGTCAGTAACGCCAATGACAAATAAACTAAAATTAGAAGTGTTAAACATCCCAAAGAATTTAAATAACCTTAATCTTTCATATAATAACCTTGCTTAATTACAATGATGAAAAAATCTTTATTAAGTTTAACTATTTAAATGAATTTGCACATGCTAGAATTGACAAAGTAACACCAATGATATTTGGTCATCCCAATGACAAAATGCAAGCACACATAGATTGTAATCAACATTCTTTTTATTTTATAAAAGCTTGTAATGACAAATGCTTGAAAAAAGTCATTCAATTTGGTATCTATACCTACTAACTCAAATCTTAACTCAGCTAGCATACATTTCCACAATTTTTGCCCATTCTTCACTTTCAACAACATATACTTATATCCATGCATTTCAAGTTGGTTCTTTAATTATACATCATAATGTTATTGTTATTTATTATTATTTATTATTTAAACTGACTTGGATACTATCCTTCTAAAATTTATACCAGCTTTATAAAATGATCAGAGGTTGTATCAAGTTGATGCTAATGTAATTGGTACATATTACATGCATATGTCATTGGCGTTACCATCTACTTTTAAATTTCTTTTATGAGATAAATAACAAAATTGGATAAATTTTGATTATTTTAATTGGCATGTATGTTATCCGTTTCTATTCACCAGCTTACTTTCATTATTTTACCAAACAAATATTCATATTTTATAATACTTTTGTCATTGGTGTTACATGCACATGTCATTGGTGTTACTATTGTACCTTAGATTTTCTTTTTTGAGATAAATTGCTAAAGATAATAAAGTCTGATTATTTCAAATAACATGGATGTTATTCTTTTCTATTTACCAGCTTCATAAAATAAACATTTCATTATTTTACAAAACAAATATTCATTTTATAATACTTTTGTCATTGGTATTACATGCAGATGTCATTGGTGTGACTATAGTTCCTAAAGTTGTTTTTAATTAGAAAAATTGTTTATAAAAATGAAATCAATTACCCTTACATTAAAATTTAAATTGATTAAGGTTGTAAATTAGAAATGGAATTCAAAATATAAAAGAATGTGCAATCAGATGTATATTTTCTGTCAGTGGTGTAACTAAACTCATCACTGGTGTTACTTTGTAGCAGTTACACCAATGACAGTAACACCAATGACATAAAGTACATAAATGGGCTGCTACACTTAAATGGCCTATGAGAGTGAAAAAGGTCATCCTTACAGTTTGTTTAGAAAACACCTTGATAATATTTAGCATGATAATCAAACTTCTACCTACAAATGTTTTGACATAACTGCCACAACACCAATGACAAAGCATTATTGTATTTCTTACCTTTTTGTCATCAGAAGCTCGTTTTAGCAACCCAAACCACGAAACATATAAATGGTGTCTGTAGTCTTTTACAGGAGGTGATGTCTTAAAACTCAGCACTAGTTATGATGTCATTTATTAAGAATGACAACTCTTTTCCAACAAAGTAAAATCGGTTACACCAATGACAAAGAATTAATGTACAGAGATATTAAATAATGTATTGGTTTTAATGGAGGATGGGGTGCATATATTTTAATTTTGAAAACATTCCTCATACTGTGTATTACATAATCATATACTTTTGGGGGTTATTTTTTTAAAATTATCAATTAACCAGAGGGTGCATTTTATTGACAGTGTAAAAATGGGAGATTTATGTGAATGAATCCTCATATTTATTAAGATACATTCTTTTTTTTTACTTTTTTCTTATCGCAATAAAAAATATAGAGTCCATTATTTGCTAATGACAGTTTTTTGATGGTTAAATAATGATAAATGAAATTAATCATAACAGTGACTTAAAAAGCTGCTATTTTATATATTGACCCATATAAATTAATCATTGATGTGCATTGTATGTAATTGTTTTAACAGCAAACCTGTAAAAAATCTCTAGTGGACAAACTAGCAAAAACGCTTTAGTATGAGCAGGGAAACATGTTCCATGAAAGTTTCACAGGATGAATGACAATCTTTACGTTCTCCCTAAAGGTGCTTTAAGGTTGCTTAAAGACAATCTTTACGCCACATTAAACTATATATGCTGCTTAAAGGGGGCTTAAAAGAGGCTAAAAGAAAGCGTAAAGATGGCTTAAAGGTGCTTAAAGGCAGCTTAAAGACTATATTTAAGCGACCTTTAAGCCCCCTTTAAGGACAACGTATTGGTCCTTAATGTACAAGCTTCTTTATGCCACCTTTAAGCCATTTTGTAAAAAAAATCATAACATTCTTTATTCAGTATTATGTTTACTTTTATTACAAACAAAATGTATTAAATTTATGACAACTTTATCAATTGTGATCAATTATCAAATATATTGAACCTTTATGCGAAGCATTTTATTAAGAAAAAAAGAAAATAACCGTGCGTCTGGACACACCTGTTGTGTATATCCTGTATATTCTGTGTTAGTTCAGATTTTTTTTTTGGTTTTACAAACAACAGATTTTAATTAGATATACACAAGCAAAGGAAAACATGTCTAGACACACAACGCAGTGATTTTATCAAGAGAAGTTGATTCTACATGAACATGTACGGTAGTTAAGTAAATATTTTATATTATATTGCAAGTTTCATTATTATAAGACAAAAAGGGTATTACATGTATTAAAACAGTTTTTCCTCTGAAAAATGAAAATAAAAAAAAAATAAAAGTGCAATTGACGGGCATCGACCCCCGGACTCTTGGTTTCCTAGCATCAGCACACTTCCACCGCACCACTGGAGCACATAATTATGTGATCTGTTCTTTATATGTTATAAATCATTGGCTATTAAATCAATGTAATGTGTGTGTATTCTTTACTTAAAAAGATTTTCACTTCCATTCAGTTTGTAACAATCAATTATTATAATACCTAATTACATGCATGCATGTATTTTGAATGAATTACTGTACTTGGTCTTCAGTGAAAAAAAAATTATTCTTGATTGGAAACAATTACAGTAGGCTTGCTAGTACTAAGTTAATAAATTTTAAATCGGTTAGATATACGTTCATCTAATTCATAACTATAAAATGCATGGTTAAAGATGAAACTAATTTTATTTAAAAAATGCATTGAATCTATTAGGTTAATAGTTCTACGCAATTTACCGGTTTTCATGATCACGGCGCCATTCCCGCACCTAATAATTTTAATAATATTGATTATTATACATTTACAACAGATGTAGAATAACAAATTAATTGATATGTTTAAATGTTTAATTGTATACATGATTTTTAGACTATCAATTCTATAACAAACAATGTCAACATTTACTGGTGTCGCAAATGATGTATACAAGTAAATGTACTGTATAATATGTATACTGAGCCTGGTATGTGACATACTTTATTACCTCGTATAAATATATATTAACTAACCACCCCCTTTATGATTACTGTAATTAATTAGTTGCTAAATATTACTCTTACATACATGTATCTTTGATTTTTTTTTTTTTTTTAGATTTTTGGACGTAATATTTATAAAACCCTATTTGAGCAAATAACATTTTTAGAATGAATTACAAATGTAAGTAAAACGTTTATGCAATGGACTTATCGTATGCCCGTAGATACTCAGATTTCAACCCGGAGCAGCTGGGCACAAGACACTCCTGTTGTGTAGATCTTGTATATTCTGTGTTAGTTATAGGGGTTTTCTCAAGTTGAACAAACAATAGACTTTAATTAGATATACACAAACGAATAAAACCATATCTAGACAAACAAAGCAGCAATATCCCGCTCGATGGAAAAAAAGGCAGTTGCGTGTCTTTTCATATTTTAACATGTATCTAGCAGATATAGAATTAAAACTAGAAATATTTAAAATTGAAAAAAAAAATACATATCATAAACTGATTATAAATCAAATAATGTATTATTTATTCATTTCATTTTGTTTAATAACCGGATAATTCTAAAGAAAAGAAATAAACCCATTGTCGTGGTTAGTTTGTGTGAATGCCTTTTCTTTTACGCAAACAAATTCTAAATTAAAACGAATTGATGTAGATTTGTATTATTGAATTTTGAGTCCGGTAAAAATAAAAAGAACTAGGTACGGTAAATGACAAAAATGGCCCTATCTCCAAATTGGACGATATTTTACTTAAAGGTAGACATGAATATGTAACTTCATAAAATAGGACAGTTTTGTTATATCTTCATAATTTTTATGTGTGCCACTGCTCAAATAGTGGGTCATTTCAGTCACGATTTAATGACGTCGCACTTAACATCGTAACGTTATACAGTGGAGCCTCAGTTATCCGGACTCTTTCGTTCCAAAGTCCAATCGTCTGGATAGGTGAGGAGTCCGGATATCTGAAATGAGTCTATTGTTGTCATAAATGATAATTTATATGTTTATTATGGGTGTTAATACTGTTTTCTTTGCCTTTCATACTTAATAGCAACAAATTAGAGTTGTCCTTTGAAATTCACCTGTTTTTAAAACAAGGAACCCTGCTTTATATTGTTATTTAATCAGGAAATATTAACCAAACTATAATAATAGCCAAATGTAGCTAAATATATTGTGTCCAAGTGTGAAATGTGCATATTTACGTTCTGTTTTTAACAATCTATATCTAGACACGTCAATGTTTAACCAATGCACTTCCGATCAGTTGAAATGCTTTCCTTTTTGTTTTGTTCCTATACTTCCGGTTTTGACTTTATCTAAAAAAGCACTCTTGAGACACTTCATTTAAATATTTTTTTTGAATAATAATACCACAAAGCTATAAAAAACTTCCTAGATTTATTAAGCACATTCTTCCTTGTAAATAGAGGGGTGTTTTAAAAAGTGATTGCACTTGACAGGTGCACAGTGTAAAGATACCCAAGCCAAGTGCAGTGAGGCGCGACTAATCCTGTCTAACCAGCAATGTCGGTAATATTTGAAAGTTATTTGAGAAGTCAGAGTGTTTATACAAGCTACTCATGGGGGCTAGCAGGTGAAAAAGTGTGAAACTCAATTGATAGACTTAATCTTTCTATTGTATTAATCGGAGTATCATTAAATTTTACCGTCCGGTTAAATGAAGCAAAATCTATAGTTTAACAGTATTTTGTGGTAAAAACAGACCGTCCGGATCTGGAACGCGAAATTCCGGATATATGAGACAAAATATAGTATACAAAATCTGTTCCCAAATAAAATAGTCCGTAAACTGAAGCGTTTAGATATCTGGCGTCCGGATATCTGAAGCCCCACTATACATGTTAACAATCGTATCTATATGAATCACTTTATAATCATTTTATGGTAACTTTAGATAAGACAAAAAGTTGTATATTGACCATTATAATATATATATAATTATTAACTTATATCTATACACAGTAAATAAAAAGTCCAATATCCTGTATGTTTCTGGGAAGTTCAAATTATAGTTCTCAATATATCAATGTTAACACACGTACCTTTTTATTTACGTTACATCATTTATACATTCTTTATTGGAAGGGTTGTGATTTTATTTTAAAGTTTAAAAATAGTAAATTATTATAGTCTTTACCAAACCGAATCTCCGTATTTCCATTTGCATCCAAACTAGTTTCGTTAGAGTTTAGGCTCGCGGTGTAGTTTCAAAATAAGAAATCGGGTTTTTCTTGAGAGGTCAACAACTCGTTTTTGTTATCGGGTTTGTCCTGATTAATGTTTGCATCTTCGCACTCGCCTGCATCAACGATGATTTTTATTTGAGATATGCATGCTTAAAATCGTTGAGTATAAATGCATTTGTGCCACAAACAATCCGTATGTTTGTCATCTTGCACTTTCCGCTCATATTCAGAATTATTGTATCCCTTGTAATGGGACGTGGAAATAGAAAATAAAAAGCGTCACCGTCATGTATTGCTGCAATCGATTTATTATTTTATTTTTTGTTATTTTCGAAAGGCAAACGAAATTGCGATTAGTAATTGCCGTTGATATTTCTGTACAATTTAAATCAACACTTACTGGCGGGAACGTCATTACACATTACACATATTTTAAAACAACGGGTTTTGATTAAAAATTAAAAAAAATTCATTTGCATGTAGTTTTACCTTGCCTTTTAGAATTTTAACAACCAGACTTCAAAAGTCAGTAACTAAAAACGTGACATAAAATGTAAGGGAAAAACGGTACAAAACATACTCTTGATTTATAGAAGTAATTTAATTAAAAAGACTATTATATATTCAGTTTATTAAGTGTATGAAACTTTAATATAATGTAGATTGGTCCATTGTAACAGCGCGTACATGTAGAATCATTACGATAGACATACATGTATTGCTGTCACTTTCTTTAACATTTAACGTTATCAAATCCAAAAACATGATTACAAACATTTGTATTTTCTCAAAGAAAATAATATACAGTTCTATATTAAGAATAAGTTTGAATTTATTTTCTTTCTATAATACATGTATGTGATCTTCTATTTTTAAAGCGCATATAATCAATCAGTAGATGAAAT